>SJYF01000464.1:3801692-3843926 GCA_006410515.1 Procapra przewalskii | reverse complement strand
GATATTTTAGAAGACTCAAAATTAAAATACTCAAAGCAATGCAGTTCCAACCTGAATTAGTGGATGTTTCATTTCTTGGAAATATATCTGAACACCACACTGCTCATTTCAGAAAAGTCTAGGGTGTGTGCTAGTTTACATATTTGATGCTCTTTTGAAGATTTCATTAAAAACACAATAGGAAAGTGACTCTCTCTAATTAAGACTGGGAGTAAAACACAAGATGAGAAAAGTGGCAGAACATGGCAAGTTGCCTCATTAATATCCCATAATATTTTGATTAAAAAAAAATTAAGTCTCAGCCTGAAATTCACCTAAGAAAATGGCTGTGCTACCTCCCAGTTACCTGGTGAGGATAAACTCTGTATTGTCATCTTGAAACTGCTGTGGCCCTGAAACTGGCCGATTGCTGGTATGGAGCAGACAGAGTCGTGAGACAATAATAATGCTACAGGGACTAACGGCGGCAGCTCGCTCTTCCTAGGCGCCTTCCTACACCCCGCACTCCCTGTCAGCAGATTCGGACTTGGCTGTACAGATTTATAAGACAGTCAAAGATAATTCATGAGTCCTATTTGCTTAACTGCATAATATTATAATAGTTTTAACACTTTTGATAATACTTTGTGTTCAACATTTTTTTCTACCAGGTTTTGCTATGGATATTATTTATGGGTTTCATGAAAAGAAAAAAAAAAAAGATTTGTTAAAAAAATAAGGCTCTATTCCTAAGAAGGGAAGACTCCCAACTTGGTCTTTCTTAGAAATCTCCATCTCTGCGACACTGGCAAGTTCTCCGGCTTGAAAATGTGGCCTGTGTTCCCGTCTGGCGTGTTTCCAGAGAGCCTGATGGGTGCTTCCAACCAGTCAGAGCTGGTAGAGTCACCGCCGCTGGAGACCCCAGCTCCACACAGTGAAACGTTAGCTGAAGCAAACGTGTGTTGCGACATTATTTAGCAGACAACCTGTTCCCACGCTGAGAAGCTAATGCTGCTCCTACGCATCAGTTAATTCCTTCCCACAACACAGACGAAGCACTGAAGTTAGTTACAGTCCGTCACGGGGCACCAGCCTGGGAGGTCTGGATTTTACTGGCCGCCTGACCTCTGACAGATTCCCTGATGTGCCCTAAAGAGCACAGTTCTTCATTCGCATCTATGCTGCATGCAAAAGGCACAGTTTGAGAAGAAAAATAAAAGGTGCTTTCTAGTACTTAAACTCACATGTACAATACAAAGCCCCCAGGAGTGTTTTGTAACCCTTGCTCCTGCTGTAACTGGCGGCACTAATGTTGGCAACCACCAAATCAAGCAGTCGACGCGGATCTACTATTCCCCCAGAAAATAGTCTCTGTCTTCCTACCCATTTTCTGTTTCTTAGTATCTTTTGAGAAGAATCATTTAAAGTCTATTTGGTGATAAATTAAAAAACAAAATCCAAGCTAAAGCTGTTTGCATCTTAAATCTCATTACCTAGTTGAAGAGTCAATTGGTTGGTTGCTCCTATTTTCTCTGTTACAGTGTTTTTCTAAGATACTAGTGATTTGCATTTCTTAAAAAAAAAAAAAGCTTGTCTATCCTGAAAGTGAATAACCTAATAGGCTTGATTTGTCATTATTTCATAGCAATCTAACTTTGCTGAATAACAATGGGACTATTTGAATTTTGCTCTTGTTGTTGTTCAGCCGCTCAGTCGTGCCTGACTCTTCGTGACCCATGAACTGCAGCTTCCCTGTCCTTCACCATCTCCTGGATGGCTGCTCAAACTCATGTCCATCGAGCCGGTGACGGCATCCAAGCTTTGCTCTGTCCCAAGCCATTTGTAACCAGAGGCAACTCCCTCTTTGTTACTCTGGAGCCTAATTCTTATCATATTTCGTTTCTGGTAGGTGGGGAGCTTTTCCAGGGCTTATGATGTGACGGCTTTTGAGGCATATCAGCAAAAATAATAAAAGAAAAAACTGCAGAGAGAAAGCCAGAATGTACTTATGAACCATTTAGATTTGAACAATAGCAAGAACAGTGCATATTAAAACATCAGAAATTCAACCACACTGGTCTTAGAAATTTGTAAGCTTGAATGGACTCGTGAAATATAAGAAAGGTTATAAAATAAAGTAGGCATTTGCTTCCAAATGCTGGAAAATAATCATATGGATAGCCCAAAGGAAAAAGAAAAAATGAATACTGAAAAGAAGGTAATTAGATGTAATGAATCAGATAGCAAAAGTAGAAGAGATTTGCAATGAAACCAGAACTAGTAAAAAAATGGAAAAACTTCAGAACAATTCCAGCAAAGAGAAAGAAGTCCAAACTAAAATAAATCAACAGAGGCTGTTTATTTGATCCCAGGGGCCCTCTGCAGACAATGACACAGCCCCCCTGCCCTGACCCCTTCTCAGACCTGGGCTGTCTCTATGGCAGAGGCAAGTAGTAATGCTCCTAAAACCTAGAATCTGGGGTCAGACCTCACAGGTGTGAGTCCCAGTTCTCTCACTTACTAGCTGTATAATGCTGGACAGTTTACTTAACTACCCTGCGCTTAGAACTATGCCTGTAAACAGGCTGAAGACAAAAATGTGAAAGTTAATCCTGCATAAATAAGAGATAAACTTCCTAGAAAACAAAAATCTATCTGAAAAATAAAAATTTATAAGGACAGAAAATGAAAATGTGCATGTTAAGATTAAAATTCCAGCAACTCACACACACACCACACACACCACACACACACTGCTGAGGTTTCAAGTGGGCACCAGATCTCTAGTAATCAACCTCTGTCCCTCTGCCTGGCGAGCTGCATGCTCTTTGAAAGCAGGCCCCCATCACTTCACTGCTATCACACTTGGTATTAATCCAGGAGCACAGTCATTTTTAGTTCAACGAGGGCTAAGCATTTTGCTGCCATATATGTTATAACCAGATTTCCTAATAATAAATATATCTTTCAAAGCCATCCATCTTCTCTTTTTTGATGGTGAAATGTTAAAACTGAAAGCAAAACACAAATTTGGCTTTGAAACCAAAGACACGGAAACCTCCTGAAAACCTCCCTGCTACCCAGATAACTGGATGCTTATTCTTCCCTCCTTTAGTCCAGAGCAAATGTCAGTAGCTGCTAATTCATCCATCCTTTGTAGAACAAATGCCAGACAGGCGGACTCATAAGAAGACACTCAGTGCTCTGGGGTCATCAGGAATAGTGACAGAGCGGAAGGACCAGCTGGTCCCCAGGCTGCCAGGAGCCCTCCCACTGCAGAGGGTGGAGGAAGCACCCCCAAAGCAATTCCGAAAGCTCTCTGCCGTGCCCACCTCTTCCTGGATGGCAAAAAGCACCTGGATCTACAGACAGATGGACCCCGAGGGTAGAAATATAGAAATGAAACCCCGGGTATGCAAAAGCAAAAGGCTCGTATGAAGCTTAGTTATTCTGGAAAAAAAAAATTTAACATAAAAATGCCAGGGTATGTACAAGATGGGATTTCTCCAGCACATTTAGCAAGCTGAATTCAAGACAGAGACATATTCCATTTGTCAAGGGACTTAATGATTCAAAGAAAAGAAAGTGAGAATTTTACATTTAAAATTTTTCTTCCTTAAATTTGAATGTATTCATGTCCCTCTGAATTTAACTGTGAAATGTTGAAAAGACTTGGCCTCCATTTGAGGAAATATGAAGCCCTTTTTTAACCCCTGATTAAAGGAATCATTAAATTTGCAAACCAGTGGCTGCATTTAACTCTCCTGTCAGAGGGCCATTAGTGATAACCATTCTATGAAAGAATTCGATAGTTTTCCTTTTCACAGCAAGGAGGAAGAACATAACAAGTTCTGTGAAGAGCAACGTTTCAGAAACTGAGTGAACATTTTGGCTCTAGCTACCCGAAAGTGAAGTGAAAGTGACGTCGCTCAGCCATGTCAGACTCTTTGCGACCCCAGGGACTGCAGCCCGCCAGGCTCCTCCGTCCATGGGGTTTTCCAGGCCAGAGGACTGGAGTGGGGTGCCACTGCCTTCTCCAGAGGACCTTCTGGACCCAGAGATCGAACCCGGGCCTTCCACATCGTAGGCAGATGCTTTACCACCTGAGCCACTGCTGAGTATGAAGTGTTTGGGTTTTTTTTTTTTAAGTCAATTCTCACAAATGAACAATGCTCTGATCATCAGCAGAGGGCACAGTGAACAACCCTGTTCCCTGTCGGGAGGCACAGTGGCTCCAGTCTTAAAGAGCGAGCTCGCAGAGGTCTGTCCCTGGGTTAGAGAAGGCAGAAACAGAGCAAGAGAAGGGCCACAGACTGAAAGAGGAAAGTAAGTTGAGGCAGGGAGACTAGAGCGGGCCAAGAGGGAAGGTCACGGGAGAAGCAGCGCACGAGGAGGCTGGCGGCATTCCCACCTCTCTCCTCCTCCTTCTCCGGAGTTCCCTGCCACAGGCTGGGCGCCCGCGTTTCCCTGCTGCCCACTGCCTACCCTCCATTGCCCATAGTCTGCCACTCGGAATGACCTAACTGCTCCGGCGTGTGGGTGATCACCTTTTCCTATCGAAATTTTGCTGCACCTCATTCTTCAAAGCGCTTGGTGCAGGTAACGGAACGGATGCGTGCATTTTGTTCATCTCGTTATTCATTCACTCACCACATATTCATTAGACGATTCCACGAGGAGTCATACAAGCACCGCATCTGCTTTCAGGCAGCACAATGATAACAATGGAACACACATACCTTAAAGCAACTCACAGGCTGTGATAAAGTGCTACGGAGCATGCAAGCCGGGTGCTGGGACAGAGAATAGAGAAGGACCTCAAGCAAGCTCAAGTAAGGCCTCTTTGCAGAAAGGCGATTTCGGCCGAGATTGAATGAAGCCAGAAGAAAGCAGCCGTTTGTGGGCAGAGCACACCCAGCGGAGAAGGAGGGGGTAGGGTAGGTGCGGATTGCTGGGGGCCAGGGGTCACAGGGCCATGAGGGCATGGCTTGTCACAGTGCGAAGGAAAACCCCTTGGGTTTCCAATGAAAGTGTGACATATTCTGATGCTTTTAAAAAGCTCATTCTGCTGTTGTGCGGGAAGTAAATGAGTATCGAGGAGATCAAGAAAACAGAGAGGGCGCCTGGAATACTTCTGCAGTGGTGGAGGCGAGCACGGTGATGGTGGCTCGCTGGGGTTCCTCCTGGCAGCGGGCACTGAGGAGGGGCTGCCAGGCAATCCACAGGACTGGCGAGCGGACTCCCCCTGTGTCAGGGTGGTGGGGGAGAAATCTGAGGATTAGAACACGCAGGGAGAGAAGGAAATGAGGTGGGCAGGGCGCACAGGGCCTCAGATGTGGCTGATCTGCCGCTGCCGTCCAGCCATTCAGTTGCGCCCCATTCTTTGCGATCTCATGGACTGCTGCACACCAAGGCTTCCTTGTCTTTCATCAGCTCCTGGAGTTTCCACAAACTCATGTTCATTAAGTCGGTGATGCCATCCAACCGTCTCCTCCTCTGTCATCCCCTTCTCCTCCTGCCCTCAATCTGTCCCAGCATCAGGGTCTTTTCCAGTGAGCTGGGTCTTTGAATCAGGTGACCAACGTATTGGAGCTTTAGCATCAATCCTTCCAAAGAATATTGAAGGTTGGTTTCCTTTAGGATTGACTGGTTGGATCTCCTTGCAGTCCAAAGGACTCTCTAGAGCCTTCTCCAGCACCAGGGTTTGAAAGCATCAATTCTTTGGTGCTAAGCCTTCTTTACAGTCCAACTATCACATCCATACATGACTCCTGGATACACTGGCTGATTTATTTCTAAACATTTCTCATACCATCTCCTCTTTATTCTGACCGCTGCTGCCCTAGAAGATCCTCCTCATCTGGTATCTGAACTGACATGAGGCACATGCTCCATCAGAAAGGATCTCATTGCTCCTTAGCAAACCCGTCTCCCTCCAGGACCCCAGTCATCAGCAGTGCTGGAAGATGAATGCAGCTCTACGATCGGAAATTCAGATGGGGTTGCCTCAGAGTATAATGCTAACCTTTTACATATTGCACTTTTCTTCATTAAATCAGAGCCAATTAGCTGATCTTTTATTCAAGTCAGATTTGCAAAGCTAAGAAAATGTCTGAAGCATCTAATGAATTCCAGCTTTTGAGAAGACCACAGGCTATTTGCACTGGAAGTTTCCCGGACACCATGCAGCTCTGCCGCCTGACATGTGAGTGAGCGGGCCGCTTCCAGGAGCCCAGGAGCGGCTATGGACCCGGGACAGGAATCCAGGCCTAATTCTCAGTGTGAAGCAGCTACACTCCCAACGTAACCGCATCATACGGTGATTTAACCAAAAAATCAGGGGTCAGAGTCTTTTCTTTTCCCCCAGACGTGGCCAATGTGGAAATTTCAGAGGCTCTACAGCCTGGACATTCTGTTTTCTTGTCAAATTTCCCAAGTCATAAATAGATTAGGAGGCTGGAAAGAAACAGGTGCCCTTCTTTTTGTGTGTTCATTATTAAATAATCTGGCACGCATCAATGGAACATTTTTTTTTCCTCTGGCATTTTCCAATTGGCTTTCATAGGGCCTTTAAAATGGAATAATTCTTAATTGTGATGTTTGAAACCTGTTCCAAAAAAAAAAAAAAAGCCTCTTCTAGGACAGGAAAAAATAAAAAGAAAGGCGTCCAGTCCTTAGCCAGGAAGCTTATCATTGAAGACCAAAGTACACATTGGAACTACAGTTTGATGATGAGCCAGTCAGAGGAGGGATTTCGAAACAATGGTGATGATTTGGTCAAGCGGGAAATGCTCCTGATATTTAAAGCTATCAATACCTGAGCCACAAAGAGCCATCGTCCACTAACAGGGACCATCTACGTGGGAACAACGTGCTGCTGTTGGAACGAGACAGAATCATCTCTAAATCTGTGTGGCCTTCTGGAGATTCTAAGAGGGACGGAAGAATCTCTGTGATTCTATAATTGAATGTTCAAGACTCTTTAACAGGATCTGTTACCAGGGAGCCTCTTTATCTGCATCAATTTTCGAACCTTTATCCACCAAGGGACGCCCTCCTCACCCATGCGTGCCCTGTGGATGACCAGTACTTGCTGATACTTTTGCACCAAGGGATGTGCTCACAGCAGCGAGAACCCTGCTTTCCTGCCCACCATCTACTCTTTGGACATCTGGAGTATAAAACGTAGAGTATATACATGCAAAACGACAGCCAGCCAACAAGTCATACCAGACGCAGCCTCCTAAATATTGAGTGTATTTCCAAGTCAATCCTAATCTTCCTTTGATATGCCGTTCCCATGGGACCGTATAGCAGAGAAACCCAGAACTGTCTGTGAGGGAGGGCATCCATCAGCTAACGCCATGCTTCCCCTTACTCCAGTTGGCCACCATCCTCGTGTGCTTCTAAGTTTTCTAAAATGTCTGATTTGACCAGAAACGTCAGCCCCCAGTATTAGAAGTAATCCTTTTCGTCTCCTTCAAACTCTTCCCGCTCTTCTCATCCTCTCTCCCTCCTTCTCATCCTCTCTCTGTTTTAAGTTCAGTAGGAAAGACGTTCCCTGGTAGCTCAGTTGGGAAAGAATCTGCCTGCAATGCAGGAGACCCTGGTTCGATCCCTGGGTCAGGAAGATCTCCTGGAGAAGGGATAGGCTCCCCACTCCTGTGTTCTTAGGCTTCCTTTGTGGCTCAGCTGGTAAAGAATCCGCCTGCAATGTGGGAGATCTGGGTTCGATCCCTGGGTTGGGAAGATTCCCTGGAGGAGGGCAAGGCTATCCACTCTGGCATTCTGGCCTGGAAAATCCCGTGGACTGTTTGTTAGTCCACAGGGTCACAAAGAGTCGGACACGACTCAGTGACTTTCACAGGGACAGGAAAAACGCATGCCATTCACCTCGGCATAGCTTCCAACACACCAAGGTTACTGAAGGCTCACATACCGAGCACAGTTGACTAGAACCCCAGGAACGCCACTCATGACTAGGAGCAGACCCCCGCCTGATCCTGAAAGTTTTGCTGCTGACCCATCCCATCACGGAAAGGGTGTTCCCGTTGATCTTCCAGGAGGTAATTATATCTGAGGGCCTTAGCTTCCCCTGCAATTTCACCTGATTCTCCCATCCCAAATTACAGGGTTTACACGGCAGCCCCCCAGGAGGTAGTTTGTACATTCCCAGGTCGATTAATAATATTTTCTTATCATATTTTTGGTTTGATAAATACTTTCCGGTATCATTAAGAATCCTTACGGTTAAACAAACGGCAAAAACACAAAGGGACTCCTCTTTCATTAGTGACCGTATTAATCGTTCTAATCTCTGTGAAGAAGCTGTGAACTGTGAGGAACAATCCTGTTTGGTGAACTTTTCAACTAAATTACTCTGACGGGAAATTACAGAGAGAGCTGTTGAGTCACCGAGAGTACAGTCTTAGCAAAACTTGTGCTGTGCACGCCTGACGCTCCTGCTCCTGCTAACCAGCTCTCGCCTGAAAGTGGCTGGACTCTTTTCTCCTCTCGTATAGTTGCTAGGATACTGCTTTCTGCCTCTAGATATTTCTGTTTCTCCAGGACCATATGCATTTCACCCAGGCCTGCCTCAAAGTAATGCCTGCCTATCTGACCTGCCACCCCTACTCTAACACTGAATCCTCAAAACCCTTGAGAAAAATTGAGCCATGCTCCTCCACTGAGGCTATAATGAAAGCCCAGATGGGGCAGAAGTCAAGTTGAAGTCCAATCACTTGGGTTCTGGTCCAAGTACTATCACAAATGATTGAATTTCCTGAGCCTCCCTTTCCCTCTCGACTCCGGGAATCAGTTTCGGCCCATGTAAGTGGGAAGAAGACCATTGCTTCCATAGGAGATGTCCCTGTGATTCACGGAATGACATCTGAAATATGCTCATGAGAGTTTTTTTTTCCAAAAATGATTCTTCCACCCATCCTCTGTCCCCGATTAACTCTCCTGCTTACCTTAGAGGTAAATATATATATATATTCTATACAAAACGCTGGGGTTGCTTTCAGCCTGAGGATTTACAAATCCATCTGCCCCGGTGGAATGTCAATGATTACTCAATGAACAAATCACTATTCACCAGCAGAAACTATCCCACTTCAGAGATAGCTCGGGTGTTTTTATTATTTATGTTTGTGTTTTTGTACCCTTTAGACGGTCCATCCTGCAGGGACTGCTCTTCAGAAGCTATTACAGAAAGTGGGCCCAGCGATGGAATCGTGAATGACTGAGACCACCTATGGCAGTTTTCTGTCAAAGTGAAGAAAAAGAAATACATTGATATGAGGCCAAGTATATCTGGGAAACAGGTTCGCAGCACCAGGCAAAACTGCAGATCATGGAATGAATCTGATTTGTGAGTGAAATCTGTAGTACACCCGTATATCAAAAACAAACGCTGAGTAACATCACTTATCTGTGGAATCTAAAGAAGCTGGACACGGAGAAGCAGGAAATAGGATGGTGGCGGCCAGGGCAGCAGAACACGAGAGATGCTGGTCAGAAAGTACACGCCCCAGTGACATGAGGAGCCAGTTCTGAGGATTAAGTGTCCAGCACAGAGATTATAGTTATCAGTACTATATTACATACTTGGGAGTGGCTGGGGAATAGATCTTACATATCTTCACCATAAAAAATGAAATAGCAGTCACGTGGCTTGGTGAAGGTGTTAAGACCGTGGTGGTAATTGCTTTGTAATATCTGTGTGTATTAAATCAACAACTGGTAAGTTACCTGTCACTTATATCTCAATAAATCTGGGAAAAATCAAAAATATAAATGATCATTTTCACATGGAAAAAGAAAGTGAACTTTTGTAATAGGTTCTACCGTTGCCAACGACTGGCTCTGAAGAATGCAGTGGGTTCGGCTCCACAATGGATCACAAGGGCTTGAGTCCCTGGGCTTGTGGGTCCCACAGGAAAGCATGCATCATAACACACACACAGAGTCAACTCTATCAGCTACACTTAGTCTTTCAAGTTTGACTAATGCAGTTAAGTGAGAGGCTTATAAATCTACCATTTTCACATCGCCTGCGATGGCTTTCCTTTCGCTGAATTTGTATTCAAAGAAAAAAGAAAACCATAGAGGATTTTTTCCTTATGTGCCTCTTTTTTTCAGAAAAACATTGCTATTCAAGCAAGGTCACATTGTTTACGTTGAAGGTCTACATCACTGAGAAAGGAAATATTTCTGAAAGGAAACAGGCTAAAGAAATTAAAAAATGACTCCTCTTGAGCCGTATCTCTAAAGCTACTCTTGGGAGCGTTTGAATGCTGAAGAATTAGATGCAAAAATATCCTCAAGTCTTAAGTGAAATAAAAGTATTGCCTGAACCACCGTTTCTTTCTGCTGTTTGGAGTGTCCAGGTCAACTGCACAAACCTGTGTGGAAACACAGAGGTCGGGCACGCGGGCTGGGGAGTAAGGAGAGGGAGGCGCCCTGGGCTGCCTGTGCACCCCAACGTTCCTGAGCTTCTCCAGACATCGGAAGCGATCATAGATATCTATTCATCAATTGAGCAAGTAAAATGGCCACATTCAGAAGACAATATGAATCACAAACAATTTTGAGGGGCTAGATACTATGCGGGTTAGGAAGCAACAGTTAGAACTGGACATGGAACAACAGACTGGTTTCAAATAGGAAAAGAAGGACGTCAAGGCTGTATATTGTCACCCTGCTTATTTAACTTACACGCCGAGTACATCATGAGAAACGCTGGGCTGGAGGAAGCACAAGCTGGAATCAAGATTGCCGGGAGAAATACCAGTAACCTCAGATATGCAGATGACACCACCTTATGGCAGAAAGTGAAGAGGAGATAAAAAGCCTCTTGATGAAAGTGAAAGAGGACCAAAGCAGTTTGGTCCAAAGAATGAGGCGGTATTTTCTAACTGGAGTGGGAATGACAGGCATCAGCGTTTTAAACTATGACAATGGGTGAACATGTATGGAGGGAAGTGTTTACTAACATAGAAACTTGACCGACTGAGGCATAACTGCTATCCAGTCACGTAGCAAAACAACCATAGCATCCATTTTCATCTGCAGAGGACTTTAAAAATTTGTAAAAGGTTTCTGAATATTATAGTATTAAGTCTTGATGGAGAATAATTCAGTGATAGAGGAATAATCATTCCTACTTTACAAACAAAGAAACGGAGGCTCAGAAATGCTAGTGAATTACCGAAAGGCACTTAGGGAGGCAGACAGGCAAATTTCTTCTGATTCACTGTGTAACGCACTTCTACTAAGCCAACATATGGTTTATTCAAATGTAAGTACGTATTTTGTGGGACCAGTGAGGAGGAAAGATAGGGGAAAACACAGGCGACAGTTATTGGAGTGTTTAAACGCCAAATTATTTATCAGAACTCTTGCCCTCTGCAGTATATTAGAGTGTCTTGGTAAAAACTGTTTAAAAATCACAGCCTTTTCAATTTGCAGTTCTGGGAAAAACCACTTGGTGTCATCCTGTGTGATACTTTTGCAAAGCTTCTGTTTTTAAAGGTGAATTTCACTATTTTGAAGAGTGATTCATCCCTATGATTTAGAAATCAAAATGATTTAATAAATTATAGGTTAAAAAGTCTGGCTCTGACTCTAATTTCTGTTTTCCTCGATTTTCACACTCACCAACCCGTCCTCACCTCATTGTGTATACCTGTTTTCGACACTCAGATACACACACATGCACAAACACACGGAACATACACATATACTCACACACACACACACATCTGCCTCTTTCTTACAAAAAAGGTGGCATAACAGACATGCCCCTTCACTGTTTTAAATTTAACCCATCCTGAGATATTTTATTACCTGGGGTTATTAATAACCTCAGATATTTCGGTTATTATATATCTGAAATATCTAATATCAATAACCTCATATATGCAGATGACACCACCCTTATGGCAGAAAGCGAAGAAGAACTAAATAGCCTCTTGATGAAAGTGAAAGGAGAATGAAAAAGTTGGCTTAAAGCTCAATATTCAGAAAACTAAGATCATGGCATCTGGTCCCATCACTTCATGGGAAATAAGATGGGGAAACAGTGGAAACAGTGTCAGACTTTATTTTGGGGGATCCAGAATCACTGCAGATGGTGACTGCAGCCATGAAATTAAAAGGCACTTACTCCTTGGAAGAAAAGTTATGACCAACCTAGATGGCATATTAAAAAGCAGAGACATTACTTTATCAACAAAGATCCATCTAGTCAAGGCTATGGTCTTTCCAGTAGCTCATGTATGGATGTAAGAGTTGGACTGTGAAGAAAGCTGAGTGCTGAAGAATTGATGCTTTTGAACTGTGGTGTTGGAGAAAACTCTTGAGAGTCCCTTGGACTGCAAAGAGATCCAACCAGTTCATCCTAAAGGAGATCAGCCCTGGGTGTTCATTGGAAGGACTGATGCTGAAGCTCCAAAACTTTGGCCACCTGATGGGAAGAGCTGACTCATTTGAAAAGACCCTGATGCTGGGAAAGACTGAAGGCAGGAGAAGGGGACAACGAAGGACGAGATGGTTGGATGGCATCACTGACTCAATGGGCATGAGTTTGAGTGAACTCCAGGAGTTGGCAATGGACAGGGAGGCCTGGCGTGCTTCAATCCATGGGGTCACAAAAAGTCAACACAATTGAGCAACTAAACTGAACTGAACTGAGATATTTTATAATTAATACAATCGAATCAATTTTGTGTCCTTTTTTACAGCTGTAAATATATGAATGTGTGAGCATATTTATGGATATGTGCTTGGGTTCTTCCTAATTTTGGCTGTAAAACCTTCAAATAATGAATTGTAGAACAGACAAAGTTAAATTGTTAAGTCCCTCCATATCCATGGCCTTTGACCTTGCGCTCCCAACCCTCCTTGCCCAGTTCCTATTTGAGTGCCACTACATTCCCCTCATCTCTTCAATAAAGGAGAAGGGGAAAGGAAGGCAAGATGGGGAAAGATGTTCTGGTTCCAAATTTCTGAGTAAATGTTAGGTTATAGCTTTAGGCCAAAGTTAAAAATAACGCATTCAAATACTAAGCCATAGACATTTACCACTTTTTAAAACAGATTTTTTTCCACAAAACTCCTGTTTTTTTTCCAACATGCAAAGGATTCCTTCTGCTTTTCAGGGCCTCAGTCATTAGTGCTGAGGAACTTTCAACAACCGCAGTGCAGGCATGAACTCCCCTGAGAATACCATTTTTGTGCCTTTAAAGATTGAATTTCCACGTCCTAACCCATCTTTCCTTGCAGATTTATGCAGGTTTAGCGTTAGATACATCTCTCTCCTTGGACAACGTAACTTGAAAAAAAATAAAAACATGGTGCAATGTTTTTGATTTAAAAAAGAAAAAAAGGCTAAAAGGGGAGCATCCTGGCAATTCAGAAAATAGATCAACTTCCTGGCCTTTAGCAGTAAACAGCACACAGACATGAACTACCTACTCCAAACCATTCGCTACCTCTTAGGTAATTAAGTAATTTTAATGCAAAAGTTGTTGTTTAAGTTGTTGAATATCAGAACATGCTTAAAAGTACCTTTTGGATATTGTGAAATGCCATAATTTCCATCTCTCATTTATATATCTTACTGCTGCATTTTATGTATGACAATAGCCATCTATACAAAATTTTTTTGAAAAATCAAAGTTTATTAATGACATGCTAAAAAAAATAACCAGGTCTTTTTCAACCCATTTAATCCCAGTGTTCTTCTTCATCATTACGCTCATCATAAAGCTTTCCATCAGTGTTCCAGTCCAGGAGAATGGTACAGTGTTCCAGGAAGAGTAATACTACTTCTGGAATAATGTTCTTTCTAGTCTTGAGGCAGACCCTTTGCAACCCGCAGACTGTAGCCCGCCAGGCTCCTCTGTCCATGGGGTCTCCAGGCAAGGATACTGGAGTGGGTAGCCATTCCCTTCCCCAGGGGATCTTCCTTACCCAGGGACAGAACCCAGGTCTTTCTCCTGTATTACAGGCAGATTCTTTAGCATCTGCACCACCAGGGAAGCCGGTCCCCTCCCCTCCAGGGTAAAGTAATTGGAGATTCATTCCCTGTGAATCAAAACTCCAAGACAGGAACAGGAGAACCAGTAAAGGAGGAGGCTGGGCCCTGCTGAGACCACGCATTTCTCTTTCTTGAAGTGGGGAGACCTCCCTGACCACACAGGTGCAGAGAAAGCTCCTTAAAGACCAAAGGGGAGCTACGTCAAGGATGTTCTACTCAGACGCCTTTTCGGTAAAATCCATTGGCTAAGAGACACGTGGGCACACACAGGAGGATCCTGAGATATACCAAATACGGACAGTGAACCAGGTGAATCAAAGTGGCTGGCCAAAGCAAGCCTGGAAGAAAAAGCCCATGAAAGTAAGTCAAACCACTGCGAGGGCAGGACTCAGTGACTCTCTCCTTGAGCTGCCCATGTGTCTGTCCACACGTACTGTACTCTTTCCTCTTAATAAACACTTCACCTGCTCCACTGCTTTCCGTCTCTGTGAGAATTCTTTCTGCAAAGCCAAGGGGCCAGCGCCCTTGTCACTGACCTCTGGTCCAGTGGCTAGGATCTGGTGCTTTCTCCGAAGCAACCTAGTCAGTCAGTCTCTGGCCGGGAACCCAAGCCCCACTCCAAGACGCTGCAGGCCGAGGCCACCTAAGATCAGCCTGAGCTACACGACACAGATTAAACCTGTTGAAAACAGGAAATTCATTCCTACGTGACACCAAATAACTTGTTTTGAGTGATTATTTTCTCTGACAAGCTGTTTTGGCAATGTAGATACAGCTTAGCCAATTTAATGCATGAATTGATACATGCGGGGTTTCATATTCAAAGCAGAAAAATTTTACAGTTATACACTCAACATCCACAGTATTTGTTTAGTTCAATAACACTTATTTTAAAAGATCGACTTTGCAAAATATAAAGTTTTTCTAACCTGTTTTTCTTACCTACTACATAAAATTGGAAAAAAATAAAAACGGATGTTTAATAGTTTTGTTAATTACTGATGTGGGACTTCCCTGGTGGCTTAGACGGTAAAGCGTCTGTCTACAGTGCAGGAGACCTGGGTTCAATCCCTGGGTCGGGAAGATCCCCTGGAGAAGGAAATGGCAATCCACTCCAGTACTACTGCTTGGAAAATCCCATGGACAGAGGAGCCTGGTAGACTACAGTCCATGGGGTCGCAAAGAGTCGGACACGACTCAGAGGTGATAGGGATGTCAAAATCTCTTTTTTTTAAAGTCATGAGCTCCCACTTTTATAAATCTCAGTCACAGACACTGCAAAAAAGTTATATGCAAAGGTGCTCCTTGAATTAATATTTATAACTGGAAAATAATCAAGAAGATCTACAATAAGAATAAACAATAAACAAAGGCACATTTTACTTCTCATTCTTCTCTGCCACAGAGTGCAAGAATGATTCCCAAAGCCAAATCAACTTCAGAGCACCATATGGTTTCTCATTCTCCCCTACCACATCCTGAAAGTGAAAGTCGCTCAGTCACGTCCCATTCTTTGCAACCCCACGGACTATACAGTCCGTGGAATTCTCCAGGCCAGAACACTGGAGTGGGTAGTCTATCCCTTCTCCATGGTATCTTCCCAGCCCAGGGTTTGAACCTAGGTCTTCTGCATTGTGGACAGACTCTTTACCAGGCGAGCCACCAGGGAAGCCCAAGAATACTGGAGTGGGTAGCCTACCCCTTCTCCTGCAGATCTTCCTGACCCAGGATTCAAACCGGGGTCTCCTACATTGCAGGCCAATTCTTTACCAACTGAGCTATCAGCGAAGCCCCTACAACATCCTACAAGGAACAATTCCAGAAGCTGAGTCAATTTCAAGATGGAATGACAACACATTGAAAATGGAATCAAAATATAGCAAGGTGATTTTTGTCCCCTGTTGAAAGAGTTATAATCCAACTTATTTAGTCCCAGCTCCATGTACTAGTGAACTTGGGAAAGTCTTAATTACCTAGAAAATACATTATCATTTCCCTGGGATATGGGAATTAGAGAGTGATTTTCAAAAAACTTATGAAAAGAAATGAGTACCTTGTAAGATTAAGCCCCGCTCCAGTTTGATTCCATCATACTAATTTACCAGACCCTTGTTGCAAAGAGTCGGACACGACTGAGCAACTGAACTGAACTTATTAAAATGAACAGATTTCTGGAGGCTTTATCCTCCCTATTATTATTGTTCGAAAAGTCCCTCATGGAGTTCATAATTTCACAGAAAGTCATTCTTTTCAGTGAGTGAGGGGGAGGCTGTCTTTCACAAGTGCCAGTGAAACCTTAATGAAGGGGTCCCTTCTGAACCTCTATTTTCTCCACATGAAAGACCCTTGACAATCAGCAGGGGAGCACGTTCTCTCCTCTATGGAGCGGAGAGACATTTCCTATAAGAGTTACATTTTAAAGCCCACTCATAAGGCTTACAGAAGAATGCCACTCAGAAAGCAACCTGGAACAAAGGAGCAAATGAAACAGCACTATGGAGAAAGCAGGGTAGCTATGGACTCTGTGTTTTCATCCCCCTTCTGATTATTATTAATTCTCAGCTTAGTTCAAGCATCCCTTTTCCAGAGAGAAAGTACAAATTTGCAGGCACTTAATGTGAATGCCTTCCATAGGTCTGCTTATTTTGCCTTAAACTCCAGGCTAGTTACCGGTTTGGAGCAGTTCTGAAACCCAGCTCATTTAAACAATAGGGAGGCAGGGTTAAAGGCTTTTTTTCCTGCCTTGAAAGTAGGAAAAAACAAACAAACAACATGGACAGTAATTCTGTTTTCATTTCAAAGTAATGAAATCCATATGGAATCCATAAATATTACGAAGACAACACTATTCTCTCATGCAATTGAAAATGCACGTGCAGCCGCACGAATCAGATGGCGCGCCTCTTCAGCAGCGTGGACACCTTCTTACCCACACGATGGATCTTCCACGTTTGCTTGCTTTTTAATAAGCCATCGTGAAGGCCTGCTATGCTTCAAACAGACATTCGTTATCTTTCCAAAGCAAGACGCTTAATTTAAAGAGACAGCCGAGATTCATATTCTGGTCACTTGATAAATACATCCGCAGACGTGCTTTGCTCTGCATTGATTCAGTGCCGTTTGGCTGATCGAAGGCCAAGCCCAGAGCCCTCTCCATGTAACGGACACTTGCTGTTGTTGCTTTTGTTGCTATCGCTCAGCCGCTCAGTCGTGTCCAACTCTTTGAGACCCCACGGACTGCAGCACGCCAGGCTTCTCTGTCCTTCGCTATTTCCTGGAGGCGGTTCAACTCACGTCCACTGAGTTGGTGATGTTATCTAACCCCCTTTTCCTCTGCCGTCCCCTTCTCCTCCTGCCCTCAATCTTTCCCAGCATCAGGGTCTTTTCAAATGAGTCAGCTCTTTGCGTCAGGTGGCCAGAGTATTGGAGCTTTAGCTTTAGCATCAGCCCTTCCAAAGAATAGTCAGGACTGATCTCCTTCAGAATGGACTGGCTGGATCTCCTTGCAGTCCAAGGGACTCTCACGAGTCTCCTCCAACACCACAGTTCAGAAGCATCAATTCTTCGGTCCTCAGCTTTCTTTATAGTCCAGCTCTCACACCCATACATGACTACTGGAAAAACCATAGCCTTGACTAGACGGACCTAAACCTTAGCTCCAAAACCCCACTTTCCTCCCACTGGGACCCCCCTTCCGGTCACTGCTTTTCTCTAGCAGAATGTCAAGTGAGAATACTAATTGATACCTGTTACTTTGTGAGCTGCAGTTAGACTCTGAGGCCACAGGCAGAACTGTTACAGTGAGCGCGCACAGTGAGAGCGCGTTTCATCCAGGCAGCCCACCCTTTACCGCGGTTCCTCTTGTGTCATGGAAATGTCTGAGGAACGCTTTCCCGTTTCTACATTTCATAAAATATGTTTCACATTATTAAAAGGTGTATTGATTCAATGTGCTCACAACTATACAGCAAATGGAAAAGATAATTAGGTGAAATAAGTTTGCTAAAGTATTTTGCATATCAAAGGGTAACACGGTTTTTTAGTTGCTTGCGGTAATTCTCAGTGCTATTTTAAAATGAGAGACTAAACGAGTTTTAAGTAATATCTTGAACATTCTTTCAGTCACACATTTCTTTTTTTCTTATTCAGGAAAGGAAGCATTAGCTCTGATCCCATCAATTTGCATTTGATCTGATCCAGTCAATTCGCAAATGCTACTTAAAAAAAAAACAAAGCAAACAAACCCTGATTAGCTTTCACATGGAAGGTCAATTAAATTAAAAAAAAATTATTCCTGATGATAAAATAATTTATCAAAAACTGGGCAGTTTTTAGTAAATCAGAGGACTGAAGCATTAGATTAAGAAGTGATGCTAATGTGTTCATTCTCTGAATCCTTACCTTAAGCGCACACTGCTTAGCTATCCTTTTAACTTCTGCCTGTTGTTGCAATAGGGTACTTATACTCAGTCTTCTGCTTCATAAAACTTTACTTGAGAGGCAGTGCATTCTTCAATTTCTCATCCATCTTTCACCCACCAGCTTGGAAATTAATTAAATCCCTTAAAGCTAATGCGCCCAACTTTTTGCAAGGTGGCTACCATCAGTTGGCCAATATAAGCTGTGAAATAAAACAAATAATACAGTGTACACAGTCAGGAACACTCACTTTTAATCCTGAAATCAACTGAATGAATAACTTTGGGCCACCATGTCCCTATTCTAAAGAGAAATTGGATTAATTATATTGTAAAAGTTCTTTCAAGTCCAAATTTTCAGTTCAGTTCAGTTCAGTCGCTCAGTCGTGTCTGATTTTTTGCGACCCCATGGACTGCAGCACGCCAGGTCTCCCTGTCCATTGCCAACTCCCTGAGCGTACTCAAACTCCTGTGCATCAGGTAGGTGATGCCATTCAACCATCTCATCCCCTGTCAATCCCTTCTCCTCCCACCTTCAATCTTTCCCGGCATGAGGGTCTTTTCCAGTGAGTCAGTTCTTTGTATCAGGTGGCCAAAGAATTGCAGTTTCAGCTTCAACATAGCTCTTCCAATGAATATTCATGACTGATTTCCTTTAGGATTGACTGGTTGGATCTCCTTGCAGTCTGAGGGACTCTTGAGAGTCTTCTCCAACATAATAGTTCAAAAGCATCAGTTCTTTGGCACTCAGCTTTCTTTATTGTCCAACTCTCACATCCATACATGACTACTGGAAAATCCATAGCTTTGACTAGACGAACCTCTGTTGGTAAAATAATGTCTCTGCTTTTTAACATGCTGTCTAGGTTGGTCATAGCTTTTCTTCCAAGGAGCAAGCATCTTTCAATGTCATGGCTGCAGTCACCATCAGCAGTGATTTTGCAGCTCCCAAAATAAAGTCTGTCACTGTTTCCATTGTTTCCTATCGATTTGCCATGAAGTGATGGGACCAAATGCCATGATCTGAGTTTCTGGAATGTTGAGATTTAAGCCAACTTTTTCACTCTCCTCTTTCACTTTGATCAAGAGGCTCTTTAGTTCTTCTTTGCTTTCTTCCAGAAGGGTGGTGTTATCTACATATCCGAGGTTGTTGATATTTCTTTGGGCAATCTTGATTCCAGCTTGTGATTCATCCAGCCCAGCATTTTGCATGATTTTACTCTGCATATAAGTTAAATAAGCAGGGTGTCAATATACAGCTTTGGCATACTCCTTTCCTGATTTGGAACCAGTCTGTTGTTCCACATCCAGTTTTAAGTGTTGCTTCCTGACCTGCATGCAGATTTCTCAGGAGGCAGGTCAGGTGGTCTGGTATTCCCATCTCTTGAAGAATTTGCTACAGTTTGTTGTGATCCACACAAAGGCTTTTGTGTAGTCAATAAAGCAGAAGCAGATGTTTTTCTGGAACTCTCTTGCTTTTTCGATGATCCAACAAATGTTGGCAATTTGATCTCTGGTTCCTCTGCCTTTTCTAAATACAGCTTGAACATCTGGAAGTTCACGGTTCATGTACCATTGAGGCCTGGCTAAGAGGATTTTGAGCATTACTTTGCTAGTGAGATGCGTGCAATTGTGCAGTAGTTTAAACATTCTTTGGCATTGCCTTTCTTAGGGATTGGAATGAAAACTGACCTTTTCCAGTCCTGTGGCTACTGCTGAGCTTTTCAAATTTGCTGGCATATTGAGTGCAGCACTTTCATAGCATCATCTTTTAGGATTTGAAATAACTCAACTGGAATTCCATCACCTCCACTAGCTTTATTCGTAGTGATGCTTCCTAAGGTCCACTTGACTTCGCATTCCAGGATGTCTGGCTCTAGTTGAGTGATCACACCACCCTGGTTACCTGGGTCATGATGACTGTATAGAGCTTCTCCACCTTTGGCTGCAAATAACTTAATCAATCTGATTTCGGTGTTGACCATCTGGTGATGTCCATGTGTAGAGTCTTCTCTTGTGTTGTTAGAAGAGGGTGTTTGCTATGACCAGTGCATTCTCTTTGCAAAACTCTGTTAGCCTTTGACCAGCTTCATTTTGTACTCCAAGGCCAAATTTGCCTTCAGTATCTTTTGACTTCCTACTTTTGCATTCCAGTCCCCTATAAAGAAAAGGGTATCTTTTGGGGTGTTAGCTCTAGAAGGTCTTGTAGGTCTTCATAGAACCGTTTACTTCAGCTTCTTCAGTATTACTGATCGGGGCCTAGACTTGGATTACTGTGATATTGAATGGTTTGCCTTGAAACGAACAGAGGTCATTCTGTCATTTTTGAGACTGCACCCAGTACTGCATTTCAGACTCTTTCGTTGACTGTGATGGCTACTCCATTTCTTCTAAGGGATTCTTGCCCAAAGTAGAAAATATAGCAGTCATCTGAGTTAAATTCACCCATTCCAGTCCATTTTAGTTCGCTGATTCCTAAAATGTTGATGTTCACACTTGCCATCTCCTGTTTGACCACTTCCAATTTGCCTTGATTCGCGGACCTAACATTCCAGGTTCCCTTGTTTCTAATATATAAAGGAAGTCCAGACTACCTCAGTGAGCACCTTTGATGTACACTAAGTAGTCATTCAATTTAAGAACAATTTAGTGACACATGACACCTACAAACAGCTGGATATGCCACTATTGAGAGCCTTTGGAAGGAATGCTGACTCTCACATGCGTCCAGCTCTCTGCTGCACAGTTAAAATGCACTAGTCATCTGGGCCCTGAGACGTCCCTCTACACAGAGTGCAAACCTATTAGCATTTTATCAAATTCCACAATAAGAAAACCGTGAAAATGTTAAAGAATTGATGTGCAACAAAGAAAAAGCATTTTGAGACATACAAGACCAAGTCAACTTTACGAAATGATCACTACTATTTCAATAATTATAATTGACTTTATTTACCTGCTGTTTTTGAAAACAGTACTAATATGTAATCGATATATATTCATTAAAATATTCTGCTCTCACCCATTATATTTATTCAACATAAACAAAATCTTTGAAATGCATTTTCACAATTATCTGTTAGGAATTTATAATATTGTTCTCTAAGGTATGAAGTTGTATCACTGGAAACAGTGGTTGAGATTATGGCAATTACAGAAGTCCAACAAAATACTGTTTTGACTCATATACCCTCATGAGGCTTCCAGTCTGACCTTTCTTTTCAGCTTCAGATCCACGTATTTTGACTGTCTACTGGAAATCGCCTGTCTTAACGGACTTGCTTTGTCAGAATCAGTCCAGAATCCAGAATTCCCCCTCATTCCCCTCAGCTGTTCTACCTTCCCATCTTGGTTCATGACGGCCTCGTGTCTATCCTCCCTCATGACTAACTCTGGAGTCTTTCTCAACAACTGCTTTTCCCTTACTGCATACATTATCAGTGATCAGCAACTCCAGTGAATTCTACTTCAGAGACAGATAGTGACAGAGACAGGTAACTAGCTAGAGAGAGAGCTGGATAGACAGATAACTTTTAGAAAGCTGACTTGACTGGCTGGAATGAGAAGACCCTGGAAGCAAAGATACTACAGGCTACCTTGCTTGACGGCACTTTTCTATGTTTGGCAGATACTGCATCTCTCACAGAGGAAAGGTCCGTGCAGCCCTGGCTGCAGCAAGTCTGTTGGCATCAATTTTCCAACTGCATTTCTCTCCCTGCGTGTCTCTGTGCCACATTTTGGTGATTTTCACAAGACTTCAGACGTCTTCTTTGTTGTTACATTTGTTACGGTGCTCTTTAATCAGTGAGCTTCGTCGTTACTGTTGTAACTGTTTGGGTCACCACAAGCCATGCCATGTGAGAAAGCAAACATCACTGAGCGACGGTGTACGTGCTCCGACTGCCCCACTGACGGGCGGGTCCTCGTCTCTCTCCCTCTCCTCAGGCAACCCTACTCCTTGAAACACAACAACATTGAAATTAGGCCAATTAATAACCCTAAAATGGCCTCTCCATGTTCAAGTGAAAGTCTCGCGTCTCTCACTTTAAATCAAAAGCTGGAAGTGAGTGAGCTTAAGGAGATGGCAATGGCACCCCACTCCAGTACTCTTGCCTGGAAAATCCCATGGACGGAGGAGCCTGGTGGGCTGCAGTCCATGGGGTCGCTAAGAGTCGGACATGACTGAGTGATGTCACTTTCACTTTTCACTTTCATGCATTGGAGAAGGAAATGGCAACCCACTCCAGTGTTCTTGCCTGGAGAATCCCAGGGACAGGGAGCCTGACGGGCTGCTGTCTATGGGGTCGCACAGAGTCGGACACGACTGAAGTGACTTAGCAGCAGCAGCAGCAAGGAGGAGACAGTTGCATACCGAGACAGGCCCAAAGCTAGGCCTCCTGGACCAAGCAGTCATATTGTGAATGCAAACAGACAATTTTTGAAGGACATTAAATGTCCACTCTGGTGAACACACAGATGATAAGAAAGCAAAACAGCTGTATTGCTGGTACGGAGAGAGTTTTAGTGGTCTTCTGGATAGAGGATCAAATCAACCACCACATAAGGCAAAGCCTAGTCCAGAGCAAGGCCCTCACTCCCTTCAACTCTGTGGAGGCCAAGAAAGATGAGGAAGTGGCAAGAGAAAAGCTGGAAGCTTGGAGAGGTTCTCGGTTCATGAGGTTGAAGGAAAAAAGTGGTCACTAAAATATGACATAGAAGTGAAGCAGCAGGCGCTGATATAGGAACCGCAACAAGTTATCCAGAAGATCCAGCTAAAAGAATTAACGAGAGTGACTGCGCTAAACGGCAGATTCTCAGTGTAGAGAAAACCGCCTTCTGTCGGAAGAAGAGGCCACTATGACTTTAATAGCTAGAGAGGAGAAGCCAACAGCAGGCTGCAAAGCTTTAAAGCACAGGCTGACTCTCTTCTGAGGGGCTGACGCAGCCGGTGACATAAGCTGAAAACCATGTGCACTGGCCAGGCTAAAACCCAGAGGCCCTCAGGAAGCACCTAAACCTATTTGGTCTGTCTCTCAATGAAACAACAAAGTCTGGATGGCAGAACATGGTTTACTGCATATTTTAAACTTACAGTTGATACCTGCTGCTGCTGCTGCTGCTAAGTCGCTTCAGTTGTGTCTGATTCTGTGTGACCCCATAGACGGCAGCCCACCAGGCTTCCCTGTCCCTGGGATTCTCCAGGCAAGAACACTGGAGTGGGTTGCCATTTCCTTCTCCAATGCATGAAAGTGAAGACTGAAAGTGAAGTCGCTCAGTCGTGTCTGACTCCTAATGACCCCATGGACTGCAGCCCACCAGGCTCCTCCACCCATGGGATTTTCCAGGCAAGAGTACTGGAGTGGGGTGCCATTGCCTTCTCCACAGTTGATACCTACTGCTCAGTTAAAAAGATGTCTTTCAAAATATTACAGTTCCTTGACAATGTACCTGGTCACCCAAAAGCTCTGATGGAAATGTATGATGAGATTAATACTATTTTCATGCCTGCTAATACAACATCCATTCTACAGCCCATGGGTCAAGAAACAGTATCAACTTTCAAGCCTTATTATTTAAGAAATACATTTTGTAAGATTATTGCTCTTACAGATAGTGATCCTCTGAAGGATCTGGGTGAAGTCATTTGAAAACTTTCTGGAAAGGACTCACTTCTCTACTTGTCATTAAGTATATTTGTGACTAACGGAAAGAGGCCAAAATAGCAACATTAATAGGAATCTGGTGAAGTTGAATCCAGCCCTGGTGGATGACTGTGAGAGGTTTAAGACTTCAGTGAAGGAAGGAACCGCCAGTGTGGTAAAAACAGCAGCAAAACCAGAATTAGAGGTAGAGCCGGAAGATGTGACTGAACTGTTGTGCTCTACTGATGAGACTTTTAATGGGCAAGACGCCGCTTGTTCAGTTGCAGTTTGCTGGTGAAGATATTGCCAAGGCTGTTGAAATCACAATGAAGGGTTCACAGAATTTTGTATAAAGGTAACGAAGCACAACAGCAGCAGGGTTTGAGAGGATTGGCTCAAATTTTAGAAGGAATTCTATTAATCCTGCGGGTAAAATGCTATCAAACAGCACTGCATGCTACAGAGAAATCATTTATGAAAGGAAGAGTCAATTGATACGGCAAACTTCATTGCTGTCTTATTTTAAGAAATGGTTCCAGCCTTTGCCCTGGGTTGCCTTCTGCAACCACCCTGTGCAGTCAGCAGCCATCAACAGGGAGGCAAGACTCTGCACCAGCAAAAAAGGTTACAAGACTCACTGAAAGCTCAGATGATGGTCAGCACTTTTTAGCAATCAAGTACTTTTTAATTAAGGTATGCACATTGTTTTTGGACAGCACGTTACTGCACACTTAGTAGGCTACAGCCCAATATTAACACAGCTTTTATACTCACTCGGAACCAAAAAGCTCTTGTGACCTGCTCTATGCAATATTTGCTTTATTGCAGCATTCTGAAACTGAAGCCACAATCACTCCAATGTACGCCTGCAGTTAAGAAGCTGGTAGGGTAGTCCAGAAAGTAGCCATGTAATTTTCATTGAAGACAGAAAAAAATAAGATGGGAATGAACACACTCACTGAAGCAGACCACCGATCAATTGATCGATCTGCCATCTGCATGTCACTGAAGCAGACCACCGATCAGTTGATCGATCTGCCATCTGCGTGTCTATGCCTCTGCTGAGTTCTCTTTGCCCGATCAGACTGAGGCCATGCTCTTACACAAGAGGAATTTTAAAGTCTGCCAAGCTGTCTGTCCACGCTTTCCATCCCCTCTGAGTCTCACTGCACACTCTAGATAGTCATTCTGGTTCATTCATACCCCTCCATATAACATGAGCTTCTCTAACTTAGGGCATTTTCTGGAGTGCATGATTCTTCCGGAAATCCTTGAACATCCACATATGAATGAAAAGAACCGCAAATAGCATCCTCTGTCCCCAGAATAGCATTAAACGACAGGCTTGCTCTGAGCACCAGAAAGCCATCACTGCACAGAGCTCCTCCGTCATTCTCATCCACTGCAGCCCAAACAGGGCAGCAGTTTATGCCATCCGTCCACCTGTGGCCCCTGCCATAGCGCCGTAGAGCAAGCTCTTGATATGTGCTTGTTGAATGAATAATTCGGACAAAGTTATATCTTTGTTACAGCTATTAATAGGTGATTTAGATTTTATTTTGCCTATATAGGTCTGATCTAAGTGTGGCATAAAAAAGGCAAATGTTTCAAGACCAAAAGGAATTCTGAGATATGGTTTATATGGCTTATGGTGTATGTCACAACATATTTTTACTATCCTCATCTCTGGGGTGACTGACACATCAATTACTGAACAGAAGAGATGAGGATTCATGTAAATCCAACAGGCAGCTGAGGCAATTACCTTGGTAACTCAACTCAAACCTCCCAGCTTTCTGAGTCTGTAGACCTGAATGTTTACATATAACAATGCTCTGTAAGTATTATCTTAGGTTGGCAAAATGGCTTATGTTTTCCTGTGCTGTGCATTCAAACATTCTTTAATAAGTATGTAATAATAGAAGCTGCCAATATCCGGTGCTGGCCCTGCGTTCCCCTGTGTTGGGGGATTATGCCTGTCCACGCCTACCTCTGCCTGTGGGTGGTCTCCCACTGTCTTACTAATGAAAACCAGAATCTGAAAATATAATACTAAATTATGAGAAAAGAATGTTAATAGGGAAAGACTGCCTTTTAAGAGAGCAGCTGAACATTAATCCTAATTTTAACTTTTAGGGAGTTGAAATATGAGAAATTCACTTATGAAATTTGGCAGACCTAACAGACAACGACTCCCTGAGTTTACTGGGCACGCAGCATTCGGGCTGGGGGCCGTCTGCAGAGCTCTTCACTCCAGAGCACACGCTGCAAGCAAGCAGAATACACAGCAGGACTCGCCTGGGATCGCTGGGCTGGGGGCCACACACTGACTCCTCAGGACCTCAGGTGGCAAGTCATTTCTGTTTTTATCACGAGCCCTCCACATCCTTGCTGACAACAAATCCAAGGACAACACGCCTCGTCTGATACAGACGACACAAAGCCAGAGAAACAAGGAACATTTCACAGGAGACACTTCGTTCTTCAGAAGCAATCTGGGAAAATACCAGTTCAGCCACACAACAGTCTCTCCCTCACTCACCTCTTCAATTTCCCCTTTAAAAATTCAAAAAAGATGACTCTCAGAGGCCTCAGAAATGGCAATAACCTATGTCTATGCCTCCAAATTTCATATACTGGGTATAAAATAATTTTAAGTGTATATGTTAATATGTAAATAACAATTAGTGAAAGCTGTTGTTTGCAGGGCATGCATAGTTGACGTGCAACTGAATTTAATTTACAGCGGGCCTATTGTACCACATCGGGGCATTAGAAATGCCTCTAGTGGGATGCATGTGTGTTCAGTGTTCTGGGGACAAGCGTTCCATCTCTCTGTGACTATGCATCTTTTCCACAAAGCTATGTATCTGTATATTCATCCATCTCCTTCTATGCACACACACACCCCGAGACATTTAACTGGTCTCTTCTCCTCCTTGGGTTAACTGCACTGTTGGGCGGCCCTCCTAGACTCTGGCCCCCGGGGAAGGAAGCATAAATGAGGTGGGCTGGAAAGGCCTGGCCTTGGCGCACATCTGCAGAAACTCCCTTCTGCCTCACCTTCACTCTCCTCCTTCCTTTCCTTCTCACTATCCTTCCAATAACATTTCCAGCCTCTGCAGTTTTCTGCACGTGGGCACCCTTCAGGACCATCGACCCTCTCTCTCCCCCTCTTCTCCTTGGCATCCCCTGCCTCTCCAGGCAATGACCTGCTCCCCCACCAGGCCTAATAACAAGGTGAAAAAAAATTCATTTAGCTACTTACATCCAGATGTCATAAAGGCTAAATTTGATAGAGGTTTATGCAAACAGATATATAAGGTCAATGACTTTAAGACAAAATGAGCATAAACATTATATTCAAAATTTTAAAGTAAATACAAGACAGAAAATAGAAAGGAAAGCTGAAACTTTTATGACAGACAGAGATTCGTTCAGCCTTATCTGACTCTGTGAGCCCACAGACCACAGCCCTCCAGGGTCCTCCGTCCAAAGGATTCTCCAGGCAAGAATACTGAAGTGGGTTGCCATTCCCTTCTCCAGGGAGTCTTCCCAACCCAAGGATCAAACCCTGGTCTCCCCAGGCAGGCAGATTCTTTACCATCTGAGACACCAAGGAAGACCTAAAGTCTCATCCAAAAAAAAAAAAAGAAAACCATGAACGTGCAGGTGTGTAGATTTCATTGACAGCTTTAGCACAACTCTTTTTAAAATTAGCACCCATCTCCACTGAAGCCTGCTATGCAAAATAAGACATGCAGGTATTTTTGGAAAAGAAGAATAATTGATCTGATGATTCCAAAATCATATCCCATTTTTAATTTAATTTTTTTGAAACAAGCTTTGCTTATAATTAAAAGAATGGTTGAATAGCATATATGTACAGTTTGACATAAAGACAATTTCCAAAGTGTGTGACATTTCAAAAAATAAATGTCTGAAGTTCTCCATGTACACAGGATACAATATAAAGCACATATAAAATACAGATAAAAGGAATTCTGAAAATTATAATGTAAAATATAAATAAAATCGGGTCAGGACACTCAAGAACTTATAAGAACTGTACTGATACTGATGCTGAAACAGTAGCCTATCAGGAATTTTCCTCCCATCCAAGCTATCTACTCCCTCTCCTGATTTTGTGATACTTTATGGCCTATAAATGTCATATTGCTGTTGTTTAGTCACTAAGCCATGTCCGACTCTTTTGTGACCCCATGGACTATAGCCGGCCAGGCTCCTCTGTGTATGCGATTTTCCCAAGCA
Organism: Procapra przewalskii; assembly: GCA_006410515.1. NCBI lineage: Eukaryota > Metazoa > Chordata > Mammalia > Artiodactyla > Bovidae > Procapra > Procapra przewalskii. Next base: position 3,815,571 of record SJYF01000464.1, on the reverse strand, counting down.
AGAATACTGGGTTGCTATCTCTTTTAATACTTTCCTAAACCTCTTTTCTCATTTCTTTCCTCCCTGAAAAGACTTTGAATAATACTATAAAAACAAAACCAGACTATTTTAGGCCTACTTTACATTTATTTTCATATACATATGTGTTACTTTATATATCATATAAAAATAAAATTGGTCTCATATTATTATTCTAGAGTATAAAGTTCAGAGGAGAAGGCAGGAGGAGAAGTGGGCAACAGAGGATGAGACGGTTGGATGGCATCATTGACTCATGAATTTGAGTGAACTCTGGGAGATGGTGAAGGACAGGGAGCCTGGCGTGCTTCAGTCCACGGGGTTACAAAGAGTCAGACAGGACTGAGCAACTGAACAACAAATAAAGCTCAGAGTCATATGGACTTTAACAGGTTTTTTTTTTTTTTTAAGTCAGGATATACTGAGTCAGAAAAGGCAATGGCACCCCACTCCAGTACTCTTGCCTGGAAAATTCCATGGATGGAGGAGCCTGGTGGGCTGCAGTCCATGGGGTCGCAAAGAGTCGGACATGACTGAACGACTTCACTTTGACTTTTTACTTTCATGCATTGGAGAAGGAAATGGCAGCCCACTCCAGTGTTCTTGCCTGGAGAATCCCAGGGATGGGGGAGCCTGGTAGGAGGCCGTCTATGGGGTGGCACAGAGTCGGACACGACTGAAGCGACTTAGCAGCAGCAGCAGCAGCAGCAGCATAGGAGTGACTCCAAGCAGGAAAACGGTTCATCAATAAGTATTTACCATCCATACAAGGTATATTTAGTGAATGACCTAAGAGAAGGGAGGTAAGGATGGTGGGAAGCAGTAACTAAAATGCTAATTTACTTTCCCTCCTCTTCTACATATTTATATTTCAGCTGGAAAAATGTCATCAATATATGTGAACAGATCAGAGAACAAACTTGTTTCCAAAACATGTGCTGCTACAAGAGAAGTTTAGAAAAAAGAGAAAACTCTAGAGCTTGGAGCAATGTAAAAGACTTATTTTTGGCAGTGGGACTTCAGCTCAATTGTGAAAGACTGAGATAAGCAGAAGGGAGGAAAAAGAACAGAGGTGAGAAAATGATACGAAAGGAGATCCAGAGGCAATTATTTTTCTTCCTCTTCTTCCCTCCCTTTCTCGCCTCTTCCCTTCCTCCCTTCCTCATTTATTTCCCAGGGAGAGAAGGATGATAGAGGGCACAGGCAGAATCAGATAGAAGAATGTTGAGAGGGTCAGAAATGTCACTGATTCCCATCAAGGCAGAAGAAAAAGACGAAAGAGAGGATGTTCAGTGTCTTACTGAGTCTGTATCAAACGCCACAATCGCATCTTGGAGGAAAAGGCTAGCAATGGACTTGAGATGGAGCAAAAGAGTTACACTTAACCGTTTCAGGGCAGTGCTAGGAAGAAGCCCTAGAAGGCATATAAAAGCATGGTTGTACTAAGAGTAACGGGCATGTCTGTAAAGTATCCTGTGTTGTCTACTTCATATTTATCCAAATCCTGATGATCAGAACACACAAGCAAAACATTTTTGATCAAATCTGAGTATGTGAATGTCTTAACAACCAAAGCTTCTATAAACTGTCAATAAGTTTGTTTGGAAAATTGAATAATGGGTGGGAAACATTTAACCCCATGAATAACCCCTGACTATGTTATTTAATGTTAGTTGGAAGTATCAGTAGCAGCCCCAATCAAAATAAAATCTATTAGTTACACATGTCAACAATTGGCTTCGATAGAAAACTAAAGCCTAGTCACAAATCCACGGTGTACTTCGAAATCTCACTCTAGCTTACCCAGTTGTTAAACCTGCAAACCTGAATCAGACTGAGAGATGCTCAGGAAGGAAAAACAGATAATTGAGATGTAAACAAAGCATTTTTTGAAGGTGTGGGAGGGAAGATAAGTAGGGAACTCTACCAGATCACAGAAAGAGTGTTCTAATTGCAGGCTGAATCTGTTACCAATGGAAGCATAATGCCGGAAGTCAACTGAGATTCTCCTGCATGGCTGAGAAGCACAGACCATCACTACTTCAATCGGCTGAATTACTGAATCCATTCACCAACATACCTGGATCAAAAAATCAGAGTTGCCAAACAAGAAATAAACTGGAATAAAACAGAGGAGTTTTCCCATGCATCCATCCACTGACAGCTTTTGAATAAACACATAACTGCTTGGAACTATGTGGTGCCAATTCTATGGAACCTGAGAAGAAACACACCATTTCTTCATTGCATGTTATTTAGAAGATTGATTTGTGGTTGCTCAAGATGGAGACTGATCAAGAAGACTATACATTTAGCAATTTATTTCCAGGAAAACATTATGTCTGACTCTCACAGAATGAAATGCCTTCATAACTCAGTGACTTTAACCACGCATCATTTTATTTTGCTTTTTTGGTGGCTTTTAAATGAATGGTGGCTTCTTCATTATTACTATTCTTGTACAGTTTTATATGATAAGGGGAAACACGTTTTACAATATGAAATTATAGTAGTCTTCAAATTAGTCTCAGTTTTATAGTTAACACAATTAGCAGATTCTATCTTTCTTTTATTCATTAAAAGACATGATTTGGTTATTCATTAAATAACCAAAGTTATTTCAGATTTTTACAATATCCCCCAGTATTCCTGATTCTCACTTTGTCTCCTATTCACAAATACATTATATATGAGATAAGACTTTATTTTCCTGGGCTCCAAAATCACTGCAGACGGTGACTGCAGCCATGACATTAAAAGACGCTTGTTCCTTAGAAGAAATATGTGACCAAACTAGACAGCATATTAAAAAGCAGAGACATTGCCAACAAAGGTCCATCTACTCAAAGCTGTGGTTTTTCCAGTAGTCATATATGAATGTGAGAGCTGGACTATAAAGAAAGCTGAGCGCCAAAGAGCTGATGCTTTTGAACTGTGGTGTTGGAGAAGACTCTTGAGAGTCCCTTGGACTGCAAAGAGATCCAACCAGTCCATCCTAAAGGAAATCAACCCCAAATATTCATTGGAAGGACGGATGCTGAAGCTGAAGCTCCAATACTTTGGCCACCTGATGCAAAGAACTAACTCATTGGAAAAGACTCTGATACTTGGAAAGACTGAAGACGGGAGGATAAGGGGATGCAGAGGGTAAGATGGTTGGAGGACATCACCAACTCGATGGACATGAGTTTGAGCAAGCTCTGGGAGTTGGTGATGGACAGGGAGGCCTGGCGTGCTGTGGTTCATGGGGTCACAAAGAGTGGGACACAACTGAGCGACTGAACTGAACTGAGGGTGGTGGGAGTGAGTGAGACGGAGAAGCCCTGCTTTAGTGAGCCTTACCCTCTGCGAGAGGGCCCAGGAAGAAGACGGTGCTAGGTAAAGACGAGGCAGGATGATTCCAGAAAGTGTTCCAGCTTTATAGAAGAAAAAGGACAAGAGAGTGATGGAGTCGGGGTAGAAGCTGAGGGAGCTTCTGTGGGTCTCTGAGCCTGGGAAGGCCTCTCTGAAGCGCCAGAGGCTGAGTGTGTCCGGGGCAGCCATCTGAGGATTTTGGAGGAAGTTCTCAGAGCACAGAATGGGCAAGGACATGAGAGCAAGCCACACAAAGCCAAGGAGGCTGCGGAGAGCGAGCTGCAGGCAGAGGGAGGGCGATGAGGTCACGGACACGAGGGAGGCCGGGCCCGGGGGGCTGACACAACGAGGGACCCTCACAGGGCTGACGCCTGCCCGCCATCTACACGCATGACGTAAAAATGCTTTTCATTTGCAGGAGCCCGAGAAACTGCTGCTGATTGATTATTGTTGGAACAGCTGATTGGTTACACTGTATTCCCAGTAAAAGCAAATTGTTCTCCTGAGAGAAATAATGAAAAAGATAGCTGTCCCCATGGAAGAGGTAATTTACCTAATATAAGCTATTTGTTTTGCTGGAGGCCAAATGGATTACTTCTTATCCATCCTGCAGCCAGACTGCCTTGCAAGGCACCGTCTAATGCCATCTCCCCCCGCTCCTCTGACGACCCTGACCGGGAAGCCGGGTCAAAGCCTTGTGCCATCTGACTCTTACCCACCTGTCTAACATGCCTCTCAACAAGAGCACCTTCCTGTGCCTCCCGAGGCACAGACAATGGGCTTCACACTTCTGTAGACACGCCGTCCAACGGCTGTGTCTGCTCCTACTATTTCCTCTCTGCTTCCAACCCATGCTTCTAAGGTCTCAGCTTGAGTGATACTTCATCCAAGAAACCACCCAAACTACTCAGCCTGCGCCAGAATCTCCTGTTCTCCCGTCTCTGCCCTGTCCTCGCAGCAGCCTGTGCGCATTTTGACATCATTGTTTGTTTAGAATGTCGGTTTTCCTCGCCAGATCCCGCATCTTCAGGATGCAGATTTTGAGCATATAAAGCTCTGCATCCCGACCCTCTGTTAACAAGTCTTGACACAGGAGGAGGTATTCGGGGAACGGTTAAAGTAAACAAGCCTTCCTGACCCGGATCAGAGGTGTCCACTCTTTGAAGCTGTGCTTTGCGCCCCAAGTGGAAACGAACCTGCTCAGCCGTGTGTCCTCTCTACGCTCTTCGCATTCTTTACGTCCACACCACCCTAAAAAGATTATTATGAGTGGGAATGTATTCTGTTTATGTCGGTATTCACAGTACCTGAGGAAGATAGTTGGTACATAATAAATGTCTGTTGATTATATAAATATTTGAGAAGCATCATTCAATGTATTTTATATTATAGTGGTTTGGAAACAATCTTTATAATCAAACAGCATCCAAGCAAATGCATGGTAAGATAATGGAAAATCTCATATTCAAAAGGATTATAATCATTTAATGCCTTAATATTTATAATTTACCTTGCCTTCTTGTTACTGTGGCATGGCTTTGGTGAGTGGAAAGGAAATTATTTAAAATGATAACGAGAAGCATCTTCTACCAAAGAAGAAAACAAGTGTACACAGTGCTGAGGGTTATAAACAAATTCTATGTCTCCACCACTAAGATCCATGGCATTAGTCACAGGAACAAAATAAAAGTTATAAGCCTCCCTAGAAGACATAGCTACAGCTAAACTGGTGAGAACATGGCTTGTTTATGCAACAGTACAAATATTTTTTAGTATTTAAAAAGTCAAGGCAGGGAATTTTAGAATATAATTTAAAATGAAATATTCCTGGCTGTATCTGCTTACTTGATTTTATTTAATTTTAATATAATATTCTTATGATAAACTAAGAAGCCATTCAAATGATTTTAGTCATTTTTCCTGGCAACATTCACATAATCTTCAATTAATTTCACATCAGTTTTACATTATGAGATTTGAGATGAATAAATATGAAACCAAAACAATATAGATCAAGTATTGTTCAAAGTTGCGGTTGATTTTTCATGGAAACATTTATCAGCAAGAAAATGGTATTTGCGAAATATTCCTTTAAGATTTTTCCCCTGAAGGCCTTGTTTGCATGAATGTTTTTCTAAGAATAATGCTTTAGTGAAAGAGACATGTTTGACATGTGTGTTGAGGCCTGAAAGCAATCGTGACGGGTGAAACCTAAGAATACAAAGGAATTAACACTATATACTGAGCTACTGCTGGGTCTTGAGACCAGTATGAGGCCCTGTGATAATAGACGAAATATTAAAAGGTACAACATCTTTCTTTAAAGAATCATCATTCTGCTTAGGGGAAAAAATACAGATTTGGGAATAAAAATAACAGCAAAAGCAATGATAGTAATAATAGCTAAAATCTATGAATTATTCCCCACCATAGGCAAAGGACTGTTCCAAGCCTTTGACTTGAAATCATTTAATCCTGTCGGTTTGCATCAAGGTGGACACTTTTATTATTTCCATTCCACAGGCAAACAAATGAAGCCCAGTTTCACACAACGCAAAGTGGCAGAGCTGTAATTTAAATGTGGAAAACCACACTGAAAGTCCTAAGTTCCTGTGTTACATCGGCACTTAGAAAACGACGCACAAGTGAAAGAAACTGTATGAGAAGTTCCCGGAAGAGAGGGTCCATGAAAATACGGGCATTTTCCCTCTGCAAATGATATATCACTGTGCTAAGAACGTCGTGAGTATACAGCTATTTAAAGATTAGTTCATGGAACCAAACCTCATGGACCAGAGTTTACGTTTTCCAGGTGCCTCCAGCTACTGGGGTTATACACAGACTTTCCTAAGGAAATCCGTTCATGCAGTTCCCCTCGGAGCGGGAGAAGGAAGGGGACCAAATGACTTAAAATACGGGTTTTGTGAGCTATATTCTTGGGTGAGCCTCCAACAAAGAGCTGAGAATCACTCACTGCAGCTGCAGGATAAAATGGCCGGGCATCAGCGGGCAAGACGCCGGTGCGTCTCTTAGCATCTCTCCTTGTACGTTCATTCACTTCCCTGTTTTTCCAGCAAAGACGCTGTTTCGGCGGTATATTTCCATAGAGAATGTGTGAACACATGTATTCATTTTTATAGGTCTCTTTAGTGTATATATATATATAAATTTTTTAAAACACATTTTGCCCACACTGCGCACATGCAGGATCTTAGCTCCCTAATCAGGGACTAAATCTGAGCCCCCAGCAGCAGAAGGGCAGAGTCCCAAACACTGGAGCCCCAGGGATGTCCTCGGTATTCGTTTATAATTTAATAGTCAGAGGGACTTTCAAAACCTCTTGTTTACATTGATCAGGTATTATTTTAGCGAAGAATCATTTGACAGCAGCTAGATAACTCCCAAAGAGGAGTTTCTTTCAAAGATGCAGAAACAGTTCATAGAGGCTAAAGGCAGTTAAGTGTAGCTGGATCTCAAAAGAAAGGAAGAAAAACACCGGAGTCCTGAGATCTTCTCAATTCTTATTAGCTTGGTTTCATCCTCTAGTCTCTACACGGAAAGATGCTTCTATTTCTCAGGTGTCAGAAAAGAGGCAGCCATCCGGATGTGCCCCACTCTCCATTCTGCATTAGGCAATAACCACTTTAAAGTTAGAGGGGTGGCAGGACTTGGTCAGCGATCACATCCCGGACTTTGGGAGGTGCAACTCAGCAGGACCAGAGGGCATGGCCACCCTAGGCAGCGGCTATCTCCTCACCCGACACCAGTCGAATCCTAGTATCTCAGGTGTGGGATTCAGAATCACCTTTCTAGCTTCTCGGGTGGTTCCAATGTATAGACCAGTGTGATAAGCACAGGCTGAAGCCAAGTGACGGCCTCCGACTCTCGGAGCCAACAGGACCCGGGATCTCGTTCAAAATGCAGAATCCTCCAGAAATACTGGATCAGAACCTTAACAAAATCTCCAGATGACTTTCAGGCACAGGGAAAGCTGAGAAGCACTGATTTAAACACATATCAAAGCTGGTAGGAAGTGACTGTCATAACTCATGGAGCTGTATTTTCACTCAGTCTAAAGCTTTTGTTGTTGTTTAGTGGCTGAGTCGTGTCTGACTCTTTTGTGACCCCCATGGACAGTAGCCCGCCAGGGTCCTTTCTCTGTCCATGGAATTTCCTAGGCAAGAATATTGGAGTGTGTTGCCATTTCCTTCTCCATAAATTAAAAGCTGGGTTTCACTTCATTTATTTCTCTCTGCTTCAGTTAATTGAGCTAAACCATTGGCTATGTCTGCACAATTTAAAAAAAAAAAAGACATTGAAGTCAGCGCTTATCCAATACAGCTTTATTAAGTCAATACTGTGCTTCTGACACTGTATCAGACATTGAAGCTTTCAGTTTCCAATAATAAAAAATAGACTTTCCATGCCCAGGATATAAGCTGGTGATCGTTACACACATTGCATTTTGCTGAACTGAAATTCATCCATTTTGCTCCTTTACAACCATCAATGTCTAACATTTATCTAGGAATATCAAAAGACAACTTTGGAAAATATGAATGTGATTCATGCTGGGCGAATTTGTTTTTACTTCTATATTTCTGAGATGTGTAGAGCTTCTGTGAAAGGACAAACAGCGTGTCAAGCAGGGAGGCGTGGGTGAACAGCTCACCGCGGCTGCAGCCAGGAGACGTCTCTGCGGAGGGGAAGTGAGGGCACGTGAGGCATCGGAGCATCTCGCGGCGTTCGTCGTGGTGCTCGATACAGGGCGCCCCGGTGCATCCTCCTCGGGAGGCTTCACGGTGACTCAGAAGTTCCTTTACCTTGACTTAAGGATAGCAACGACGTCCTGCTTTTGAATTGCAGGTGATTCGGGACCAGGAACTGATGTGGAGACCTCGTACTGAAGTTTGTCTCGATGTCACACGCATGAGACTTGCAGCGGGTGACCGCGGAGAGCGCCTCGCAGGGCGAGGCGGCAGGCATCGCGGCGCCGCCGGCTGCAGAGCCGGCCACCGGCTGCAGAGCCGCGGGCGTCAGAGACCAGCCTCGCAGTGTGTCAGCACGGCGTCAGTAGCAAGGGGGTCCGCAAACAGCGGGAGGCGGTCTAATAAACTAGCCGTCAAGAAGGCCGAACGAGACGGTCAGACTGCTGCTGGTTTGAAAGCCTGTTCCCAACAGGAGGCTTCCCAGGTGGTGGGAAGAGTCCCCGCCAGTGCAGGAGACGCAGGAGACCCGGGCTTGACCCCTGGGGTGGGAAGATCCCCTGGAGCAGGAAATGACAACCCACTCCAGTTTTCTTGCCTGGGGAATCCCATGAACAGAGAAGCCTGGTGAGCTACAGTCCATGGGGTTGCAAAGAGCTGCACGAGACCGAGTGCACACACACACACACACACACACACACACACACACGAAATAATTCCAACAGAATGAGACAGGAAAAAGTTAGACTAGAAATTCTCATGTATAGTTTTTGTGGGGCTGGAGAAAATGGAAGTGAAGACAATTTAAAATATGGTGACTATAGTTAATAATAACATATATTTGAAAAGTATTGAGAGTAGATCTTACACATAGACCCAAAAACAGGTAACTGTGAGGTGACTGATACATGAATGGTCTTGATTCCGTTCACCGTTTCACAGTGGATATATATGGCTGTACACCTTAAATATATATACAGTCGATGTGCCCGTTTTACCTCAGTAAAGCTCTGTGTCACCTACACACTTAGAATTGTTCCATCATTCCGTGAAGTAACTATCCTATTAGTAAAAATAGAATATTGTACTAATAGTCTTCCTTTGTGAGGAATTCCCTTGAGACTGCCCTTGTGATTCAGCTAGTAAAGAATCGGGAGACCTGGGTTCGATCCCTGGGTTGGGAAGATCCCCTGAAGAAGGGAAAGGCTACCCACTCCAGTATTCTGGCCTGGAGAATTCCACGGACTATACAGACACAGAGGAGAAGGCAATGGCACCCCACTCCAGTACTCTTGCCTGGAAATCCCATGGATGGAAGTCTAGTGGGCTGCAGTCCATGGGGTGGCTAAGAGTCGGACATGACTGAGCGACTTCACTTTTCACTTTCATGCATTGGAGAAGGACATGGCAACCCACTCCAGTGTTCTTGCCTGGAGAATCCCAGGGACGGCGGAGCCTGGTGGGCTGCCGTCTCTGGGGTCGCACAGAGTCAGACACGACTGAAGTGACTTAGCAGCAGCAGTAGCAGCAGCATACAGACATGGGGTCGCAAAGAGTCAGACACGACTGAGCAACTTTCACTTATTAGTACAAAATATTTTTCTTTATACAATCTACCTTGATTTATGTTAGTCAAATTAAACCAGTTCTGTTGAGAGCTTTATCATATAATTTTTCCTTATATTTACTTTCAATCTTTCTGTATTTCAATCTTCATTTTGCTTTGAATGCTATATAGTTGCACATTTTATCCAATTGGGTATTAGTTCTGAAGTGGAATATTTGACAATTTCTATACATTTTACTGGATTTGATGGGTTTCACTGCTATGTTTGGGCTTCTGCCTCCTGTGAAGCTGCTTACAGCCTATTTGTGCTACCCGTTTAGCATTTATTCTTCCCGGTTTCACTGCTTTCTTTTGACAGCAGAGTTTGTTCTTGTAGGCCGTCCTTGACAATGGCTCCTCCGCAAAGCTCTGAGCTCTCCTCTCCCTGACCTCAGCATCATGAAAATGCTAGAGGGGGAGGTGTTTTCCTTTCCAGCTGTTTTAGTCTTGGCTCCTTGGACGTTTGCCCTGAGCAGCTTCATTAGCAAATAACTCAACAAATTGAGAAACTGGTACTGAGTACTGGGCTCGTTTCTTTGTACATCTCTTTGGGTTTTGTTTCCTGGGTCTCCTGGCAAAATTCAGCTCCAGGTTGGGTCTCCCAGGCGTCGGCAGGTATGGAGAGAGGCCTGGAGCCTTCTCCGCCTCAGCGGCTGCTCTGACCGCACTCTCTCTCTCTGGGCCTGTATCAGCTCCCCTAGCGTGAAACGCGGCACGTTTGGCTCCCTTCGATGTCGTCCCTCCCCTCCTGGCAGGGGCCCTTCTGGCTTTGGCTGCCTCAGCAGCTGGCTGATCCTCTCACACATATTTTACAAATTTTATCTGATTTTTCTAGTTGTTCTCAGTAGGAGCATTGGTCAACTACAAGCTATTCCTTCACAACTGCAAGAGCAGTTTTATTTTATAAATGAAAGCACTGACGTTCCCTATCTTGTCCTCCTTCACACAAACTCCCTGGGTAACTGCCAGCTACATAGGAAAAAAAAAGGGAATGAAAAAAGTGTGGCTGCGTAAGAACCTTCTCAATTTCTAAAATAATAGCAGGGATATTTGCCTAATGATGCAGTGAAAACATTAATAAAACAGCACGAGATAGAATTATGGCTTTCTCACCATCGAAAGCTATTCCCTTAAAATAAATTCTTTGAAGAGATCTTTACCTCTCCTTCCCTTGCAGCTCCCTGGTGGCTCAGCTGGTAAAGAAGCTGCCTGCGGTGGGAGAGACCTGGGTTCGATCCCTGGGCTGGGAAGATCCTCTGGAGAAGGGAATGGCAACCTACTCCGGTATTCTGGCCTGGAGAATTCTATGGACTGTGTAGTCCATGGGGTCGCCAGACATGACTGAGTGACTTTCCCTTTCACTCTCTTACCTCTTCTATTGCTTTTCATCTTGTACTATATTTTCCACAGTTAAAGTGCCCAGTGATTTGTTCATCAGATGACCCAGATTATTTCCCTATACATAATTACTGAGTAAAATATTTTTCTTTTTATGAGAATTATTTATCTATTAATAAATAATTAATGCACAGTAATGTGCATTTGATTTCCAATATAAACTAAGATATTCTCTCTCCTCTCTTTCGCTCTCGCTCTCTCTCTCTATATATATATATAGTTATAACTTTTGAGTTTCCTACATTTAGCTTTATTTAACTATCACATAAGTATAATACAAATCTTTTCACACTGATATTAAAGTTATCTTTAACTCCTTGTCAGTAAAATTTATGACGTCCATTCAGTTTGAATTTGAATGGCCTTAGTGGTTAAAAAACGATAGTGAATTTTTTTCTTCTAAGGCCAATACTATACATAATTTCTTTAATGATTTGGTAACATTTATCAAAAATATAAATGCACTCAATTCTTGACCAAGCAATTCCACTTATACAAATGCACTCTGTAGATATATTTGCTTATGTGGACAGAAACATACGTACTGGATAATAATCACTGCAACTTGTTAGTAAACCAAAAGTTTGGAAATATTCTAAAGACCCATCACTAGGGTCCGGTTGCTGCTGTTGCTGCTGCTAAGTCGCTTCAGTCGTGTCCGACTCTGTGCGACCCCATAGACGGCAGCCCACCAGGCTCCACCATCCCTGGGAAATTACACTAAATTGCATTAAATGTATTCAATGATTCACTGTGAGTCTTGAAGTAATTTGCTATGTGATCATAAGAATCACTAAAAAATACTGGCAAATGAAAATAAACAAAAGGAAAGCAATGGAAGCACTGGGATGCTCCTAGTAAAGGACACAAGAAACTGGAAAACCCCACCTGCCACACAGCCTGAGAAATTTACCTTTTAAATTATGTGTTCTTATCATTATTTTATATATGAGTTATGTATTCTGTGTGTTTAAATCATGTGTTCTTATTAATATTATTTTTTATTTTTAAACTATATCTTACCTTTCAACCAAAAACTTTCTCCTTAATTAAAATAGAATACATGTGTCTCTAACTGATTCTTCTGCTCCTACAAAAGCAGAACTGCAAACTTAACACACCCCCATAAAAGTCTTAATAACTTAATAACATAAGTGAGATGCTATTTAAAACAAAATGCTTCTATTATAGCAGGAACATGGACTTCAGAGTCAGGAGGCCCCACCAGTGATGACTTATCTGTCCTGAGCAGCTTACTGCTAGCTTTGAGTTAAATTTGCCAAGCAAGAAAAAACATAGAAAAGGATTACGTTAAATACAAACAAGGGATACTTAGTGGGGTGTGTAGCAAGTGTTACATAATGCAAACAATGGCATTAAATATTCTCTAAATTTTAAGTCATGAAGCTTTATTACATGTTGAAAATGTTATTTAAAAGCTCATCTATCTAGGAATTAATTTTTAAAACAGCTTAGCAAATTAAAAGGCCAATTGTAAATTTCCATCCTAAACACGCCCTCAGTTCAGTTCAGTCGCTCAGTCGTGACTGACTCTGTGTGACCCCATGAACGGCAGCACGCCAGGCCTCCCGGTCCATCACCAACTCCCAGAGTTCACTCAGACTCACGTCCATCGAGTTGGTGATGCCATCCAGCCATCTCATCTTCTGTCACCTTCTCTACCTCCCCACCATGAGCCCCATGAACAGTATGAAAAGGCAAAAACAGGCCCTGCGCTCCACCTATTTTTCTCTTCCACCATAAACAATCAAAACACAAACCTGGGCAATCACTGATCTTTTACTGTCTCCATATTATGCTTTCTCCAAATGTCAAATGTTTGGAACCATACAGTATGTAGTATTTTCAAACTGACTTCTTTCACTGAACAGTATGTACTTAATGATCATCTACATCTTTCTGTGGTTTGATAACACATGTCTGTTTAGAACTAAATAATATTCCAGTGTGTGTATATACTGAGGTTTGTTTATCCATTCACCTATTGTTGGATGTTTTGGTTCTTCCAAGTTTGGGTAATTACGAATAAGTGCTATAAACATTCATGTGCAGGTTTTCTGTGGATAAGTTTTCAGCTCAATTGGGTAAATACCAGGGAGAATGATTGCTGGATCATATGGTAAATGTATGTTTAGTCCTGTAAGACTGCCAAACTGTCTTCCAAACTAGCTGCGCCACTTTGCATTCCCACCATAATGAGTGAGAGCTCCTGTTTCCACACCCTTGCCAGCATTCGGTGTTGTCAGTGTCTTGAAACCAGGCATTCCAGCAGGTGTGTATCAGTATCTCGCTTTAATTTGCAATTCCCTAATGACACATGATATTGAGCCTCCTTTTGTGTGCTTGTCTGCCCTCTGAACATCTTTGCTGGGGAGACTGTTCAGAGATTTTCGCCCATTTTAAAAGCTGAGCTGTTTGTTTTCTTAGACTTCTGTGTACATTGTGGATATAAGTTCTTTATCTGATATGTTTTGTTAATATTTTTCCTAGTCTATGCCTTTTTTTAATCCTATTAATATCACTCTTTTAAAACATTAAAAAATGATATCAGCTATAATATGAATTAACTCTACTTTCTTTTTATCCTACCATGTGTGGGAACTTTCAGTTTTCACTGTTTACACAGATATACAGATTCTCATAATAAGGCTACTATATCTTGAATCAAGACATTAAATTATCAAGAGAAATATATATACATCTGTGTTCATTTTATACCAAAAGCCTTCTCAAAGATTATTCTTTAATTGAATGTTACACAATAAAACTTACAAAA
>SJYF01000464.1:3738984-3753932 GCA_006410515.1 Procapra przewalskii | reverse complement strand
TCAGCCATTTACATTTGAATTTGGAGACGTTCTGATGCCTGCATTCCCCCTCTATCTGCTCTATCCTGATAGAGATATTAATAAAGAGTGACAGTCCCCAAAAGGAGGAAAAAACCAGAAGGAATGAACCCTAAAAAACAAACAGATGGTAATAACAGCAATAAAACAGCTGCTGCTGCTGCTGCTGCTGCTGCTGCTAAGTCGCTTCAGTCGTGTCCGACTCTGTGCGACCCTTAGACGGCAGCCCACCAGGCTCCCCCGTCCCTGGGATTCTCTAGGCAAGAACACTGGAGTGGGTTGCCAGTTCCTTCTCCAGTGCATGAAAGTGAAAACTGAAAGTGAAGTCGCTCAGTCGTGTCCAACTCTCAGTGACCCCATGGACTGCAGCCCACCAGGCTCCTCCATCCATGGGATTTTTCCAGGCAAGAGTACTGGAGTGGATGCCATTGCCTTCTCCGCAATAAAACAGAGGCTGGGGCAATACACAGTCTAAAAAATATGTCAGATGTGAGCCATAAACACAAACGAAGTCCTCAGCTCCTGAATTACGCTGAGCTGCAGGATGAAGTATTGAGGCCTTGAGAGCCTTAGAAATTAATTTTGAAGGTTCTTTCTCAAGAATTGATTAAGCACTAGGAGAAACAACACAGAGTCAAACAGAGGTAGGGACGCAGGGACGTGAAATACAAAAAGCCTCTTCCGCATCCCCGGCTTTACTGCGGGGAGGAGGAGTCTTGCCAGATGGTGGACTGCTATACTTGTAATTTTACTGTGGCATGCGCTAGGAGGATAAAAAAAAAAAAAAAATGAAAGCACTGAAAATGTCACCCAGTGTGAAAGGCTTGTATGAAAAGGTACAGAGCTTTCTTTCAGCAAAAAAATAAAAAGAAGAAGTCTACCAAAGCTTTTTGAAATCGTTGCCTCATAACCGCTGCAGTGGTTTGATCCCTTCCATTCAAAAGACGGTCTCTCGTCTGTGATCAAAGCTAACCCGCAAACCGAACAGACACGGAGGCCTCAGGTCCGCCCGGGGCTCGTCTCCACTGACGGCCGCGTCCAGACCATCAGCGGGACAAAGGCGGAGGCCGGAGCGCTCAGCGCGGGCCTGGCGCAGGGTCCCTGCAGGAGGGCCTCCCCGACCCCCATCTGTGTGCCGGGAGGGGACCGCCGTGCGGGGCAGCGCCCCACGCTGCCCAGAAATGGCACTCTCCGATGTCGTTTTTAGTTTAATTACATTCTTCTATTAATAATTTCCTTGTTCCTTCTGAAAGCAGAACGTTACAGAATATGGATTACCCTTGGAGGGAGACGAACACAAACAAATCGCATTCACTCCCTCGGAGCTCAACAACATAATTGGACCTTGTTCCTTCCTTAATTCACTCCGTGATTTTTTTCCTTCTCTATTGTCTTTTAAGGATGCTAATATTTTTCTATTGAATACAATGATGTAAACAGGTCTGATAAGTGTGATGCTTATGGTGTGCTTACTGCTGGGCACCGTGGCAGTGGCTGAATAAATGGCCCCGGATGAACCTCACAATGGGGCTGTGGGCAGACACTTATTATCCACATTCTCTAAACCCAGCAACTCCGGCAAAGAAATTAAACACGTCACCTGAGGTCACACACTCGACTGATGAACAGACGGCATCAGCCAGTGTTCATAAAACTTTGCTGTCAGAATCTTACCCCAGTTTCTCATCTCAGTCCCTGATTACTTAGTAGACAATAGACTGTGGAGGTTAAGAGCATGATAGAGTTTAAATTAACCAGCATATACAATATGTATGTTATTTATTTATCCGCAATTTTTCTGTATCCATGTTTGTTTTTTTTTAATGAAAGGGTCAAATGAGAGCATGATCCTAAATCTCCCTACAAGAGAAGACACAAGATACTTGAATTTTTTTCTAAATTACCTAATGGGTAGTAGGCTATAGAGACTAAAGGAGAAAAGCACTGTGAAATAACTAAGTGAAAAGAATCAAAATGAAGAGGGAGAAAGAGGTAGAAGAGGATATAGGAAAAGATCTCATATGTGGGTTAGAAGCCCTAGACAAGGGACCTTGTCTCAACTTTTACGACCAGTGGGGCTTGTGACAAATGACTTCTAGTCTAGGGATTTAAGTTGACTTCATGTGAGAAATATTCACTGGAGCTTTTAATCTGCAGCTTTTCATTCTGTGATTAAAATTTTAACATACAGAATCTGCTTCATGGGCAACATTCCATTTAAGGTGATCATAAGACGTGACGATGAGTAAGCCTGTGTAAAGTTACAAGCAAGAGCTGTCCTTCAGCTGCCCCAGTTGTCCTCCAGGACCGTCTGCTGGCTCATTTTCCTAGAGTCTTCCCATCACGAGAGCAGGTCCCCTGAAACTGCTCTAAACTGCCCATTCACAAATTCAGCCCGTGCCCAACCTGCACAGAGTGCTGGCCTCTCCTGTGTACCCTGCTCTGCTTTGATAACCCCAGTGTACCCCCTGTGATTTTGACATAGAAGTGACTGTATCAATATTATTCCCTACTTCAAATTCCAAGATTCCAGGGAGGGGATGGTGTCCATGCCAACATCTGCTGCTTTGGGCGTTTGTGCTGGAAAGACTTTCATTTTTAAAAGATGTCTCAAAAACTAACCAGGTTCTTCGATATGGACGAGCTTCTTCCACAAGTCCTTCACCATGGGCTTCCCTGGTGGCTCAGCGTCAAAGAATCCGCCTGCCAGTGCAGGAGACCTGGGTTCGATCCCTGGGTCGGGAAGATCCCTTGGAGTAGGTAATGGCAACCCACTTCAGTATTCTTGCCTAGAGAATCCCATGGACAGAGGAGCCTGGCAGGCTACAGTCCATGGGGTCGCAAAGAGTCAGACACAACTGAGCAACTAACACACACACGTGCACACCTCCAGTTGTGGCCACAGACAATTAGTTACGGTCTACAGAAAGGTGAGCACAGAGTGTGAGTGTCTGGGAACTTTTTATAATGATCCGATAATTTACGGCATTCCTGTGTCTAATCAAGAGAGACACAGTTGAACAAGAGTATCTCCTAGTTGGAGTGTTTCAGAACTCAGTGATGAGTTGTGCGTGGCACACGTGAGCTTTGTACACCCCCGTAGGTTATGATGTACTAGGAAAAGAGTGAGGCCATCAGGAGACACAGCCTGCAAAGCACTGTCTACAGCACACATTCCTGCCTTAGAGACCTCTAGAGGCTCTGCCTCCCCACTGTGGCTGGCCACACTGACTGGATTAAAAGCCTCCTCTGAAGTTTTTAAATGAAAACAATAGCTCAAAAGATTGCCATACAGCGCTTTCTTGCAAGGGGACAGAATTTTTTTTTCCCTGCAAATACAAGTATTGCTCCAAAGAAAAGGAAGTAAATCGATCAGTGTAAGGGATATGGCACACTAGCTGTTTCTTCTGTTGCTGCTTTATCAAAGTTTGCTAAGTTCAATGACTGGAGCAGAGTCAACTTTGGGAAGACTGATGTTAACTGTAGAAATTAGGGTGTCCATCGCAGGCAGTAATTGAAACCCATTTATGTCACCCTTCAAGGCAACATTAATTTCCCCGCTTTCCCCTATCAATGCTTCCATCAAGACCATTCAGATGTTCTCAAAGGCATCAGACTCATTTGCACTTCTTAGCTGGAGTTATTGCCAAGGATAAAACAGTGCTGAAAGGTTCAAAATTCACTGGAGTCTTTGCATTTGGAAAAGAGAACTTTGAATCACTCTGGAACGCTGCTCCCTGATTTCAGCCAGGTGTAAAATTCACCCTGGAAGACAGCATCATAGCATATTCCATTTCACTGCGTGTACTTCCCTCCTTTCCCTCCCCATCTCCTCCTCAGTATAACAAAGGGCCACAGCTTGATATGGGGGAGAAACTCTGCCTTTGAGTTACACATCAGGTGTTTGGTCAACTCATTCTCACTTCCTGGGCAGGCAGGTTACACATTTTAAAAATATCTCCTTGGGAATTCCCTGGGAGTCCAGTGTTTAGGATTCTGTGCTTCCAATGCAGGGGACAGACGTTCAATCCCTGGTTGGAGGACTAAGATCCTATACACTGAGTGATGTGGCCAAAAATAAAAAACAAAACAAACATAAAAATCCCTCCTTTTCAAAAGTGGGATATGCAGTGGCTTGCCTGGCTGAAGACAAGACTTGTGACCGTCTTTAAACACCAATTTGTTTTCAGATGAAATTTCTTTAGTGGTTGACTGGACCTCATATGGGTTGCACGTCTCAGCAGAGAGCATGGTGAACACTGAGTCTGGCAGGAAGGGAGTCCAGCTACTAACTCTAGGACTGACGATGGTGGTGGAGGAGCGGTAAAGAAAACACATATTTACATCTTTATGGTTGTTCTAATGCTGGAGGGGAGAGACTGGTTCTAGAAAAGTAAGAGAGCCAAAGTGAAAGGGTTAATCGCTCAGCCGTGTCTGACTCTTTGCAATCTCACAGACTGTAGCCCACCAGGCTCCTCTGTCCACAGGATTTTCCAGGCAAGAACACTGGAGTGGATTGCCATTCCCTCTCCAAGGGATCTTCCCAACCCAGGAACTGAACCTGGGTCTCCTGCATTGCAGCCAGATTCTTTACTATCTGAGCCACCAGGGAAACCAAGAGGGACAAGGCCATGCTGAATAAAAATGGTGAACTTGGAAGAATCAAAATCACTGAAATCTCAGAATTGGGAGCAAGACTCAAGACCATCTACTCCAGTGGCAATTGCACCCCCGTCCCTGGAAGGCTGCAGTCCATGGGGTCGCTGAGGGTCGGACACGACTGAGCGACTTCACTTTCACTCTTCACTTTCATGCAATGGAGACGGAAATGGCAACCCACTCCAGTGTTCTTGCCTGGAGAACCCCAGGGACGGGGGAGCCTGGTGGGCTGCCGTCTATGGGGTCGCACAGAGTCAGACACGACTGAAGCGACTTAGCAGCAGCAGCAACTCCAACTGCATATCCTGCTGGAAACCGCTCCCCAATCCTCTGCAGTGTCCGCCAGGCTCACCTGTCACCTGGTCCCCTCTGTGAGCTCAGTCCTTCCTTGTGTGCCAATAAGATGTCTGTGTACCCTCTGCTCATTAATTCTGGTTGTATCTACTGGAAACAAACATCAACAAAATTCCTCTTCCAGCCGGCAACCACAGGGCTGTGTGAAGCAGTCTGCCATGCTCTCCAGAGTCCATCCAATATATGCTTAATCTACAAAATTCCCCAAGTGCCGTGCCCTGACCAGCAGTATAAGCATCATCTTTGAATTTACAAGAAAGGTAAACCTCAGGCCTCACCGTAAAAGCCTACTGATTCAGAAATGCTGGAGCTGGAGGCTAGCCCACACCAGTCTCACAAACTCCCCAGGTGATCCTGCTGCACACAAGGGCTGGAGAACTAGAAAACCCCCCAAAAAGGAAGGAGGGGAGAACCCAGGAAGGAGGACGGTGTTGGTGGCAGCAGCTGGCAGACACGGGAAGCTGAGGCCAGGGCCCAGGGCCCAGCAGCTATAACCAAGAGCTGACGAGGGTGGGAGAAGGGGCTACACCCAGACGGAAAAGGACTGAGTCTCAACGAGAAAAAAGGAATCTTCTGCCTTCATCATCTTTCAAGGCGCTGAACGCGTGGGGAGGGAGGGTGAAGCGACGCCCTCACGCCTTCACCTTCTCCCCCTTCCCAGCCTCCACTCATGACTGCTGGTGCCCAAACTAAGTGAGGGGACTCACACACACTGCCAGCCTCCAGCAGGTCCTCAGGAAATGTCACTGCCACCATCACTTTTCAGGCTACCAATTTTCTTTCTTTTTTTAATCAACATGATGTTGAAGGAGCCATCTATGTCTATCTCCTCTCACATACTCTCTTCACTACCTGAAATCTGACAACTATCTACAGACATTACCAATAACTTCTTTCTTTGCAGGTTAGCAAGGTTCCTAGACGTCCCTAATGTTTGCTCCACAAGCACGTTCATCCCTGGGACTATCCTCTCCTTGCTTCTACATGGCCTTGTTCTGCTTGCCCGCTGCTCCCGTCACTGCCCCTAGACTAGGTCTGCAGTCTCCTTCTTTTTCATTTCCCATAAACGTAAACATTTACCGTTCTTTCTTCTTTTGTGGTGATTGTTGACTGGCACTTTTTAAAGAAATTTCTAGATTTCTATTTACCCTAGCCTGATCTTTTTCTCTATTCACTCTCATAACAGCCACAGCTCCTAGGCGTGTCAAGCGTCTAGTAATGCCTGCTGGAATAGATTTTTAAGTTCTGCATTTGACTGCCTTAAAGACTGCAGCAGCAAATTAGCCAAATCAGATGATGGAAGGAACTCAGCTGGGGAAGCAGGGAGAGTTTATTTTCCCAGGCATTACCCACCTGCCTGCACTGCCGTTCTAATCCATGTCCTTTTCATGACTGATCACTTTAGAGCAAAATCACGCTGTGCTGAGGGCAGTGATTCCTCCCACCTTCTGGGTAAACACAGGTTGAAACACATCTGTTTACACCAAAGGCGGCAGGTCTGCTGGGTTGTCCCCCCCACCCCCCATTCTGGGAGCATGATCCAACACAATCCTGTTTGAATCAGTCGAATCTGAACTGAACACGGAGGTTACGGGAGGCGTTCCTGTCTGCGCCCGCTTGTACCCACATGACTTCCACCCTTGCGGGCGTCTCGTCATGCGCACAAGGCAACTGCTTCCTTGGGATCTGAGAGCTGCGCTGTTTACTCTTGAGACCGCATTCGTTTAAACCCGGTTTGCTATAGGATCTCAACACACATAGAAGAGTCTCTTCTAGAACAATCCTTACATTCACTTCTGGAGCAGACAGCCAGGACCGGGTTGCGAGCGCTCTGGCTATCCAACAGCAAACCGCAGGAGATAAAGTTCACACACGTGAGAGCCACGCAGCTTCGACAGAGGCTTTGCTAACACTTCTGTCCCTGCCTGCCTGCCGTCTCGACCCGTGAGCTGGAACCTCCAGCCTCCGCCAGCAACCAGGACTGAAGGGAAACACCGTCCTCCTCATCGCAGCCCGCAGGCCCTGAGGCCCAGTTAGAGACCGAGCGGCCCCGGCAGGCTGAGTCCATCCTACGGACTTCTGGCTTTTTGACGCTAGACTGCATTTCAAATAGAGACGGTTTCATAACTCGAGCTTGTGTGTTCTTGAAGAGACACACAGAACTCGGCTCTCTGCAGTGTTCGGGTGAATCTGCCTTTCTCTGCACAGCACAGAGCCCCAGCCCGGGGCCTGGCTGGCCCCACGCTGCAGGCGGGCCCGTCCGCCCCTGCGCAGGGCTTTCCTACCCCGGGCTCTGCCCACGGCATCCGCCAGCCGCTCCTGTGACGGTGTCCAGACGCCTCTCTCCCTGGAGGGATGGACGTCGGGGACGGTCTCCATCCGCGTTTCTCCTTCTCCGTACACTCATCCCCCTGCGTGGTGGTGGCAGAGAGAATGCACAAAACCCTCCCTGCTCACTCCTTCGAGAGGAGCCTGCAGCCACACGGGCTTCCGACTGTGGTCCACGGCCGGCTGTCAGACACAATCCTACCCCCGCTGCTCGAATGTGCAAAAACCACCACTGTATTGTAAAGTCATTAGCCTCCAATTAAAATAAAGAAATTAATTGTAAAAAAAACTTTCTCAAACTACACACAAATTCACAAAGCTTTTGACGTGCTCTGTTTATCCCCCACACCCTGGCTAATGAGAGATGAAAGAAGTCATCGTTAAGGGCTTTGTTTTCAACCTTGCAGATTAAAAGCCCTTATACAGTCACATGGAAGCATTCAGCAGGTAATGAAGAAAAACACTCTGGTGGAATTATAGGTATACCATGACTTAACCCTGAGAAGGCAATGGCACCCCACTCCAGTACTCTTGCCTGGAAAATCCCATGGATGGGGGAGCCTGGTAGGCTGCAGTCCATGGGGCCGCTGAGGGTCGGACACGACTGAGCAACTTCACTTTCACTTTTCACTCTCATGCATTGGAGAAGAAAATGGCAACCCACTCCAGTGTTCTTGCCTGGAGAATCCCAGGGGTGGGGGAGCCTGGGGGCTGCCATCTATGGGGTCACACAGAGTTGGACACGACTGAAGCGACTTAGCAGTAGCAGCATGACTTAACCAGAGAAAGGGAGGGAGACAGATGGACGGAGACAGTGATAAAAGAGCTACCGAGGAAGAAAGGAAAGCGGAGAAGGAGTCGGGGGGCAAAGAGAGAGAGGGAGGAGAGAGCATTAAAGAACTCGTCCCCTGGTCTTGGCACACAGTGAGGGGTGGTGTCCTCGTCTCCTGTAGTCAGAGAGCCCACGCGGAGACAGCCAGGAGACACAGTCTCTGCAACGGAATGATTTGAGGGTTTACATTCTAGGAGTTAGGGAGGTGGTCCAGCACATCCTTCGGGCTCCACTGCCTGACCTCAGTGTACCAGAGCCCAGGGGCAGCCGCGGGGCCCCCTGACTCAGGACCAAGGCTGTGAGGCTGTTCCTCAATAGCCTTTCCTGTGGAGCCCGCCTGCAGCCCTGCCAGACACGGGGGTCTCCTTTCTCCAGATGTCTGCTGATGCCCCCAAGAGCAGAGCCTGGGAGAAAGGCTCTGCGTGCAGAGAGACCTGACGTCAAACCTGGGGTATGTCTAGCCACATCCACAAGGCAGGTCACAAAACCTCCCTAATCCTTATTTCCATCTGGAAAGCCAAAGTAAAAAGATACCATTCCAGGACTGCTGTAACCATATCAAATATTGCGTTTAAAGCATTCAGTCTAGTCGGGTCAGACTGTTACGGCCTGGGATGGATTCCAGCCTGCATGTCCCTCTTGGAAAACCATATAACTAAATATGGCTGCTCTGAGCACATGCTTGATCCAACAAGGCAGCTATTAAAATGATCGTGCAATTTAGGATTGTCTATGCATGTATCCATCATAGATTTCCAATATTGAAAAAGAAAAAAGTACAGGCCACCTAGTTAGAACTCATAACTAAAACTGGAGTTCCTTGTGCAATAATCCTGATGAATTATTGCATTCATTGATAGTATGGAGCCAATTTGCTGGGGACCCAAGAAGATGATGAGTGTGAAATAAAGGTTCCCATTTATGTAAATACCCATATATCTGGCTGCTTCAAAGGGCCCTGACTCTTCAACACATCTACTGCTGCTGCTGCTGCTAAGTCGCTTCAGTCATGTCTGACTCTGTGTGACACCATAGACAGCAGCCCACTAAGGTTCTCTGTCCCTGAGATTCTCCAGGCAAGAACACTGGAGTGGGTTGCCATTTCCTTCTCCAATGCATGAAAGTGAAAAGTGACAGGGAAGTCACTCAGTCATGCCCGACTCTTAGCTAGCATCCTGCAATTCCCATTGCAGTGTACTAGCTCAACATGTCCATTTTTTGTCATCTCTTAAAATACATTAAATTTCCTAGACACGCTCTCCATGCTGGAAAAACTGTAGCTGAGAAATTCTGAAAGATGGAAACACAAACTTAAGAGATCCTATGTATCTCCTGTGCGTAAGACATTTTGCTGGCAGCTGTGGAGGAGCACAGACAACAAGAACGTCCCCTCTGCTCTACGAAACTAACATCTGGTGACCTGCGCTGAAAACTTGCTGAATGTGGATCCTGTGTAAACCAAAACAAAACCTGGCAGCAGGATGAAAGTGAACACAAACCTACAAAAAACAACATTTTAAACTATGAAGAGAGACTGCTCCTTCCTGGTGTTTCACACGGCACAGCAGCTCCACGATAACAAAAGCACTTAAGCACTTTTAACAGACCTTATACAATCTCTTTCAACCCGAAGATCTCATCTCTCCACAGAAACCAAAGCACTAACTTGAAAAGATATATGCACCCCTGATGTTCACTGCAGCATTATTTACAACAGCCAAGATATGGAAGCAACCTGAGTATCGACGTATGGATGAATGGATAAAGAAGATGTATTTTTTTCATACAACAAAATATTGTTCAGCCATTAAAAATGAAATCTTGCCTTTTATGACAATGTGGATGAACCTAAAGGGTGTTATTCCAAGTGAAATAAGTCAGAAAGAAAAAAACAAATATGATTTCACTTATATGTGGAATCTAAAGAACAAACAAACGTAAGACAGAAACAGTCTCATAAATACTGAGAACAAACCCACAGCTGCCGGAAGGGAGTGCGGAATGTGAGAAATAGGTGAATGGGACTAAGAGGCATTAACATCCTGTTATAAGTCACAGGGATATAATGTACAGCAAAGTGAATGTAGTCATATTATTATAGTTATAATAGTATCATAATAACTTTGTAGGGAGACTGATGGCAATTATACTTATTGTGATGAACATTTCATAATGTATAGAAACTCTGAATCGTTATATTGTATACCTGAAACTAATATGATATTGTAAGTCAATGACACTTTGATTAAAAAATAAATAAACAAGTAAAGTTCCTACCAACTATGCCAGTATCACATCCTTTATTACCCTTAACCAAATTAAACTACTTATTCATCATACATTTGGCAGTGGTGTTCTCTCTTATGAAATTTCTATCTCACTTTCCTTTTCATCCTTTTACGCCCCCAAGTTCAGTATGGTAATCTCTCACATTTGCTTTGAAATAATCTTTCAATATCTTGTACTTCCACTCACTTAGCAAGTAAGTATTGGATGCCTCGTAAGTAACAGAAGAGAGACAGTCTGTGTTATCACTGAACTGTGCGCGCGCACACACACACACACACACACACACATGCACATGCACACACCCCAGCACACGCACACATTTTGCGATAAGAATGAAGGAAGACACAAGACAATCTGAAGACCCTTAAGCTGGATCGGGCAGCCATTGCGCTGGCCAGGCCTTAACTGCACGATAAAACACAGATCACATACACAAGTATATGAGGGAGGAGACGCATTTCCTTGAGTTACCGAATAGTGGTCAAAGCAAAAAGCACATTTTCGATATTTTCCAAATGGAAAATTCCAGAATTTTTTCTAGGGATTATACATGACAGTCTGCATTATAAGCTGGGTTCCGAGTTGAAAGTGAAATAGCCCCAATGAAAGCATAGGAGGAAGTCACATTCGAAAGCTAAAGCTCCATCACATCGCTGGTCCTTCAGTAGAGTGCCTGGTTCCATTTTGAACTCGATAAAACATTGCAGCTCTCCTACTTACAAAATGAAACGTTCAGATATCAAGCTTAACGTCTCCCTCTGAAGTGCATTTCTGAATTCAAGTTTCATCTTTAATCATTTAATTAGTTTCTGCCATGGAATACTATCCCAACTGCCTCTTCTCTGCAGCTCACATACATATCAGAAATAGCCAATCAATTAAGTGATTAATTAAAATCATTAAGTATTAAGTGCCATCTGCTTTGGAATTAAGTCTGTCCACTTAGGAGGTTCTTCCTTAGCCCACCTGTCCCAACCTAAGCACCTGCTCCCCATACTCTTGTGGTGAATGTTTCTGCTTTGTAGGGAACCACTAGCTACTCTAAACACCGGAGATGTACACAATGACTTCCCATCCATAAGGAAGAGCTTGGGTTAGTCACGCATAGAAGTCAGAGGTATTCCAAATATGATTTTAAACAGAGTGAAATTTCTACCTCAAGCAATAGAACAGTCCACCTGCATTACTTTTCTGATATATAATTTTAGGGCTTTAGGGCTTCCCTGACAGTTCAGTTGGTAAAGAATCCGCCTGCAATGCAGGAGTGAAAGAAAGTGAAAGTGAAGCCATTCAGTCGTGTCCGACTCTCTGCGACAGGCTCCTCCGTCCATGGGATTTTCCAGGCAAGAGTGCTGGAGTGGAAAGCCATTTCCTTCTCCAAGCAATGCAGGAGACCCCCGCTTCAACTCCTGGGTCAGGAAGATCCGCTGGAGAAGGGAGAGGCTACCACCCCAGTATTCTTGGGCTTCCCTTGTGGCTCAGCTCGTAAAGAATCTACCTATAGTGCAGGAGACCTGGGTTCGATCCCTGAGTTGAGAAGATCCCCTGGAGAAGGGAAAGGCTACCCACTCCAGTGTTCTGGTCTGGAGAATCCCATGGGCTATACAGTCCATAGCATCACAAAGAGTCAGACACGACTGAGCAACTTTCACTTTCAGTTTTACTTTATCATCCTTAACTCTAGTTCACTGAGTCACTAAATACAAAACCAAAAATGTTCTCAATTACTCAGTGTTTTGATTAAATGATAATATTTGCAAAATAAGGAAGACATAGGCTTCGATGCTAAAGTCACACTGTCTCTCTTCCCGCCATACTTGCCCTGACATCTCAAAATTCATTTCGGATCGTGTAGTGTCAATATGTCTCTGACATACTGTTTCGGTCATTGGGGAAAGGAGCAATTAATTAAAAAATTTTAAACTTGCACTTGGCCCTTCTCCTATGAGGCAGGATCCATAGGTACAGAGGGGCCGCTGCAAGGGACCGGAACCTGGACTCTCCTTCCCTGGAGGGTTCTGGAAGCAAGTCTTAGAGGATACCAAGGGATGACTGTGTATATATATATATACTTGAAGTTGACGGGAGGCACTCAAAGCAGAGCAAAATCTCTCTTATAAGGCTGGCTAGACCACTGTGCACACAGTCAAATGAAGTTAACTTATACTTAATATGCTGGTTCAGTTTCCATAGTTCTATGCAAAATGCATCCATAGTTACATGCTAAATGTGACTTTTTTGGGGGGGCAGGGGGGAATTTGTATTATTTTACTTTTGTTAAATAAGACACAATTTGGCATGATGAAATTATAGAAAACAGGATGGCGTGTATAAAGTTTTATATATTAAAAAAATAAAACCATGACCAAAAAATATATCTAATTTGCATTTAGTTCCAATTAAGTTCTTCTCCATAAATTCAAATTATATTAAAAAGTTCTTTGTTGTTTGGAAAATATGAAGCTATGAATCAAATGGACTTTTACTTTTTCTACAGATAAGACTGAAATACATTGACACTGATGTCCCTTATCTCTGACTGTGCAGCCAACAACCACACCTATCTATGACCTGCTGGAGAAGCAGGCATGTTCATCTGGCCAGATCTCTCACAGTATTACTATTATCTGTTTAATTTCTATGCATGTTGAGGAAAAGATTGGTCTAACATAAAGAGAAGGCAATGGCACTCCAATACTCTTGCCTGGAAAATCCCACGGGCAGAGGAGCCTGGTAGGCTGCAGTCCGTGGGGTCGCAGAGAGTCGGACACGACTCAGCAACTTCACTTTCACTTTTCATTTTCATGCATTGAAGAAGGAAATGGCAGCACACTCCAGTGTTCTTGCCTGGAGAATCCCATGGGCGGAGGAGCCTGGTAGGCTGCAGTCCATGGGGTTGCACAGAGTCGGACACGACAGAAGCAACTTAGCAGCAGCAGCAAGTATAAGAAGGGTGGGTAAATAAGTAGAGTGAAACTGAGAAGAATGTCAATCTTATAATTTCAAGACAAAAATTCCACTTGAAGCAATTAAGCTTTGAAGTAGAATTAGTTTAATGTCTTGATTTATTAAATGACCTATAACACATTTCCAAGTATCCAGTTGGGCTTCACAGACAATGGTTTAAAATAAAGCAGACCCATATCTGGGTTGTCATTTTGTTTGTTCGTTTATTTCCTTGTGCTCAGTCCAATTTTACTGGGCTTCAGAATATGTTTGCTATTTGGATCAGAAATTTATGTGGTTTTTTAATATTTTATCTCTGATACATGTTCCCTAGTCAAAAAATTTTACTGTGTCATCTAACTTTCATATGACAGCCTGAACAGTTAAAATCCCCTTATATATTGTTGTGTTTATCAATATTCCTTACCTATTCACTTGAATTTTATATTAAGATACATTTAAAGTTAAATTTTAAGTTGAATAGCTTAAGTTGCAAAGTAACGGATTCGCTTTCATTGAACAGATGGCTGCAAATTAATTTGCAAAGGCATACGATTGCTTACAAAGAAGCACAGAAAAAAGATGAAAATGTGAGACAGTTTAATGCACTTTTTAAAGGAGAAATGTAAGACTATTTTGTACTCCCAATTTCCAAAGAGTTGTGCCTCAGTTGATTTTCTTGTCTAAGAGCTGGTATTATCAAGGTTTGGCATTTTCTAATTTCAGTAATTCTTCATTTTTATTTTTCCAGGTTTGGAATCCACATCTGCTTCACTGTGTAACCTATATGTCCTTAAGATTTCAGCATGGCAGAGCAGAAAATTGACCAGAAAAATTCTTAAATAACACAAAAGACTGCCCATTGCATATTCTTAGGCACTGACTTGAGACCAGTGTGTCTTTTGCTAAAAAAAAAAAGAGAGAGAGAAAGAGTGCTCAGCATGCCAAATAAATAAATAAATATGATAATATACATAAAGAAGCCAACTAAAAATAGCCTCTAAAACATTTCCTCTGAAAAGATTAAAATGGGTAAGATCCGTTATACCCCTATCTCTGACTTCCCATGTGTTGTTCCAGAAACTCTTCATGAAGAACACTCTGGGTCTTGGCACTTCTCCTCAGAGTTCCAAGCAAAGGAACTGCTATCCATGCCTTTAGGACCGGCATGATACTCAGTACTCTGTGGTTTAGGAGAGTCCCTGCAGACAGCAGGGGAAGACAAAAAGCTTCCATGAGTCCAGCAGCAGGCATCTATTACAGCCCTTGCTTCTGCAGCTAGTTCCTGCCATTTCTCCAGCTTCTGAAGCTGGAGAAGAAGAAGAATCCAGCCGTGAGGAAATGGCAGCAGAGTATTTCCTCCCTGAACTGCACCACCTGGTTTGAACGTGGGAAACCGGTCTCCTGTTCACAAGTAGGTGCAGCAGAGAGGTCCTGTCCAAGGGCAAGGAAAAGGGCAGAGCGACAGAGGATAAAAGCCTCCTCCGAACAGGCCACGAGAAGTGACACAGGGACATGGGCT
>SJYF01000464.1:3712783-3734280 GCA_006410515.1 Procapra przewalskii | reverse complement strand
GATACATTAAAAGCCACTAGGCCATGAGTGGAGATTAACTTATACCGTTACCTCTATATTTTGTGTGATATCAAAATTCATTCCCAGGATACAATTTGTGTTTCCCAAAAGAGGGAAGCAAAAGAATAGAAGCTATAGAAATGGGAGCCTGGTCCTGCCATCACATCACTTAATTACGTAGGATCAGCCACTGATGAGCCCTACAATTTAATTTTGGGAAGGTCATCAGCCAGGAGCATCTATAGTGCCACATGGTGAGACAAGAGAAAACACATGGATCTTTTCTGTGCCTAGAAAAGCATCGTAACTGAATTAAGACAGATTCAAGAGCTAGACACTAGATACTGAAAAAACAGTCACTTTCGGCTATGCCGCTGCTGCAGCTGCTAAGTCACTTCAGTCGTGTCCGACTCTGTGTGACCCCACAGACGGCAGCCCACCTGGGGATTCTCTAGTCAAGAACACTGGAGTGGGTTGCCGTTTCCTTCCCCAATGCATGAGAGTGAAAGGTGAAAGTGAAGTCTCTCAGTCGTGTCCGACTCTTCGCGACCCCATGGACTGCAGCCACCAGGCTCCTCCGCCCATGGGATTTTCCAGGCAAGAGCACTGGAGTGGGTGCCATCGCCTTCTCCTTGCTATACCGCTAGTGGTTTCCGAAAATTCTGCTAGGAGTTGTTGCTGTTGCTTTGTGTCTGTGTGTGTGTGTTTATGTTGTGGTACATAGTTAATCTGTGGCACCATGAAAACAAGCTTCAGATCCAGAAAGATGTATTTTTAGCTCTTCCTGCCTATAGCCAGGGGACTTGGGTAAGATGCTGATCTCTTTGAGCCTCAGTTTTCTTATACATATCATGTGAATACCAATGCTTATCTCATAAGAATATCATGGAAAGTGAAAGTGTTAGTCACTCAGTCACATCTGACTCTTTGCTACCCCGTGGACTGTAGCCCGCCAGGCTCCTCTGTCCATGGGATTTCCCCAGCAAGAATACCGGAATGGGTTGCCATTTCTCCTCCATGGGATCTTCCCAACCCAGGAACTGAATCTGGGTCTCTTGCATTGCAGGCAGATTCTTTACCATCTGAGCAAGCAGGGAAGCATATAATTAAGATGAAATAAGATGTGTAACATGGTCATGTCACTAATGATGATGAGAACTATCACTGACGGCATCCCACTGCAGGTCAGTGAACTGTATATATAATACTCTTTGCAACCTCGTGGACTATAGGCCACCAAGCTTCCCTGTCCACGGAATTTTTCAGGCAAGAAGACTGGAGTGAGTTGCCATTTCCTCCTCCAGCAGATCTTCCAGACCCAGGGATCGAACCGGAGTCTCCTGTCTCTCCTGCACTGGCAGGCAAATTCATTACCACGGTGCCACTGGGCAGCCTGACATTAGATCCTCCAGAAGACGGCTCACTTCTGCGTCCCCTCCCTAGCACACTCCAGGCCAGAGCTGAGACATGGCTATGAACATGCCCCACCTGTGGGAGAAGGACAGCAGCTCACAGGTGACCTAACCCTGTCCGGATATCTGCAGGGTCAAAGGCTCTCAGGTGCCCGTGGGAGACCCTGATGTCCATCAAGAAAACAACTTTCCACCAGGAGACTTGGGAGGCTGGGAGTTTGGCGACGCTGAAAAAGACTTAATAAAGACTTAATCTAGCTGCATGAACCCTAGTGGGAAATGGGAACCCAGATCACATATTCTCATGAGTCTCAGAGATACTTTTGGGTTAGTAAGTTTTAGCTCCACATTTGACTAATGGACACATACAGTAAAGGCATACTGAAGCCAAGGCGCCTTTTGTGACAGACTAAATAGTGGGCATTTCTAGATTCCAAGTGATCAGGATGACAACATGGTTGAATGAATAAAATAATTAATTTGCAGAAAAAGGCCAAATGTTTTCAGCCAATATTTGCACTTTGGCAGGTTGCGTTTTTCTCTTGGAGTTAGAATGATGACTATCCCGTTTCACCCAGGAAGATACTATGAAATCGGAAAAGCTCTCCTCTCCCTGTTCCCATCTAAATACACATATGTTTCATGACTAATTTTTCTTTACTCAGATTAAACTGAGAAAGGGGTAAGTGGCAAAGAAGGAAATAAAAAATGGATTACCTGTTTTGCCTCAAACAGACCTTTTTAAAAGGTCATGCTCATAAAATCATTCTTTTTATTAAAATATCTAATCATGCTGGTTAAAACAGTGTAAATGGTATACAAATTGCTGTAACCTTCTGGATTTGAATTCACATCATGAACAGACTGCTGTCAAAAGGACACAGCCTTCTCCTCCAGCCCTGCCCCTTTACTCACAAACTGTTTCTGGTAGGAGGGTAAAGGAAAAGCGAGCCCCGGAATCTGAAATGGCAACGTCACAGCTAATAGAGGAGTATTTAACACAGTCTTGTCTAAGAACGATGACTGTGCATTCTTGAACTACTAACTCTTCTCAGTGATTTTTCTAGACTCTGACTCGTGTGCCTCTCTCCTGGCATTGATCTCATTTCATCTTGTGTCAAAGTTATTGTCATATATATTAATCTTGTGTTCCCTGCTGGACTATAAAGACCCTGAGGACCGGGACAATAACCACATACTGACTGGTTAAATGATGTGACCTACAGTCCAGTGGGATATAAAGAACAAAGACTGTACGTTATGGCCTCTCTCCCAATCGCACCAAGACAGACACACATGCACGTGCGCACATACACATACACACACTGAACACGCTATGTTTAAGCAGCTGCAGTCTGCCTGTAAGGCATCTGGACCCTGTCCTCAGGGTGCGGCGGCGGCAGCGGCCGGGTCCGCAGGTTGGGGAGCGCTTCCGTGTGCAGTTCCCTGTGTGGTTCGCGCAGGTTGTTGACACTCGTGGCGACTGCTGCTGTCAGCAGGCTTCCCTGAAAATCAGACGCTGCAATACACAGGCAGAAACAACTCTGCACAGATAAGCCACCAACCCACTCACCCCTTCCTGCCTAGTTATGAATCTCTTTAAAACGCCCCTTCTTTTAGTTCTCGAAATAACCCCCAAGGACAGTAAGAGCCCACGTTACATTTTACACCCCCACTGTTCCGTCTGGGTGTTAGATCACCTTTCAAATGTCAGGGGTCTCACATGGTCCCTCTCTCTGTCCTCCCCAGTTCTGGGGTCTATAAACTCTAGTCTGTTAAGTCACTGCTGTTAGTTTAACAAGTTACGAGAAAAAGCCAGAGTGAACCAAAGACTGGTAGCTAATTTGGGGTGGGACGAGACACTGACAGACCAGCAAAGTATCAGGAGGGAGTGCCAGAGGAGAGATGGGAAGCTTCCTTCTCCAAAATGTAAAATAAAACGAAAGTAAGACAAGTTTTCCTAGACTAGCTTGGCAGTGGATTCGCAGGCAGTGAGGAAACGCTGACGGCCTGCCGACCGCTGGAGCCGGTCCTCATTTCCAATTACATGCATTTCCATCAACTATAACTGTGTTTTGTCTGTTCAACCAGTGTGGAAGCCAGCTGAGAACCACATCAACTTCTCCATAATCCCTCCTTTTATTCTGGATACTAAAATATTATTGTTAAATGTTGGTAAACAACATTGTTAAACCTGCATAAGCAAGCACCAGTAACCTCTTTGCTAGTCATTATGTAATTTCTAGCTTTGAGATCATTATTAATAATTTCATAAAAGCATTTCTCGGGAGTTTGTTGTAGTTGCTGCTTCTACTGAATAGCTAAGAATAAATGAAATTCCTAGGTTAAACGTGATAAATATTTATAAGCTTACTGAGACAAATTATTTTTGAAATAGGTTTTATCAACATTTCAGTGTGATGCAAAATTCCCATTCATTGAACCCTTAACAGCAACAGACATCTTAAAACCAAATGATTTTTTAAAACTATCGATGGGGGAAATCAGAAGAATGTTATCATTAAATTTTACTTAACTTTGATAATGATAGGAGATCATTTCCCATATTTCTTAACCATTTACAGTTTCTATACTATATAATCATTTTTTCTTAACACTAAAACATTAACTTGTTTTTGGAAAAAGGATTCAAACTAGAAAGCTAAATTTTACTTAGTATACTCTTGTATAAGTAACTTCCAGAGATGCTAAAGGAACTAGAGTAGAAATAATTTTTCTAATTATTTGTAGATTTCTTGTTGCATCTTGTCTGATGGGGTCAGTAATCTATAAAAGTATTGCAAATAATCCATTGTCCTGTAGAATACACTGCTGTCTGGCAGTCAATATGCCTAATGGAAACAATTTCCTTTGTCTAACATAGAGGTCATAATATCCTTTCTGAAGAATACAAAATGTAGCCATGGATAATTCAGAGAGAGGGGTACTAAAACATACAGTCATTCAAAAAATAAAAAAATTTCTGCATAGTCATAAATACATGTTTACAAGAAGCAATAAAAATGATTCTAGCTCAGTCAGTTTGATGCTAAGGCACAAGATTAAAACATTCAAAAATGCCGGCCTCTGCACTCAGCACTATATTTTATCGCAAAAAGGCGACAGAATGAAAATGTAAGTCCCTCCTACCTATTTGCCATCTGAATCATTCACGTGTAGGTTTCTAGGAGTACCTTGATGATATTTCTTAGAACGTGCATTAAAATTGTTAACAGCATATACATTTTATTTATGCCCAGACAGAAAAAAGATACTGCAACGAACTTTCTAGAATGTTCCCAATTGAGATTTATTTCTACCTCTGAGAAGTTTGTTTTGGATGGAAGGTCACCACTTTTTAAAACTGAAGTATAGTTGATTATGCTGCACAGAGTGGCTCAGAGGGTAAAGCGTCTGCCTGCAATGCGGGAGACCTGGGTTCGATCCCTGGGTCAGGAAGATCCCCTGGAGAAGGAAATGGCAACCCACCCCAGTATTCTTGCCTGGAGAATCCCAGGGACGGAAGAGCCTGGTAGGCTGCAATCCATGGGGTCGCAAAGAGTCAGTTTGATTATGTTGATATGGTATTGTATAAGTTACAAGTGTCCAATAGAGTTACTCACCATTTTTAGAGGTTATACTCCATTTACAGTTTTTATAAAATATTGGCTATATTCCCTATATTGTACATATCCTTGCAGCTTATTTTGTACACGATAGTTTGGACTTCTTAATCCCCTGTCTTTATATTGTCCGTCTCTCCTCTCCTCGACTTTTAGTTTGCTCTCTGTATCTGCAAGTTGTTCCCTTTTTGTTGTAGTCACTAGCCTGCTGCTCTCCTAGGTCCCACATATGAGTGAGATCAGCCAGTATTTCTCTCTCAGTCCAACATATTTCACTTAGCATAATGCCCTCCCTGTGCGTCCATGTTGCCACAAATGACAAACCCGCATGTTCTTATGACTGAGTAGTATTCTACTGAATATATTTACCACATTTTCTTCATCCTTCTGCTGATAGCCACCTAGGTAGTTTCAGTATCTTGGCAATTGTAAATAATGCTGCTATGAATATTAGGGCACATTTTTTTAATCATTGCTGGGTTGTTTTTTTTTTTCAGATATATACCCAGGAATGGAATTGCAAGAAATGTCAACCCATTCCAATATTCTTGCCTGGAGAATTCCATGGACAGAGGAGCCTGGTGGGCTACAGTCCACGGGGTCGCCAGAGTCAGATATGACTGAGCATGCATGCACGCTCTGGTGGTTCTAGCTTGGTCTTTTTCAAGCAGTCTCCATACTGCTCTCCACAGCGGCTACACTAATTACATTCCCACCAACAACGCACGAGGTTTCCTTTTGCTCCACAGCCACACATTTGGCATTTGTGATTTTTCTGATGAGGTTTGGGTCTCACTGTGCTTTGGGTTTGCATCTGATGCCTGCCGATATCGACTCAGCATCAGCCTGGTGGATGTCTGCAGTCCCTCTTTGGAAAGATGTCTATCCAGTTCTTCTGCCCATTTTTTTTATTGAGTTGTATGAGATGTTTATATATTTTGGATATTAACTCTTTATCAGTCATACCATTTGAAAACAGTTTCTCCCATTCAGTAGGCTGTCTTTTCATTCTGTTGATGGTCTCCTTTGCTGTGCGAAAGCTTCTGAGCTTAATTAGGCCCTGTTTGGTTATCTTTCCTTATATTTCTTTTGCTTTTGCTCTGTGTGTGTGTATGCTCAGTCATGTCCAACTGTTTGTGACCCCATGGACTGCAGACCACCAGGTTCCTCAGTCCATGGCATTTTCCAGGCAAGAATACTGGAGTGGGTTGCATTTCCTACTCAAGGGGATCTCCCCAACCCAGGGATTGAACCCACATCTCTTGCGTCTCCTGCACCATTAGCTGGGTTCTTTATCACTGAGCCACCTGGGAAGCCTTCCTTTAGGAGACAGGTCCAAAAAAGTATTGCCATGATTTATGGCAGAGTGTTTATTTTGCCTATATTTCCCTTGTTCTATGGTTTCCAATCTTGCATTTAGGTATTTAATCCACCTTGAATTTATTTTTGTGTATGGCATCAGAGAATGTCCTAATTCCATTATTTTACATGCAGCTGTCCAAGTTTCCAGGCAGCTTTCACTGAAGAGACTGTCTTTCCTGCACTGTGTACTTTTCACGCCTTTGTTGTTGCTTAACTGACCACAGGTGCAAGGGTTCATTTCTGGGTTCTCTCTTCATTTCCATTGACTGATGTGTCTGTTTTTGTTCCAGCTGACTTCTACAAGTTATACAGACTCACAACCTTGATGGAGAGCCTCCATAGGACCAATTGCACACTAACCGTATGAGTCTTACATGATTCTCATCACAGGTCTGCTCGTTGCCCAATTTCCCTGCTTCTCCCTATTCTCTGTCCCCAGGCTGGTCCTCATCCTTCTAAACAGTCAACTTGAGTCAAATAATTAGTCATTTAAGACTGCACAGGAAACAACAATGATAACACTTAGCTCAATAACAATAAATTATTAAGACCTTGTCCCCTAAAATTTTAGAATGAGTAAATAAGAAGGCAGTTGGAAATGAAGAGACACATTTTCAAAAGAGCTGCAAATAGTCTGCAAAGCAAAACTGCAGTTACGTTTTATAATCAAACAGCATATCTGCTGAGAAGCCTGACTGCAGGGGCTTCCTGGTCACACACGGGACAAGTTCTCACACACTGACGCTGACCCCAGTGACTCGTCAGGAACACGTGGTGACAAAGATACGCCTAATGCTTCATGGGGATAACGCCATACTGATGCCCAGGGCAAGCGGTGCTATTTATCAGGACCGAGGGCCTCCCAGGTGGCACCGTGGTGAGGAATCTGCCTGCCAACGCAGGAAATGCAGGTCGGATCCCTGGGTCGGGAAGATCCCCTGGAGGAGGAAGTGGCAACCCCCTCCAGTAGTCTTGCCTGGAGAATCCCAGGGACAGAGGAGCCTGGCGGGCCACAGTCCATGCGATTGCAAAGAGTCAGACACAACTCAGCAACTGAGCATGCACAGAGGAAATGACCTCTACAGTGTATTCAGATCAATAGGATTTGATATATACTTGTACAATTTATATCTCAAAAATAATACTTTTAGAAATCTCAGGTATGAATAGAGAAAATGATGCATTTTCTCACTGGAAATGATTGATGCAGAATGAGAATATCTCATTAGGAACAGAAACAAAACCATAGAATGGAATCCAGATAGAAATAATCCATGTGGTATCCATTGGTAATCATAGCTAGTCTCTTTATCTTTGGAAAATAAAGATGACGATTTCAAACAATTACTTTTGGTTTGGGGAACTTCATGTAGAAATACTTAAAAATCAATTAAATATAATGGTATAACATGAAATTATGAATCATTTGATTACTAATTACTATTATCTTTCAAATTCATGTGCAAACTATAATAAATATAAATGTATTATAATAAATAATAAAATATAATATATAATATTATATAATAAACTATAATAAAATAATACATATAATTATAAAGTTAAAATGTTTGTACATTCGTTTCACCTATTTTTAATAAATCAAATTATAGTAACCTAGGTAACTCCCTACCTTCCTTGGTAGCTCAAACAGTAAAGCATCTGCCTACAATGCGGGGGACCCAGGTTCGATCCCTGGGTTGGGAAGAACCCCTGGAGATGGAAATGGCAACCCACTCCAGTACTCTTGACTGGAAAATCCCATGGACTGAGGAGCCGGGTAGGCTACAGTCCATGGGGTCGCAAAGAGTTGGACACAACTGAGGGACTTCACTTCAGGTAACTCCCTAGGTTATTTAACTTCTATACAGAATGCATCATGTAAAATGCCAGGGTGGATGAATCTCACAAAATGGAATCAAGATTGCTGGGAGAAATATCCACAACCTCAGATAGGCAGATGATACCACTCTAGTGGCAGAAAGTGAAGAGAAACTAAAGAGCCTCTTGATGAAGGTGAAGGAGGAGAGAGAAAAAGCTGGCTTAAAACTCAACCTTCAAAAAACTAAGATCATGGCATCTGGTCTCATAACTTCATGGCAAATAGGAGGGCAAAAAGTGGAAACAGTAACAGGTTTTCTCTACTTGGGCTCCAAAATCACTGCGGATGGTAACTGCAGCCATGATATTAAAAGACACTTGTTCCTTGGAAGGAAAGCTATGAGAAATCTAGACAGCATATTAAAAAGCAGAGACACTACTTTGCCAACAAAGTCCATATAATCAAAGGTACGGTTTTTCCAGTGGTCATGAATGGATGTGAGAGCTGGACTATGAAGAAAGCTGAGCTCTGAAGAACTGACGCTTATGAAGTGTGGTGTTGGAGAAGACTCTTGAGAGTCCCCTGGACTGCAAGGAGATCCAACCAGTCCATTCTAAAGGAAACCAGTCCTGAATATTCACTGGAAGGACTGATGCTAAAGCTGAAGCTCCAACACTTTGGCCACCTGATACAAAGAACTGACTCACTGGAAAAGACCCTGATGCTGGGAAAGATTGAAGGGGAGAGGAGAAGGGGACGACAGAGGATGGTTGGATGGCGTCATTGACACAATGGACATGAGTTTGAACAAGTTCCTGGAGATGCTGAAGGACAGGGAAGCCTGGCATGCTGCAGTCCACGGCGTCTCAGAGAGTCAGACACAACTAAGCGATGGAACGACAAGGCAACTCCCAGGTATTAGTGAATTTCTAATACCATCATTACATAAATCATTTTTATATAATAGACAACTTTTTGCCTGAATCACCTGTCCAAGAATGTCTTACCAAATGTCTGGATTGGTCTGCAATCTTTTTCTTGAGGATCAGGAAAACAAAATCACACTGGACCCTTCACAGCAAGGGATAAAGTATATGCTGGGGACATAAACAGAAGGTAAACTATTCTGTGGGCTACAGAGTGGGAGTGCGAGTAGGGGGATGAGGGTGAAGACAGCAGAGAACATCTTCAGATGTCGCTAACTTCAGGAGCTGGAGTGGCAGTGAGTAGGACGCTCACTCCCTCCTTCATTCAGCACACATGCGCGTGCTCCTACCACATGCCAGGCACCGCATTGATTCTCCTGTCTCAGCAGCGCTGTGTCAGTTGTAACAAAGCAAAATCCATTCACACGAATATGATTCCCTCAGGAGCACATGCACAGACTCATCAACGGTGTATAATAATACTCATGTAAGTCTTAGATCTATTATCTATATTAATTACAGTGCTGATCGAATGATGAGATCCCAGTAAGACTGTGACTCTCGTGGTGCTCATTTCCCAAACGGCAAGTACGACAAAGAATATTTTCTACCCATTTCACAGGGAGACCTGTTAA
Source organism: Procapra przewalskii (assembly GCA_006410515.1). Taxonomy (NCBI): domain Eukaryota; kingdom Metazoa; phylum Chordata; class Mammalia; order Artiodactyla; family Bovidae; genus Procapra; species Procapra przewalskii. Next base: position 3,724,500 of record SJYF01000464.1, on the reverse strand, counting down.
ACAGCAGTTATACACCGGGGAATATTGTAACCTCTCCTCAGAGAAATATTTGCCAAGGCATACATTTTCAAGGAAATGATGAATTTATTGTTAAGACTGTCTTGTGGACAAAGTGAAGATATGAAAATGACAAATACGTTCATTATTAACCAGAAACAACGTTTGAGCCCCTATCTTAACCACTTTTATACAGTCTTTAAAAGGCAATCTTACTGGATTCATATAGCTAAGACATTATATAATAAGTTTTAAATGTCCTAAGTAAATAACTTGGGATGTTTTGTTTTTCTGTTTGTTTGCTTAATATGAAAAGATATCCATATTAAATCATGCCCCCTGGCACATTTCTCAATTACTGAAGCCATACTACTTGGATTTTTTTAAATGTTTTTGATGTAGTTATTGCTTCCTTAACTGGCGGCAAACCAAATTTCGATTACAGGTACCCCTAGAGGAGTGTGTTCAGAGGTCAGCCCTCTGATTATTTCCTCCTTGTTTGGGGACGATCCCCCTGTGCATAAACTCCACGTGGGCATCACTGAGGTGGGCCCACTGTGCTGAGGGTGTCATCCACAGGGGCTCGCACTGGGCCTGCCAAGCAACAGAGACACCAGAGAGATGGCTGGAAATCGACGCGCAGCTGAATCAGTGCCGCTGTACTAAGACTTGGGGTCACTACAGGGAACAGAGAGATAAACCCCCAAGGCTCTGCCCTGGCAGGCTACTGCAGACTCTCGCTGTGCCCGCAGCAGAGCGAGCTTGTCTCCCCGCGCGCCTTCCGGATTCACGAGGGGCTCCGTCTTTCCCGGCCAGGCTGGGGGAGCTGAGTTGCCATCACTGGGTGTGGCCCCTAACCAGTACGGAAGGGAACCGAGCGTGTGCCTACTTCAGCTCCCCACCCCGAGTGCAGACACACAGAGGACGGAAGCTCAGCTTCTCGGAGCCGGGCCCTGCCGGACAGCACACACACGTCCCTCCCTGTCTCACCCCACCTTCACCTGAATGTGGAACCAAGATCAGCGTCAGAAGAAACGCTTACACTCAAATCCTCGTTTCAGTCTTGACTTTCGGGACAGGCAACTTGCATTCTGGTAGGAAATGTCAACTTTAAGTCCCAGTAGTATAACACTGAAAGGAGCGGAAGCCATGTGGAAGTGTAGATCCAGGGCTCTGAAAGCTCAGGCAGGGGCTGTACCTGGAGGAACTGATGGAGATGCAAGAAAGAAGTGCAATATTCGAAATCCACTGCTGTGGGTGGAGCCTCACTTGACAAGGGTATACACACAAGAAGAAATGGAGACGATTCTTAACAAAGTTAAAAAAACAAGAAACATACGGAGGCCACACAGCAGGCTTGAATGGGGAGCGCGGCGGCTCGCGGCGGGTCTGGCTGGACCGCTGACCTCGTGAAGGCAACTAGCGGGAGGATGGGCTAGGAGGGGCTCTGAAGTGTCTCTGTAACCAAGAATTGCGAAAAGCCTGTTACGCAGGCTATGGAGAGCCTGGACAACTGTTTAGAAATTAAGCAACATGATCAGAATGTGCCTTAGGAAAACTGATCTGTTTATTGTACAACACAGATTAGAATTGGGGAAGGAGCTGTGAAATCCCTATACAAGGCTAGCCCAGTAATCTGGGTGGCAAATACTGGTGCCCAGAGCGCAGGTCACAGCAGAGGGAAAGAAAAAGGAAGCAAATGTCTCTATCAGCCACAGCCTGACTGGCTGTGAGACAAGCACGGGACCATGACAATGAAACGCAGGGCACAGCAGGCAGAGGCGGCTCTGAGTCAGACAGACGTGGGTTTAATCCAGGGTGAGAGCTTGCAGGCTCTTGCAGCTTCGTGAGACGTGAACATTTTCATTTGCAAGAAAGAGAAAAGGACACACCCCACTGGCTTGGGAGGCATGGAACTAACACATTTGAAGTCCAGCGAGTGCCTGGAGAACATTAAGCATGAGATTAATTGACAGCAGTTACTGTCACTGTTGTTAAAGCATTAATAAGCAAGCCAAGTCCTTAAAAATGATATCCCCAAAGCCTCACTTAGCCAAAAATATTAACTGGTTAAAATAAAGAACTTACAACAGAATGGATAAACAACAAGACCCTACTGTGTAGTGCAGGGAGCTGTATTCAATATCCTGAGAAAAACTGTAAAGAATATATATGTGTATAACATGTATACTTTGTACAGCAGAAATTGTACAGTACAATGTTAACACAACACTGTAAATCAACTATACTTCAATAAAATACATAAAATACGATTTACCAATCAGAAGAGGGGTGGGGTCTATCGGCCTAGCATTGCTTGTTGAAGACAGGAAGGCAAAACTCGGACAAGAGGGCACCTAACATGGAATCCAGCACGTGAGCCCATGTGAACCACCGAATGCACGCTTCTGCCTCCGCCTCCTTGATCTCAAGACCACCCTGAGCTTGTGACTTGTTTCACTTGTAGGTCTGACTACGGTAACACAAAACGCTGGCTGGGCAAGCCAACTAGTTAAATCTGCTTTCTGTGAAAGCGGTACTTTTTTTATTGAAGTCTGATAAACACTGAATTGAAATTTATATAGAGTCTCTTACGACATGGTTTAACATGATTACACTCTCAAAGACAAATTCAAATTTCTAAGAGTGTCAACCTTAAGATCACACTCTAGGCAAGGAGAATTTAGCAAAACTGACAGTTACTTCACTTCTCACACAGTGCCTGGCACACGGTGGCCTGCCACTCTCCTGCGTGAATGACTCAACTGTGTAACTTTGTTCATTCTGAACTTGGCCTATGTTCATCATCAGTTGCAGTAAGTAAGAAGGAACCATGACCAACTTCAGCAAAGTCTGTTAACAAATATGATACTATCGATCTTCCAATTCAACACGGGGAAGTTCTGTACCATGAAATACCACAGTCAAAGGGACAGCAACATCGATTTTCATTGAAACTAAAACAAAAAAAATAGAAACATGATAAACCATGATTTTATCATTTTTATATAACTTTGAAGCAAGGTTTTCTTCCCACCAACACAGAAAGTTACACAGAACAAACTTGAAGGTAGTATAGATACTGATACACTGGGAAGAATCCTTGATTGAGAGTTAAGAAACCAGGAGAGAACTCTGCTCTCACCTCTGTCAGATACTAGCTGGGTGATTATATTAGTCATTCTGTAGACGCTTGCTAGGACTCAGTTTCAATAAATGTTCATGGGACTGTTAGATTAGATGATCATGAAAGTCTCCACAAGTGCTAAAATCCCCCTCGAAGCTTCTATTTCTCTTTAGACAATACAGATCTGATCTTCTCACTCTCCTTTTATTTCATAATAGGGTTTGTACAGATAAATAATAAAAAGTAATAAAATATTCATTGTGACCTATGTCAATTTTTCTGACTTAAAAAACCCTCAAATCAGGGAATTCCTGTTCTTGAACATAGCACCAATATTTATTATTTATTACAGCCAGCAAGGCAGAGCAGTTATTTCAGATCCTGGGCAGTTCACCCCAGGTGCTTAATGAATATTGATGACTCAATCTCTGTCTAAAGGAAATAGATATTCTGTTGGGGGAAAAAATCAGGTTTCCTTTCAAAACATTACAGGGAACACTGGCACGGAACTTGATTTTTCACTGCTTAGCACTTGGTTCTAGTGGAGACTTTTTGAGATCAACTGTTCTTTAATTCATCCATGACTGCGTATTAGTAGCAGAGTTACTCTCTATCTACCTAGAAACTTCGCTATCAAAAAGCCTGAATTCTTTAGGAGTTATTTTCTACGTCTTTGCTGCAGACGCACAAAAATTCTGAGGCTTCTTCGCAGTGTTAACTGGAAAGAAATATTTGGTGGACTCTTTAAGGACTCTTTAAACAGGGCCTTTCAAGCAAACATTCCTATGTTTACCAATAATCAGACCGAATGAAGATTAAATGTTCTGTTCTTTATGTGGGCTATCCTTCTCAGATAGAATAAGTTTCTATGATAATAAACATGACTGAAAGGCCACCGTGGCTTCTACAATCTATCAAAATGTTTGCGAGTATATATACCAAGATCCAAACCCCAAAGTACAACATTTGTCTTTCACAGTAAATCAGTGGTGAAAGGAAACTGCCTAAGAAAATACAAAACAGAGATGTGTTCGATCATGTACAAACTACAGGAGCTCCTCCGCAGGTCCTCTGTTCCAACGTCCCTAAGGTTGACAGCCAGTCAGGTGGGAGCTCCCAACCGAGAGATGGGGAGAAGGGGGCCTCTGGAGATGCTTGCGCCAGCGTCCGCACCAACCCCCGTCCCACCTGGGGTCTGTAAAGACGTTTCCAGAGTCCCCAAGGACAGAACCAGGGCCAAGCCTGTGGCTGAGCCAGAGGCCAGGCGTCAGCGCTGTTTCCCGGCATGCTCAGCTCAAAGCAGGAGCAGTTGGATTTTCCCCCTTACTTTTCCAGTCCCTCCCCCTCCCAGGTACGGGCTCCTTTTCCTCTCTGCCTCTCCCCTACTCATTCATCCCTACACCTGCTCCAGGCTCTACCCAGACAGCCTGGGAAAGTCCTGCCTTGCTCTGAAAAGACTGTTTCCTCATTGCTCCTGGACTACAAAAAACCATTATTTCAATAACAATTCTTAGATCATTTGACTATGTTCCAGATACTTTTCCAAGTACTCTCCATACATTAACTTATTGAACGCCCACAATAAATCTATGGATAAGCACTATTATTACTTCTATTAGTAGCTGAGGAAACAAGTAGAAAAAGCATCAGAATCACCCTAGAGTCTTTGTGGCTGTTCTGCCGCTGAGGCATGTCCCACTCTGTGACTCCATGGACTGCGCACGCCAGGCTTCCCAGAGTCTTTAGTATGTCAAGAACCTGAGATCCAAAATCACATAGCGGGGCTCAATAGTACTTATCACAAAACTCCACTGCTTTACCATATCACAGTGTGACACGAATTATCTAAAATGCATTCAAAGTTACTGAGATTTGCTTTATCTGTGACTCAGTAGGTGACTTTTTAAGTGAATATATAGTTTAAAAATGTGTGCGTATTTTATAAGATAAACATACATGAGCTTTACATACAAGTTTTAATAAGTTAAGCCTGTACATTGCATTGTTCAAATTTTCCTTATGCTTGCTTTTCATTTTCTTGATATATCAATAACTGAGAGATATATGTGCATATATATTAGATACCATTATGATAGGAGAGCTCCGTAATTCTACCAAGCTTGCTTTGTTTCTATGTTAGGCTTTTCCGTTACTGCACATAATTCTAGAATCATTATTTTAATATTCTATCTTTCCGGGGAATTTCAGTGAACTCATACGGGAAGAAAACACTGGTTAAACTGATTGATCTGTGTGCGCGCACTCAGTTATGTCTGACCCTTTGTGACCCCGTGGACTGTGACCCGCCAGGCTCCTCTGAGCGTGGCATTTTCCAGGCAAGAATACTGAAGCCAGCAGCCATCTCCTCCTCCAGAGGATCTTCCCGACCCAGGGACTGAACCCACATCTCTTGTGCCTCCTGTGCTGGCAGGAGGATTCTTTGCCAGTGCGCCACCTGGAAAGCCTCAAATTTGATTCATACTCAAGCATAAAGAAAGTTCACCTAGACTTTCCAAAATTATTTACACTGTGAATAAAAAATAATCTTTTATTTAAAAATTGGAATAAATACTTTGCTTGTAGAATGTTTTTTAAAATCTGTGGCCCTAAATATTTTTGTGCAGAGTTGTTTCCTGAACTGCTTGAATCTCACTAAGACTTCTGATCGCAAAGAAAGCTGGCTTCAGGCTAACAAAATTTGCTTTCATCCAAACCAATATTTCTCCAAATTCTATCCACTCTAAAAGGTTCTACTGAAATAGTATCATTCCTACAATTCATTCATGAATATTATTTGTTCATTGTCCATTGAACACAGTAGATGTCATAAGTCAAGGCCTTTACAATTAACTTCAATTTTCGCCTTGAGTCCTTTTGCTTACAATTATGCTATAATCAAAGCTTCACTCCAATGGTGATCTGCATGTTCTGCCTTATGTTCACATGATCCTTTCTGTTTGCAAGGAAGGCTCTTTTCTCATCTCTGTGTAACAATTTGCCATCCTCTGCACCTAATTTCAAACACTGCTTCTTTTGTGAAGCTCAAACCTCCCACCAGATGGGACCTCACTTCTACTCTACTGAAACAACGGTTATCTTTCAGCTGATAGTAAATGAACATCCATCCTTTGGTTTGGTTAACTGCAAGTCTCTTTTACCTCTCTCTGACCCATTAAACTCCAGGCAATATGAGTGGAAAGAGTATTTTTTTTATTTTTTTTATTGCCCAAACACACAGCTGAATAGATATTTTTTCAAAAGGCTCACACTTCTGAGATGGCCAGACCCTAGCATAACCCTAATATTTGACAAGCAGCCTTGGGAACTAATGGAGAGTCTTGCAGGCCCACACTACACTCTATATCTTTCAACTTTGATAGACACAGATAACTACAACTCTGTCATATCACAGTCCCCTCTTCTGGAAAATAACTATTTAGCACAGAATTGTGTTTCTTCAAAAAAAAAAAAGTTTAGTACTTTTAAAATCTAAAACAACTTATTGTTAAAATGTATATATGACTTTTCTGAGATTGTGAAAAATATTTTTTAAAACCTTTAAGATTAAAATACTTAATTCTAAATTTAATTATTTTCTTTCCTGCATACAATGAGTAGTACATTTCATAGAATTATTTTATGTATGAAGTTTTCCCTGTTCTGATTACAATGAGGAAAATCTTAAGTGAATCAGCTATTGAAAGAGTTCATGTTATTTCTGTAAGCAATGGTTTCATTTCCAAAAGAATGACAAAGCTGAATTTCAGCTACAGAAATATGACTCTTCCCTGCCTCAGTTAAAAAAAAAAATTCAATTTCCCTACTTCTTTTCAGGGATCAAATTAATTTTTTTATGTTATTAATCAATCACTCTAAAAGAGGAAAGAGCAGGAGAAAATGAAAAGCAGGAAGCTGTATCAAGTATTGGTCCTTCTGCTTTCTTAGTGGTAATTTTATGTCCTTTGTTAATCTGAAGGGTATAACAATACTTCAATTCTAGCTTGTGGTTTATAAGACACAACATTCACTTTTCTTTTCCATGTATTATGTACAAATGTACACTTTACCATTCTATATAACTTTTTTCACAAGTTCTACATCCTGTTTAACATAAGGAGCAAGAAGGAAATCTCAAATTAATAAACGAACAAGTCTTTACACTACAATTGCATCGGCTATTTCTGCTACATATATGGCAGTTATTTCCTGATACATTTATTCTCCATTAGGTCAGGTCACTAAATTCCATGTATGTCTGTTACCACTGAATCTCCAGTGTCTACAGCAGAGTCCCCAGCAGAACATAAACTCCTAATAAACATTTGTTAACTGACCTGACAATTAATTAATACTCATTAGTCAGAAATAGTTTTTGATCAGCAGCATTGAATGCCCTCTGGGATTTAACTTAATGTCATGAATATTTAATTGAAGCTAATGACAAGAATTAGAAATGTTTAGCATGAAATATGAAAATATCTCTGATGAAATGGGGGTGAGACTTCCCTGATAGCTCAGTTGGTAAAGAATCTGCCGGCAACGCAGGAGACACCAGTTCAATTCTCCAAGCTAGGCTTCAACAGTATGTGAACCGTGAACTTTGAGATGTTCAAGGTGCATTTAGAAAAGGCAGAGGAACCAGAGACCAAACTGCTAACATCTGCTGGATCATCAGAAAAGCAAGAGAGTTCCAGAAAAACATCTACTTCTGCTTTATTGACTATGCCAAAGTCTTTGACTGTGTGGATCAGAAGGAGACTGTGGAAAATTCTGAAAGAGATGAGAACACCAGACCATCTTACCTGCCCCTTGAGAAATGTATGCAGGTCAAGAAGCAACAGTTAGAACTGGACGTGGAACAACACACTGGTTCCAAATTGGAACCAGTCATCAATTGGAAAGGAGTACATCAATGCTGTATACTGCTACCTGCATATTTAACTTATATGCAGAATACATCATGCGAAATGCTGGGTTGGATGAAGCACAAGCTAGAATCAAGATTGCCAGGAGAAATATCAATAACCTCAGATACGTAGATGACACCACCCTCATAGCAGAAAGCGAAGAACTAAAGAGCCTCTTGATGAAAGTGAAAGAGCAGAGTGAAAAAGTTGGCTTAAAGCTCAACATTCAGAAAACTAAGATCATGGCATCAAGTCCCATCATTTCATGGCAAATAGATGGGGAAACAATGGAAACAGTGAGAGATTTTATTCTGGGGGGAGCTCCAAAATCACTGCAGATAGTGACTGCAGCCATGAAATTAAAAGACACCTGCTCCTTGGAAGAGAAACTATGACCAACCTAGAGGCATATTGAAAAACAGAGACATTATTTTGTTAACAAGGTCCGTCTAATCAAAGCTGTGGTTTTCCGAGTAGTCATGTACGGATGTGAGAGCTGGACTATAAAGAAGGCTGAGTGCTGAAGAACTGATGCTTTTGATCTGTGGTGTTGGAGAAGACTCCTGAAAGCTCCATGGACTGCATGGAGATCAAACCAGTCAATCCTACAGGAAATCAGTCCTGAATAGTCATTGGAAGGACTGATGCTGAAGATGAAACTCCAGTACTTTGGCCACCTGATGCGAAGAACTGACTCACTGGCAAAGACCCTGATGCTGGGTAAGATCGAGGGCAGGAGGAGAAGGGGGGACAGAGGATGAGACGGTTGGATGGCATCACCGACTTGATGGACATGAGTTTGAGCAAACTTCAGGAGTTGGTGATGGACAGGGAAACCTGGCATGCTGCAGTCCACGGGGTCGCAAAGAGTCGAACACAACTGAGCGACTGAACTGTACTGAAAACTGGGGTAAAGATTTCACACACATTATTTGGTTTTCTTCTGTTATTTGTAGCCTGTTGGAAAAGGCATTGGGAAAGTACCAAATAACAAAACATATGTGTAATGTGCTGTGCTTAGTCACTCAGTCCTGTCTGACTCTTTTCAACCCCATGAACTGCAGCCTTCCAGGCTCCTCTGTCCATGGGGATTCTCCAGGCAAGAATACTGCAGTGGGTTGCCAGCCCTCCTCCAGGGGATCTTCCTAACCTGGGATCAACCCCAAGTATCCTGCATTACAAGCAGATTGTTTCCTGTATGAGCCTCAGGTAAGCCCATATGTGTAATATGCACGTGGAACTCCATGTGAGGGACTCCTATTTTTCACAATAAAAGATGACCAATTAGTGAGCTGCAGAACCATTATTACACTTGCCAGCATCTGGTCACTTGATCTGTAGAAAGCTATTCTTGAGAGATGCTCATGAAAATCAATTTGGGAAGTGCCTCAGGGAATAACATTCATACACACACACACACATACATATACATATATGTGTGTGTATACACACACAAACACACACATATATATATACACACAAGGCACATGGCATAGTAAAACCCTAAGAAGGCTTTTTTATATCTTCAAGAACATATTTTGGGAAATTTGCACTTTAAGATAGTTTTGTCTTAATAAATTAAAAAAGGAAAGAATCTCCATGATGATGGAGAAAATGTTAAGTTATATAGAAATTTGCTTCCAAGCTCACCCCTGCACAGAGGACTATCACTGTCTCATCCGAACCATCAGAGCTACACTGTAAAACAGAAATACAAGGCAGGCCGTATAGGCAATTTTAACTATTCTGGGAACCACGCTAACAAATTAAGAAAAAGAAACGTGAAATTAATTTTAACTGTAAATCTTATTCAACATAGTGTATCTAAAATCTTATCATTTCAGTATCTAATGAAAATAGAAATCATTCCTCAGATATTCTACTTCCTCTTTTCATACGGTATCTTTAAAATTTTGTGATTTTTTTTTTGCATTACACCTTAATCATATGCTAAAATTTCAAAGGTCAAATATAGTCATAGTAAAACAATGAAGATAACTTAATGTAAGTTTATTTTACACTGCATTGGTTTTTAATTTTAAAATGATTAAAATTAAATGAAACTGGAAAAGATCATTCCTTCCATCGCATTCACCCCAGTTCAGGGGCTCAGTAGCCACAGGTGGCCAGTGGTGGCCATACAGAAGAGCATAGGCCTGAGACTCAGCACAACATCTGCGCGAAAACAGAGCCACCCTCCACGACACTAGTCTAGTCTAGTCTCAGCCAGTGAGGCTGGGAAACACAGCAAGAGCTTCAAGCTGTCCAGTGGAGGGCTTATCTAGGTCCTTATAAAGTAACCATGGGAACTGAATTTCTCAAGGAAGACATACAGGAAATTACTTAGCCAATATTTAACTCATACTAAATTGATGCTTTTGAACTGTGGTGGTAGAGAAGACTCTTGAGACTCCCTTGGACTGCCAGGAGATCAAACCAGTCCATCCTAAAGGAAATCAACCCTGAATGTTTATTAGGTCTGATGCTGAAGCTGAAGCTCCAATACTTTGGCCACCTGATGCAAAGAGATGACTCACTGGAAAAGACCCTGATGCTGGGGAAAATGGAGGGCAGGAAGAGAAGGGGATGGCAGAGGATGAGATGGTTGGATGGCATCACTGACTTGATGCACATGACTTTGAGCAAGCTCCAGTAGATGGTAAAGGACAGGGAAGCCAGGCATGCTGTAGTTCCCGGGGTTGCAAAGAGTCAGACATGACTGAGTGCCTGAACAATAAGAAAACTGAGGTAACCACTTTTTTAAAAAAGTTTTGACATAAATTTTCTCCATTTAGCTTTTTATATCTGAATGTGTTTTAGAACAAAACTGTGTAATATGAATGCCTTTTCTGTTGTTTAGTTACTAAGTCATGTTCAACACTTTTTCGACCCCATGGACTGCAGCCCACCAGGCTCCTCTATCCATGGGACTTCCCAAGTAAGAATACTGGGGTGGGCTGCCATTTCCTTTTACAGGGAATCTTCCTGACCCAGGGATCGAACTTGCTTATCCTGCACTGGCAGGCGGATTCTTTACCCCTGAGTCACCAGGGAAGCCCCAGTATGAATGTTTACCTTTGTGGAAAAGAGAAGGAAAGTAAAAGAGGGAAAAAGAAAATAAAAGTTATTTATTTGGGGCAAATCCTGAGCCATCACAACTTTATTTTGTAATTTAACGTGAAAAATAAAAGAGAAATATGAAAAGCAACAAATAAATAATTATGCTATAGTAACAGGTAACAGCACTGTTGGGAGAAGGAAATGGCACCCACTCCAGCACGTTCGCCTGGAAAAGTCTGTGGACAGAGGAGCCCGGTGGGCTGCTGCACATGGGGTCACACAGAGTCGGACACGACTGAAGCGCCTTAGCAGCAGCAGCAGCAGCAGCAGCAACAACAATACTTTTCAGTAGATATAGCTTTTCACTAAAATAATACTTATGTTGTACTCAGTTGACAGTCCTAAGAAAGAATCATAGATCTTAAATGGCATTCTCTTAAATATTAACATGGAAGTACTTTCCACTAAAAGATCACAAAATATAATATTAGAAATTAGGAAGTAAACTTGCTTAAGGATTTTTTTTCAATTCATAAAGCTAAAAGATGTACTAAATTTGAAATAACTAATTTTTTAAATTTGTTTAATGAGATAGGAGAAAAACAAAAAAATTCCAAGATAGAAAG
>SJYF01000464.1:3689305-3702872 GCA_006410515.1 Procapra przewalskii | reverse complement strand
TGCCGAAGCCCCTTCCCACCTCCCACCCCATATCTCCCTGGATCACCCTGTGCGCCAGCCCCAAGGATCCTGCATCCTGTATTGGACATAGACTGGCGCTTCGTTTCTTACATGTTAGTGTACATGTTTCTGTGCCCTTCTCTAGTTAAGTCTTTTAACAAGTTTCTTTTCATCTGTGTCTCCTAATCCACTCGAGTATCCTCAGTCTCCCAGTGTTTTCAAGAATAATATCTTTATATACTTAAGCTATTAGAAAAGTGAGAAGACACAAATATTATGGAATGATGGTAAGGAAAGTTCTCTTTCTTTAATTTTTGCTATTTTCCTTTTAGTTTTCATTTTTTCTGGGAGTTTTTCATGAAAAGATTTAAGTCTTCTGGTCAAGTGATATGTAGTAACAACCCTGTGTGTTTCCTTTGGTCGTTGAATAATACGATCTCAAATCTCAGCTCTAAAATCGTTGATAAATTTAGATAAATTCTAAGGGCAAAGAGTTAAATTGTGTTATACATTTCAGCTTTACACCAAAAACAAGGTATCTAGTTACTTGTGAGAACCCTGAGGCTATAGAAATTCTCCAGGAGCTGTTACCACATGAGAGCTAATGCTCAAGAGATAAGATATTTTTAAATAATTTCCTGAGTAAATCAACTCCGTAAATCAAAAAGGAACCAAAAAAATCTTTAAAAATAATGAAGGCATTTTGTGTGCGTGTTGCCGGATTCCTCTGTGCAGGCTCTGCTTAGATCATATGACCCTCCCCACTCAGCCTTGCCCATGGCCCCCTTTCACTTTCTGAATGGAATGCAGAGGGTTCAGCTTAGTCTCTGGCCCTTGCAGAAGCTGGCTTTGTCTTCTCTCCACCATCTCCCTCAGCGGAACCATTTCCTTTCCAGGCCACACCGTGTTTGGCTTCTTGTCTTTGCCCACATTGTTGCTTCCAATTAAAATGTGCTTGCTTTTTTCTACCTGTTGGATCGCCACATATCTTTTAAGGTTCAATATCAATTCATTTTTTAAAAATGTCTTTTTCATTACCCCATCCAAAGTAAGCAAGGGCTATTTTGTTACATGTCATATGGGTACAATTTCTGCTCAATTTATGCTGCACACTAGATTACAAATGCCTGGAAGGCCAGAATTGTTCTCTATTTACCTCTCTTAACTGCCACAGTTCCTATAAGGAACTTCAGTTGACAGACAAAGCTATTAGAGCTGCTCAAAACTGGTTCTAAGTCTGCCTGAGTGCACGTGTGCTTGTTCACATATGTACAGACACAGGGAGAAGTTGCAGGCTGCTGCAGACCGAGAATTAACCGGTTTCAGCAGGCAGAATTCGTCTCAGAACTCAAATCTTCAGCAGCACCACCAGGAGCCCTTAAGGAGCAATGGAAATCAAAATCCAGCAAATCCACTTGGCCAAAATTTTTATTCATACACAACTCTGTGACAGTCCTGTAGATTTCTACATAAAATGTAGACATGGCCACACTAATGAGAAAGGACCTACTTTCAGGGACAAGAGCTCTGCCAAACACAGAGTATCTAATCAAATCTTGTCTTTTAAGTTATTAAAGACATATGTTTAATATTTCTTTGCAATATTTCATCTGTGTGACTTGAGAGTAAACTCTCCAGGTAAAATCTGAAGACTTTGTTATGAATATTAAATTATTTTTCTAGGGACTCAAACTTCCTCAAAACAATGGCAACAAGTTTCATACTGAAAATTGCTCATTGTGTCCAACTCTTTGCAACCCTATGGAATAGTCCATGGAATTCTTCAGACCAGAATAATGGAGGGGGTATTCTCCAGTTCCCTTCTCCAGGAGATCTTCCCAACCCAGGGACAGAACCCAGGTCTCCCGCATTGCAGGCGGATTCTTTACCAGATGAGCTACCAGGGAAACCCAAGATTACTGAGGTGGGTAGCCTATCCCTTCTCCAGAGGATTTTCCCAACCCAGGAATTTGAACCAGAGTTTTCAGCACTGCAGATGGATTCTTTACCAGCTGAGCAACAGGGAATGCCAGTGTTTCAAAACCAAATACTAATTCCCATCAACAAAGAATACATTTCACAGAGATGGAGAACAGCCCTCAAACTTCAATATGCATAGAAAACTTTAGGGTGGGGGTCCTCGTTGAAACTAAGTTTGACTAAGTAGTTCAGGGCAGCAGCTGAATTTCACATCAAGTTCCCCTGGGTGCTGCCAAAGTTGCATGGATTGTACTTTGAGGAGCAAAGATGTACGGTAAGCAAAGATGCAGATTATTAGAATCAGTCATAATTAATATTAGATTCATTTAATGTCAATGCATATAAAATATTGATACAGATGTGTATATATTTATATATATAAACTAGATATATTTACATAAAATCATGATAGAGGCTCCACATCTAACAAAAAATAAAATAAATGTTAGCCTGGACAGGCTTGACATGGTTTCCATATCCTCACAATTGTCATTTTAAAATGTTGGGCCCTTATTCAACATGCATGCTTAACAATATTGAACACCTCCAGGGATTAGTCACCATTTAAATCATTCCCTGCAGCCCATAAACCATGAATATCAATTTTCACAAGTGCATCATGGGTCAGAGGCAGTCCTGAAGGGGTGCAAAGAAAGAGGGCGTGTCAGCAGTGAAAGCAACAATTAACCTCAAAAGAGGATCCGCACTTTATCTTTCACACAGTAAACAAGGACAGAAGGTTCAGTGCCTGTGAAATTAATCGTTTAGTCACATATGAAGGTTTCAGGATCTGATTGTGCTGTAATGACATTAGATGCACTTGTCACACAAATCCTCACAATTAGGTTCACGAATTCTTTGATGCCTTGTTGTCAGAAGTTTCATTTCATAGGTTGGTATTCAAAGCTACAAATCCATGTGTGCCTTAATTTCTAATTGTCCCTCATTATGAATATCCATTCAATGGTACTTCGGGAAAGAAAAAAGAAAAGTTATATGCGGATGTGATTCCAAACTGAAGACTCATGTGAACACAAAAGCCCTGCCCTATTCAAGGTCTGAGGAGGCTGGAGACACAGTCCACATCTTTACACAAGCGGCAAGGTCAGGAGGCTGTGCATGCCAGTGTGAGGTGAGGATGCGGAGCGAAGAGAGAGGGCCTCGGGAAGGCACGGGGCCTGCCTGACCCAGACGATGAGGGGAGATCACCGCTGTGGCTGCAGGAAGGCAGGAAGGCCTTCCGTGGCCGTCCCCACATGCGGAAGAAGCTGGGGGCTAATGGAGAGGAAGGCACGACCCAAGGGGGCTCCAAGCGGGCCGGGATGAGGAGGAGCATAGACATGTATTCGCCTGAGTGCTTCAAAATAAACGAGGTACGTCGGGAGTGATGAGATGTCCAGCTCTCCTTTACCACCCATCAGACAAGATCCAGAGTGTTTCTACAGCTAGGGGCTGCATGTTTACAAGCTTTCGCTCCCTGCTCTTGAGATAGACTTCCAATAGCATCTTGGAAGGAACGCAGGCCGAGGCTGTTAAGGGCAGCGCGCAGCTGTGTCCAGCGGCTCCTCCTCTCCCCAGGCGGATCCGGTTCGGTGTGTCTTCCTCCAGCTGCGGGGATGCTCCCGCGCGGCCTGCCTTCCTGCCACCTTAGCGTCTGGATCGTGCAGGCTTGTAAGACGAGAACTGTGATATTCTAAGCCTTTCTCTCAGGGTCGGCTGTGAAGTAAAAATGATACGAAAAATGTGCACGCGCTTGCAGAGTTATAAGCATTATCTGAATGCTGGACACTTTCTACCCCAATCCCAGGGAAGTTCGAGCACTCAGCTGCAGGATGTCCTTTTCTTAAATGTGCGCTGTTTCTCCGCAGCTTCTACCAATTATACTTCATTTTCTTGGTGGTCATTGCAGTATGCTCCTGACCTGATTCTACTGCATGAGCAGTTAGTTGCCTCTGACTTGCTCTAATTAAGGGAGCAGCGCAGGAAGACAGGAGCTAACATTTATTGAAAGCCTCCGTCATTAGAAGCACTGAACAGCGCCCTTGACATACATTAGGACAGAAGTCGCTGTCATTTATTGAATTTTCACTACACATCAGGCATCGCACTAAGGAACTGCCACAGATTAGAGCATTCAATGCTTGTCACTCATATCTGAGATGGTTACAATAATCACTGTTATATAAGGCAATGGCGCCCCAAATGTTTCCGCCGGCAATATTTCTGAACCTGACTTCAGACTCAAAATGTCTGATTCTAGGAACAGTCCTGCTCTTTTGAACTGTGTGACCTTGAACAAATCACTTAACCATCCCTGTTGCCTTTCTTCCTCTGACAATGAGCACAATCACAGTATCTAACTGCACAGAGTTACCATGAGGATTAAGCAAGGGCAAAAAAATGCCTAGTGTCTAAAATTGCTCGGAACACATCAGGGATGGCATCTTCTCACCACCGTCATGGTTGCTGCAATTGTCATCACCATCATCATAATTATGGACTCAAGGACATACAGTTGGTAGGGCTGAGCACCAACCCACTCATTCAGTCAAAAAGTATTTATTTCATGTGTCCTTATGGTGCTAGGGGAAAAAAAATAATGGGAAAGAATGGATGGTCTTATTTGTATAGCTCCTGTTTAGTTTCAAAGGCTCACATACTGTTAGAAAAAATGTTAAAGCTATTATTGTGATAACTGGAAATATAAGGTGCATATAAGAACACACAGTTAGGTGGACATCTCTCACTCTAAGAGAGTCTAATGTAAAAGTTGAGTCAGAGGTTAACCATACAAGAGATCGGGGAAGAGTCTCCTGATCAGTGGAAAGAACATGGACCAAAGTCCTGAGTGAGAGTTTGAATGGGGGACAGGAAGACTGTGTCCACCTCAAGAGCAGGTTTTGAGATGGGTAGGACAAAAGTAAAACAGCGTAGGCAGAAGCCAGATCAAGACCGTCTTACAGAGCAGTGACAGTCGGAAGCTGGAAGGAAGGGAGAAAGGAGCTGTTGTCTAGCGGGTACAGTCTCAGTTTTGCAAGAGACATTTGAGAATGTTCTGGAGAACTACTGCCCAACAGGTTGATGCTACAGAACTGTAGACGTACAAATGGCTGAGAAAGTAAATTTTATTTTTTTAACGCAATTTTTTAAACTGCTAAAAAAAATGAAAAGTCATAAATTTTCTTAAGGAGCTTTGATTGTGTCTGCGGGGCAATGAGAGACCATTATGTGGTTTCAGAGAGGGAACTGAGACAAGATAAAATAATTACAGATTTCCCAGCCTCTGGATATCAGCCTTTGCGAACACTGAAAAGAATAACAATGAGCACATCTGTTTTGATACTTTTTTCTTCTTCTAATAGACTTCAAATCTTAGCTTTAAAGATAAGTGATGAAATCATCACTTATTCTGGCATCCAACAAATTGTTTGAAGCCATTTCATATATGTTGTAAAATACATAATACAACAGAAATCAAAAAAATGAGAAAATCAATATGCACACAAATAAGAGATATCCATTTAAAGTGCTCTTAAACCTCCCCCTCCCCCTGCCCCAGGAATTAGTCACCAACAGGATTTCAATGGATAAAAATAGTGGCTCTGGTAAATTAAGTTCACTAGATGCTATCCTCTATATAATGTCCACTTACTGTCTTAAAATAGTTATTTAGTTGCCCTGTTATTATTTTCTTCAGACTAAATCACTGGTTCTCAGATNNNTCAGATTATGTACTTTTAGAACATCTGGGATCTATACTAAAGTTTTCCATACTGAAATTAAAAAAAAAAAATGGCAGGCCTTTCCAGTTCACTGGGGAGAAAAATGATAGATGGGGTTGTTTCCATTTAAAGTTTCCTTCAGAATTTTTTCTTAAAGCTCTCAGGCCTGCTTCCACTTGTCCTAAACAAACATCATTAATGAAAAAGTAGAAATTTGATATTATTAGAAAGTTTAGAAATAGCTAATGATTTCTGTCACTGACTTGAGCATTTGTGGTTACAGAGATATATGCAGAAATATAATATAAACATGCTAATAGTAAAATATTTACCCTTTTGTGTCACTGAACTAATATCTCGATATCATATACAAGGTTATGCAGAGACAGGACTACCAGATATCCAGACACTTGGGTGAGTTTTCCCACCACAGTCCCAGAGGTCTACCTTACTTGCTCAAAACCAGCCCACTGACACGCTGTCCTATGGGTGTCACCTAGTGTTTCCTTCCTCCTGCCTTGCACTGTCTGCTTAAATAAATGTAATAGTCCCAGTAATTCAATCTTCTTCGTTTGGTCTTCAAATCCTTCTGTTCCATGAGCTCTGGAAAAGTCTGCCAGGCAATATACTTTGAGCTACCATGACCTCAAGGGAACTTCCCCACTGTGATGCCCACTCTGTTTCATTTCTTCTTTCAGCTGAGGAGCTGAGGAAAAGATATTATGACACCTGGGCATGACAGAAAAGGAAACAGATGGCAAGATACTACAGCACCAAGGCAAAGCTTTATTTTATATGTATATGTATATATATATGCCTGGAGACTCCCATGGACAAAGGAGCCTGGTGGGCTATGGTCCATGTGGTCACAAAGAGTCGGACATGACTGAGCAACTAACACACACACGTATATATAAAATCTATAAATATGCCTATATCTGTATATCTCTGTACCTATGTCCATATCTGTATCTATGTATCTCTGTCTATCATAGAGAGAAAAAGAAAGACTGAGAGACCCTGACATCAATATCTGACAAAATATCCTAATGAAGGGACATTGTCTCATCTAGGTGACAATAAAGTTTAAAAAAAAAATCAAGAATTGGACAACCAAGTACATCTGACATCTTAAAAACAGCACCTAAAGATTACTGTGATTATGTTAAAAGGGCTGTTTGTATTATCAAACATGTAGCGTGAAATAACTAGAAGTGTCTTCTATCAAAGAAATATTCATGAGATGATCAAGATCAGTAACATTAGTGGAAAAAGTACAAATACCCAGGGATGTATCCGGGACATACTTTAATGGAGTTTACAGTTTCTCCCACAAAATATTCTCTGTGCTGAGGTCAGCTATGTGATCTCAAGTCAAGCCCTTTGGAGAACAACATGTGATTAGTCATTTTTCAGCCATCGGACTGAAAGAACCAAGACAGAGTATCCACAGTGGTTTATCTTTCAACTTGGGGGCAGCTTGTGCACAGCGCACAGAGGACGGCCCCTGCTTTTCAAGTTGGTGCAAATTACTGCATCCTTCAGTTCAGCTCAGTTGCTCAGTCATGTCTGACTCTCTGCGACCCCATGAATCAGAGCCAGGCCTCCCTGTCCATCACCAACTCCCAGAGTTCACTCAGACTCACGTCCACCGAGTCCGTGATGCCATCCAGCCGTCTCATCCTCTGTCATCCCCTTCTCCTCCTGCCTCCAATCCCTCCTTAGTAACCTCTGAAATAAGAGCTGCTCTTCACCCGCGGAAAGAGGTATCTAGTAGATATGTCTCTTCTAGAGATATTCGCCACTTCTCTGAATGAGACTTCACACTGAGTGGAAAGAAAATATGTGGCGAGAAGATCACAGAAATCCCCGACACCAAACGCACAAGCACCTCAGCAGAAGAGATACTGAAGTCTCACAGCTATCTTCATTCTTCAGTTTTGTTGTGTTAACCACAATTTACATATTTTCATTGCACCACAAACGTTCAACAAACCATAAACACCCATTTCCAAAGAGTTTGGTATCATCAGAATCTGTTCTAAATGAATGCAGTCCAGCAGGGTTTCTAAATTTCTCCCTGAAATAGTCATCGAGAAACAAAATTCTAAGGCTCAATGTCAGGTTAATGTGGGTGGGATAGTTTGGATTGGTTATATAAGTAATCGCATACTAAACTGTCATCTTGAGTAGCTATTACAGCTTAGCACATAAACTTGCAAACCCACTTATATAATAGTTATCTATCTAGTTCTAACTATGAGTATGTATATAAATGTATACAGTATAACACACAGTTACACTACTGAAGGATGGATTTCTAAATAAGGATAGGTTTTAAAAATGAGACAGATTTAGAAAAGAAATTAAACAGTCTCTTATAAGCCATTTAGTAAATAGGATTCCTGTCCATTCATGCTTTATATTCATAATAAATGAAAAGAGATACCTTGCTTGCATCATTTCAAAAACCTGTTCTCACTGAATGGCCCTAAAAGATGGTCTTAAGTTTATTTAAGCCTACGAAATTAATAAATATTTAAGTGAATAAATATTACCTAGATTTGGGTGGCTTTAAAAGGAATGAAATATTCAGAGAACAGCTATCATTAACCTTTATAAATATTTGAGGAACATATTATATCTATGACAAATCACATTCCTTTAGGGTCTAATCAACTAGCTATTTAAAATTCCTCTTTATATAGGTCACATTACTCTCTTTTATAAAAACAGCTATATTTTAGCTGAGTTTTCTCCTTTGCTCACTGTAAAAATTAAGAACCAGCATAAAGAAGAGGAGGGTCATCCATAATGGCCCCATCAGAGGCTGCCACTGTTGACACTCAGTCGATCATCCTTCACGGTGAGTTAAGAGGTGGGGGTAACTGCAGACACAAGTGCAGCTGTGACTTCCACCCCTTTCCAGCACCAGGGCACTGTGGCTCATGGCCCCCTGAGAACCTTAGCAAAGCTCGCAGAGGGTAGTCTCAGTGAGAGGAGGCTGTGTCATCCCACACGATCGAGTAAATAAGATAGACATCTTTCATATTAGACAGCCATCTGAGGCAAACATCGCTTGGCAGATGTGTTAGAGATCCTGCCTTGCAAAGGAGTAAGCTGTGGGTAACAATGTGCTCTCCAAAACATTTCCTTTTTAAATCAAGTGCAAATCAGAGAAAGAGTATGACGCGGTCACTAAAAATTAATTATCTTTCTTTCAAGTGAAATTATACTACAAAGCCGACTGAAATGTGGTCAATTAGCATTAACGACAGGAGATAGCGGATCTGCTATTTCAAATACTGTCTGGGTTAATGACACATATACTCAATGCAGATTTAAGCTGACAGGTAAAGTGTCAAACTGGATATTCTAGAATTTTTGTCAGCCTGTGAGAGAATTTTTATCTATATATGTAAAATATAAGAAAAATCTCCTCTCATGTTATGAACATATTGATACCTTTGTGTTAACGCAACATTCAAAGAGGGCTGATTCCATTTAAAAATATGACAAATTGCACTAAAATAAATTGAACGTAACAAAACTTCTAAACTGCAAATTTTCATATATTTGGAGAAGGAAATGGCAACCCACTCCAGTATTCTTGCCTAGGCAATCCCTTGGACAAAGTCTGAGCCTGGTGGGCTACAGTCCATGGGATCGCAGAGTCGGACACAACTTAGCCACTGAGCATTGGACTCAAAATGATTCATTGAAAGGCGGAGAATGTGTGTTCAGGTCCCATCCCTGGCTTTAATGGTGTCTGATCCATAAAAAGAATCATCTGAAAGCTACAGAAGTAAAAACAAATTCATTTTGATTTTCATATTACAGAAAGGGCCCAAAAGCAACTTAGAGGGTTTGATTTTTTAAGAATTTCATATTATGTTATCAATTTAAAAAGCAGGTCACGGACATCAGAATTAGAACTGGTGGGGCCTGGGGGACAGGGAATACACAACAGACAAGCAGGAACCAGAGATGAAGAAAGAGATTCACAAGCAGACCGTGACAGTGGATGCTCCACAGAATGCTTCTCTCACGTGCAAAGAAGGTAAATGTCACGTGTGAGCAGAAACAGAAAAGAACGAAGAAGCTGCAAATCCACGTGTGCCCTTCTGCGGGAGCTTTTCTAAAGTCACACTGGGCTTTGTGGTTGGATGCAGAAATGGCTTGTTACTTCCTGTTATTCACCCCAGGGCCAGACGAGATGAAGTCAGGGGCCGGGGACTCCCCCGGCCTGCTCCACATCCATGTGCAAATGGGCAGCACCTTCTAGCCCTGAACAAGGGATCTGTACCAACCACTGGGTACGACATGCCATTCTGTGTTCCTAAGAGGCTCTGTAAAGGCCCGCAACATGCAGTTTCATGGTCTGTATATTGCCAGGAGCCAGCACGAGAGATCCCACCCATGACAAGGTCATGCAGGACTCGAGGGACTCCCTAGGCCATCCGACCCATGACAAGGTCATGTGGAAGAGTCCTGATAAGCAAGGCCTCAGGACTCGACGGACCCCCTGGATCTGCTCGAGCAGCTACCCCCAAACCAGAATCTGTCTGTCTTACTATTTTATGTCTTTCACCAGTTCTTCTGACATTAGCAGGGGCTGCCCCGACCACATTTCTCTGGAAAGACTTAACTGAGGGCTATGGTTTCTAAATCTCCTGGGCATGAAAGGAGTGTTTCAAACCCCCCGTTAGCATTCTAGCTTACTTGGCAGCTTTATCCAGACTCTTGCAACATTGTTGAGCCTATGCTTGCTGGCAAGTTCTCACATCCCTTACCCACTGTGTTCCTGGGAGTGCACATAGTCAGGATGTAGAAGAAACGAGCAGTAGCGTTAGCATTAGCAACTTTACACTTTGAGTTAACAAGTTCTTTCTTTGCTGTAACCCGCCGAATCTTTGCTCCATAAAAATGTAACTCTGTACTTTAAAGGTGATGCAGGCTAAGAATTTAAGAAGAAACACTTTAAGGGGAAACCATTGTTCTGGTGTTCTGGCTGACCAACCTTTATCAAAAGGAAGTCATGGAATATCAACAGGGCTCCGGAATAGAAGATGATGTACAGAAAATAAGACTTTTGCAGGAAGGAACCTGATATCGATAAAAGTTACTACTGATGGAATGCTGAGTTGACTCTGCATTTTTCACCTTGCTCTATGTATAACTCAGGGTATAACTGAGAAAAATAAAGTAAATGGGCCTTGCTCACCGAAGAAGCCTGGTCACCCCGTGTCGTTCTTTCTTATCTCTAGCTATATCTTTCTTCATTCATTGACGTCATCCATCCTGAGGATATCCCTGGACTCTGCTGAGGCTGGACCTCAACAGTATCAGAATGTTCTAGGATGTCACATACTTATATATCAATTAGGGGACTGATGCGTTCCTTCTGAAAAGTACCTTACAAGTGCATTAGTACCATAAACTTAGACAGAATGATAACAACTATATAATGTACTTTCACTTAATTGTTTAAGTATTATACGGGTGCTGCTGAAGGTCACATCATATAAACCACATATATATATTTATATATATTTAATGTGTGTGTGGCTATACAATCCTATAATGCCATTTACGATAGAAGTTTTCTGCTTCCATATGATATCATACCCTGCTTTATACATACTTTGAGGCAGTGCTAGATCTTTACACAGTGTTTTTCTTGTTGTTATGTTTTTATGTAAAAGAAATACGTTTGAAGAGTAGGGAGATGTGTACAAAGGAGAGAGATGCTGAGAAAGCGAAACTCCCAGGGACCATCCTTGGACCATCATTCCTGCAGACCCTCTCAGGGTCTAGAGCAGGTGGGGTCAAATGAACCTGAAAGTAACTCTGAAATGGCAACCCACTCCAGTATTCCTGCCCGGAGAATCCCCGGAACACAGGAGCCTGGCAGGCTACAGTCCACGGGATCGCAAAGAGCTGGACACGATTGAGCAGCTAAGCGGCGCAGCAGCCCCGACACTGGAAAGCCCTGTGTGCTTGAACCCATCACTTCACGTAGCTGAGCCTCAGCTTTCATAACTGAAAATGAGGTCAATGACACATACCCTATAAAATTCTTCTCAGAAGAAAATTAGATATTACATCTATAGCATTTTGAACAGTTTATGGCTGGCAGTAAGCACTCAATAAATGGAAAATGTTTTATTTTTACAAGCATGACTGACAGGCTAAGCACTGCATACTTAGGGCAAGTTAGCTAACTATTGTGAGTCCTGGCTGTTCTTCTACAAAATAAAACTAAACATACTTACGTATAACTGGGCCTCCTTTTCAGGACTAGAGAGAATCTATGGAAATATCCTAACACAAGAGGGCCCAATAAATGAAAACTATGTGGTAGTTTCAAAAACATTTAGGATGTGACCCAAATTATTGAGATTCTTTTCCTAGTTGAGATCTCCAGGAACATTTATTAAGATCAAGGACGGACAGTTTGAACTATTCTCTGAATAAATTTCCCTCATCTGTTAAGAGTACAAATTTTTAAAATTCATACTACTCATGAAATTGATAAACAAAGTAACTGATTGGCAGATACAGAAAATTCTTCACAATTTGGAAATAAATATAGCGCTGACCTTAAGAACTGTTTGTTAACCTTAATTACCAGCCAGCCCCGCACTGGATCAATGGCTGTGGACGGGCACAGCAGAAGCCCTGTCCCTGAGCCTGACTGCATGGGGCTATGGTCACTTCTCAAAAAATCTCATTAGCATAGACTCCTCTAATAGCTCAGAGTTCAAAATCTACTTTACTTTTTCTATTATTTTGATAAGCCAGTAATTGCTAGAGTTACCCAGCTCATTCTCCTGATTATTTCTGTTTCGGGAGCTGCCTACAACTCGGGCAACTGGGTACACCTCATAATCACTTAGTCATGCATTGTAAGGACTGATGAAGGGTCAAGGTTAACTTCATAAGTGACACAGGTTTTTCATGCCTGAAGCTTTCAATGTGAAAGTGTTAGTCAATATTATTTATGTATAGCAAATTTCCATGGATATACAGAAGAGTAACTCTAGCTTGTTTTTCAAGGAAAGCTCTACTTCTTGCAGAAAAGCATTTTCTGTCAGTATCTACAACTGGGTTTTAACTTCTGAAATAGACTTCAGGGTCTATAAGTGAAAATACAGACTGTCTTATTCAATGATCCTTCTCATCGCTTCCAAGCCATTATCCAATTATGTTCCTCAAAAGCACAGGGTTTACCAACAGCCTGTCTGAGAGCTGTCTAGTGTAATTAAGAAGATAGGCTAATGGCCATGGTGAATCTCCATGGGGCCATATTAAGAGTTCATTTGATGGCTTTGTTCTCTCTGACTTTGACTAGTCGATTAAATCTTTAATGACCTAAACTTTCATTTTTCTTCCCTTTTTAAAGAACTTGCTGACTTCCTTTTACCCTGTGCCTTCTTTGCTTCTGGCAATTCTTTTCCTGCATTCTTGGTTCTGGCCTAAATTTTCCTTGACCTTTAGCAGTCCTTGCAGTTATTTGCCTTCTGAGGAATTAGAAATTTGGGTTTAGCACCTTAAATAAAATCACTTGACATGTTGGTTTTCTCAAAGGAGCATGAAACAATTTCATTTGAAAATGTACTTAGATACATGTACTTATATTTTATCTTGCAGTTTAGATTTGCAAGTTAGTGATTAAAGCTAAAAAAAAAGCTAACAAAAATGTAAAATTAATATAACTCTTAGTTTTACTTTCTGGATGTTTCTAAACCTCAAATTGCTAGGTAGGTTTGAGATTGTATTTTTACATTATTATTAGTACAAGTACTTGGATTTTCAAAAACATTTTGCAAATGAACATGCAGATTTTAGAAAATTAATGGTGA
>SJYF01000464.1:3678874-3689259 GCA_006410515.1 Procapra przewalskii | reverse complement strand
AGAATCCCTTATTTTAAAAATGGAGAAAATATAGCAGCAAAAAAAAAAATCTGAAATTTGCAGCATCACTTACAGCAGCCTTTCCTAAAATATATTCAATGAAAAGAAAAAATTCTGTGGAAAAATAATCATGAGAAACACAGTAATGTATCTCTCTTGCATCACGACCTTGCATATTAGCTTATTTTAATAAAGTCTCTGAGAGCTTGGGTTCCCATTTGATAAACACACTTGTTTAACTCTGAAAGCTATGCTGTATGAAATGAACCTTTTAAAATTTGCTATTTTTTAATTATATAGAAAATCTCTTCCAATTGATTTGGGATTGTTTCCAGTTAAAAATTAATGTTTAAGTTTTATACAGTAGAACATTTCAGGATAGATCTTTATTACCTATTACACTTTAAAAAAAGGGCTTCGGCATTGGGAGATTGGGTACACCTGTGGCCAATGCATGTCAATGTATGGCAAAACAAATACAGTATTGTAATGTAGGGAAATAACAATGATAATAAAAATTAAAAAAAAATAAAAATAAAATGCATTAAAGAGAAAAGAAACCCAAAACAATAAATAAATTTTAAAAAAGGTTTATTTAATGAGCATTAAATGGGTATCTAAAATGCACTTTGCTAAGCACAAGTAAGCTAGGATGAATAATTCACAGTTCTTACTTTTAAAGAGCTTATTTTCATCAAAGGATAGAAGGAAAGCACTGGTTCTTAATTAAGGTAAACAGTCTCTTGGCCATGTGTCTGCAGAAGCTATGTGACTTGTGATCTATATTTTATTCACATTTTGACACATTCCAGCTTGGTCATATTCTACCCTGATGAATTATTTTCAATTTTCTTATCAGAGATATGAGCTGAAACAAAGACAGCACTAGAAAATGTGAAACTATCTTGATATACACGATAAATCATAGTCCATGGTTATAAATCATACTCACAGACTAAGCAGGGTAAAAATAACACTGACTATGGATTAATGTCTTTGCTTAAAGCTCCTGTAGGGCTATACCTTGAAGTTCTCAGCAGACTGATCTTGTGATTACTTTGCCCTGAGGTGAACAAATTACAAAGTTTATAAAATAATCCCAGAGGATTAATGTTTCTCTTCTTATTCCAATTTTTATGCCTCTCCATTTCTCAATACATTTTCTAAAACCAAACCAAACAAAAATTATCCTATATGAGATTTCTCTTACATTTAATTTAAAATGTTTTTCTGTTTTGATTTCCTTATCATTTAAAAATAACAAATATCATTACTTTGTATAAGTTTATAATCAACTAGGATGTAATAGTTACTGTATGTTTCCACTCCTACTAAAGACACTTTTCCCCCTCAAAAGACCAATTTGAGTATTTTAAAGTGCTCAGTATTAAATTAATTACCTAATTAATTATGTTAGCCTGTTACGCTTCTAGTCATCAACTATTAATTGAGGGTCTACTATGCTACCAATACTGAGCTAGAATATTTACCCCTTAATGAAAGCAAGAAGAGCAGTCACTTTACTCATTTCTCTTGATATTCCCACGTGTTTAAGATGGCTCATTCTGGGAGCAGCAATTCTGAGTCAGTTCTAACTTGTGTATTTATGTTTATGTGCATACGAGTGTCACAGACCTCCCATTTCGGATGTGGTGCCAAACGTTTTTCTGAATGGTTTGCAGATCTTAGTTGCAGCTCTTTATTAGGGAACTGTCAACAAATCTACCTTTTAGATCAACTGGGAACATGAAACCCTTGTCAGTCACTACTGGGTTCCAAAAGCAATTTGAACAGTTGATTGTATTCCACCATTTTGTTACCAATTAGGAAGACAAAACTCCTAAGAAAATACAATCACAGATTTCATAGTCAGAAATTCTATGATCCTTTCTCTTTTCCTGACTAGATTTTTGACAAATTACAACCTCTCTGGGTCTAAATTTTTCATTAGTGAAATGGAGTTAAAAATACATCTGACCTAACAGTGTATTACTGTGGTTATTACATTCTGCTATTTATTAATTTGTCCAACAGATATTTGTTAAAACTATGTGTGAGGTTTGCTCCTAGACGGCAAGGTTGGAGTGCTAGAAAAACAATCCTTCTCTTTGACTTCTTGAGCCTGAAGGAATACATCACTATGAAATTAATCGTGCTCCAAGGAGGCTGAAAATTTTCTTCAAGGGCCAGTGAGAAATCCTATTTTTTATGGACCTTCCTCCCTCTTTCCAGAATCAAGAGGGACCTTTCCTCCCTAATATCTCTATATTCTATATATGCCTAGTAAGTGTATCTCACAGACTACCGCACTATAGTTTCAGATATAAATTCCTAGGTCTCCCGTAGGACTAGCAGCTTCATTTGGATGGGAAACGCAAAGTTCTACCTGAAGTAGACACTATGGTGGGTACTCAAATAGGTTATTTCACTTAACTTGTTACAACAACACAGAAAGGCGTCACGTCCACCTTTGCAAAGATAAGGGCACTGCGTTTGGGCCTGGCTGAACAGTCTCTTGTAGCTGAGCTGGGAGGGACCCCGCTGGCAGTCCTGGCGGGCTGGCTGCTCCGCGCCTGGCCTGCAGCAGCTCAGGGGTGCTATCTCAGGAGCACGCAGGGCCCGAAAGTGACAGTCGACCCTGTTTCCTCCTGTGTCAACTGTAAGACTTGCTGGTCTCGGCAGCCAGAGGGAAGAAGAAAGTGCCAGGGCCTATCAGCTGTGGCTTCTGAACGCAGTCAGGAAAGCCCAGAACAAATGTACAAGGTGACCTAAATCGGGGGCAAGGTCTCTTGTTTTAAATCATTCTTACCGTTAGAAGGGTTGAACTTGAGCAGTCCAGCAGATGGGAGGCAATGGACGGCAGTACCAGGGGTCTTGGCTCTGGAGCCAGACAGGCTGGGCCCTAATCCCTTCTCCATCACACACATGTTAAAATGGCACCCCACTCCAGTACTCTTGCCTGGAAAATCCCATGGATGGAGGAGCCTGGTAGGCTGTAGTCCATGGGGTCGCTAAGAGTTGGACACAACTGAGCAACTTCCCTTTCGCTTTGCACTTTCATGCATTGGAGAAGGAAATGGCAACCCCCTCCAGTGTTCTTGCCTGGAGAATCCCGGGGATGGGGGAGCCTAGTGAGCTTCCGTCTGTGGGGTCACACAGAGTCGGACACGACTGAAGTGACTTAGCAGCAGTAGCAGCAGCATACTTTAAAAAATTTTGATAAACATTTTCACAACATACCCCTGAAAGGCGCTTCCTACGACTGTGACAACGCTGTGCTTCCTCTTCATCTCATTCAAACTGTCTACTGATTTATTTGCTGATAAAAACAAAATTTAATAAGATAGATTTAAATGGTTGTGTGCGTTAAGTTTAAAAAAGAATCAATTCCAAACCCCAAGGAGACCAGGATAAATTTTGAAAAACTTGTTAAAAACACCCAGGGTTTGCAGGGTGGCTGCATATGTAACAGGAGTGAAGAGAGAGATTTGGCTGACAAAACTTCCCAGCAAACTTGAGCTGCGTGAACAGAACACAGGATTCAGAACAAAGGAAACATGTGTCTCCCTCTGTTCCTCGATGCGTGGAACCTATTTGGAGCATCGCGTTTAAATGTGGGCACATGTTAAGAAGGAACTTAATTAGAATGCGCCCAGAGGAGGAAAGTCAGGAGAGTGGAAAGTTAAAGCGACACCACGTGAGGACTGGTTAAAGGAACTGGGGTATCGGCACCACTGGGGTATCAGTCACTGAGTGACTGCTGAATCCCCATCTTAAAGAGCTGAACGTAGAGAAGGAGCTGGAGCTGAAGGCAGACCAGAATCGACGGCTGGATCTTTGGCGAAGGCGGGTCTCAGGCCAGGGCTGAGACAGGGATGGTGCATTTCGGTGGAGGAGCCGACTCTCTCTCCCTCACAGGTCAAAGCACAAGTTTCCCGTGCAGACAGAGCCTGGTGGCCGTAACTCTCCAGTCCCTCCCACCTCTCCCGCTGACTCGTCTCCCTCCTCTCACCTCTCATTCTCCACGGTGAGCAAGGGCCCCCGGCCAGCTTCCAGTTTCTCCGGGAATTTTTCTAAACAGTCAGTGGATCTCAACAGCCTCGGCTCTCACTAGTCAACTATCACCTCATAAAGCAGCATTTTTGGCCACAGATTCTCACATGTTTCCCTTACCAACTATTTTCACTGAAAAAGTATTACTATTTAGTTGCTCCTCATCTTACATTGGTACATGAATCTGAACAATCTCCAGGAAATAGTGGAAGACAGAGGAGTCTGGAGGGTTTACCGTCCATGGGGTCGCAACTCAGCAACCGAAAAACAACAATCTTAAAATCAATACGCCATCAAGTTCTGCTTTTTCTTTCTTTTTTTAGGTCAGTGAATTTATACAACTCTCATTTCATATTCAGAATATATGGGCTGAATTATTCCAGGGAGACATAATATTTTAATTTCTCTGCTTTTTTTTATACATAAAGCTCGCTGACCTTCCTTCATGTTTCTGCTGTATATTCCGTCATCATCATGATGACAGAATGTACAGCAGAAAAATGAAGGTAGGCTTTTTGATTGATTTGATCTAACTGAGGATGAATCTAAATGAGGAAGAACACCTGCATCATTACAGAATCAACTCCGTGTCTGAATTCATGACATCCCCTTGGACTACTTCATCCTTCCAATGTTTGCTCAGAACCAGAAAGTCCACCTCTAAAACCACCTTCTTCACTACATGTTGCATGCTACCATATCTTTAAGTAAATTTTTCTTTCCATAGTTCACTAAGGAAATACAGCTACAATCAGATACTTCATAGGTTCTGATTCACAGACACGATAATACTATTTCCAAAAGTCAGATCTAGCGGCTTTCATACGGTTGTCTTCCACGTGCCCTTCTGCTGATAACAAGCAGGTGAAAGAGCCTTCCTTGAATTGCTCTTCCCTTGTCACGTGCACTGGGAGCCAAATCACTTGTAGCTGGAGAAAAAACACTGATTGCCAGCACACTCAAGGCTAGTTCTTTACTCTTCTGCCTTTTAGACCAAGTTTTACACTGACATTTTCATGTATTACCTGAGATCTCTCCACACTGGGATGATGTAATCAATCTTTTCAAACTGCCTTTTGAAATTCCTTGTCTTGCTCTCTTTCTACTTTCTCCAGGACCTCAGGTAACTTCCTTTTACTTATGAAGTAGATACTAATATTTCAGTTCTCCTTTTCCTTTTCATGCTGAGACCTTCAAGTTGGATGCCCTCCACTACAAAATTTAAAGCACGACCAGAGATCTTTGGAGAATAAGTCGTATTCATAAAAGTTAGAAGAGAATTTTTATTTTACATAAAATATGTGCTATTATTACTTTGTTCTCTGTGTACAAAACAAACATCTTCCCCCGAATTTACAACTGTTGTTGTGCTGTTGTTGAAACAACACAAAAAAAGAAGAAGAAGAAGACATACAGATGATCAACATGTACAGGAAGGGAAGCCCACTCAACATCATCGGAGAAATGCAAATAAAAGTACAATAGGATGTCACCTCCTGTCTGTTAGAACAGCTATTATTAAAAAGACAAGAAACAGCAAGTGTTAGTGAGAATTTGCAGAAACGTGAGCCCTAGTACACTGCTGGTGGGAATATAAATCGGTGCAGTCACTATGGAAAATGGCACGCAGGCTCCTAAAAAAGTTAAAAACAGAAGCACCAAGGAAGCCAGCAAACCCATCGCTGAGCATTCACCCAAGTGAAGCAAAAGCACCACATCACAGAGAGACTGCACCCCAGAGTTACTACAGCACCATCCACAATCGAAACAACAGGAACAGAAAGAAGACTCCAGGACATGGGAAGGACTGTCCATCAACACATGAATGAGTCAAGAAATTGTGATGTGTGTGTGTGTGCACACGCAATGCAATAATATTCAGATATAAAAAGCGAAAGCATGCCCTTTGAGAGAACACAGATGAAACTTGAGAGCATCATCCTATTTGAAACATCAGACAAAGACAGACAAGTACCCTGCGACTCCACCTACATGTGAAAACTAAGAAGCAGCAAAACGGAGATGAACTTAGAGACACAGAGGCCAGACTGGTGGCGGCCAGGTCCTGAGAGCCAGGGCAACGAGGACATGTTGCTCAGAGTAAAAACTTCAGGTAGAGGACGAATACATTCTAGAGAGCTGGTGTGCGTCCTGGCGGTTATGATAGTTCATGGCACTGCTGCTGCCACTGCCGCTGCTGCTGCTGAGTCGCTCCAGTCGGGCCCGACTCTGTGCGACCCCACGGACGGCAGCCCACCAGGCTCCCCCTGCCCCTGGGATTCTCCAGGCAAGAACACTGGAGTGGGGTGCCATCGCCTTCTCCAATGCGTGAAAGTGGAAAGTGAAAGTGGAGTCGCTCAGTCATGTCCAACTCTTTGCGACCCCACGGATGGCAGCCCACCAGGCTCCTCCGTGCGTGGGATTTTCCAGGTGAGAGCACTGGAGTGGGTGCCGTCGCCTTCTCCGTAATGACACTGTGCTGTACACTTGAAAGTGACTTTGAGAGTAGACCTTAAACGCTCTCACCGCACCACCACCACCAATTCCAAGAAAATGATACCGATGTGAGGCAAAGAATGTGAGCTAGCCTTATTGTGGTCATCTTTTCACAACATATGTATGTATTAGATCACCACACTGTACACATTAAACTTACACAGTGGTATACATCAATATTATCTCAATAAACCTGAGGGGGAAAACCTCTATTGCAATGTCTTCAGTAATAGGAGGTGAGCTCAGAAAGATGGAAACCAGGTTTTCATTCATCTTTATATTCCTAGCATTAGCATATTGCCTGTCACATTTTAGAGGCTCAAATATTGAATTATTTAATCAATAGTGTAAGTCGTTCAGTAGTAACTGACTCTTTGCGACCCCAGGGACTGTAGCCCACCAAGCTCCTCTTTCCATGGGATTCTTCAGGCAAGAATATTCGTGTGGGTTGCCATGCCCTCCTCCAGGGATTTAATCAATACCTGCTAAGTATTTCATTAGTTGCATAAACTAAAACAGAGAAGAAATGTCAAGTATTTACCAAATTTATGGTGGATTTGCAGCTTGCTTTTTTTACTTGTGATAATATTGCAGATTTCTTCTTAGGCTAGGAGAAAAATAACCAATATTGCCTATGCTAATATTATTACTCAAAAGATCTAATTTCATTTGTATATATTTGGAACCAGAGATGTGTCTTCAGAAAAGAGAGTTTATTTTAATTCAACACGTCTTTTCCACATTAATCATTCTAAGGCAAAACAAGGCTCTATGGGCGAGCATATCTCCCCAGATAAGAGGCTATATTCCATAAGCCTTAAGAGATTTAAAAATCAACATCCAGGTGAAGAAACAGCCTGAATAATTTAGCGATGTCTTTTTAAAATTTGATCTGCATTTTGGATCTGTACAAAACTTTTATTCAGCTCACCCCCAACCACTGCATGTAAATTCTTTACTGATTCCAGGCATTACTTGAGTCCAACCACATCTCTTCCACCATCATTAATAATATTACATGTTTGAATGCTATTTTAGGAGGAATCTGTCAGTAACTCCCACACAGGGGTGCAGGCACAGTCGACTAGACGCTGTCAGAAGTATCTCCCATTTTTCAGCTCTTCTCTGCAGCCCTTCATCTGGGTTGCGTGTCTCTGCTATGGGCCTCTAAGGGTTCTTTGATTTTATAATTTATTAAACTGAATGCTGTATGCACTCACTGTAATCATTTATGTGGAGAATAAGTCCATATGCTTTATTTAATCATAATGACATTCTTATTTCCTGGCTCAGTAAAATTTGTTGAATGAATAAATGAACCAAAAAGCTGACTAATCCATGATCATATTTGTGATGATTTTTCTGTACAAAACTGACTTACTATGTACCAAACACTGTTTTTTTGTTTGTCTGGTGTTTGTCTCCCTAGCAGATGATAAAAATTGTAAAGAAGGCCAAGTTACATTTCTATGGACGACTTTCATTAAAAAGTGAAAGTATCTTAACATTCTACTAGAAGTAAACTCACCCCTGTTCTAGGAAGCACCCTCACAGATCTGAGCTCCTGAGAGGCAGCAGGTCTGGTCTGGTTCGTGGAGAAGCACACCCACACCACGGCTTCTGCAATTAGGGGAGAGACTGAGACAACCAACTCCCCTTCAGATGGTGTAAGAGACGGCAAGCTACGTGGGCTATCGGGAAAATGCGTACACATAAGGGTCTGCACGTATTTGTTTTTTTCAGAAAAGAAGAGTCACACAGAGACATGGCCTAAATAACCCTTCCCCTGCTTGCTCTAAGCGGCATGTCTCCAGCAGAAACTGTGATTTCAAGCAACCAAAACCGGAGGTGAAGATATGGAAATTTCATGTTGCTATGAAGCATCGCAACAGCGACTGTCCTGAGTGGCTACACAGAAGCACGCACACGTATCAGAACAGTTGTTCCTATCTGTCAGTTCAGGAAGATTTTTTCCCAGTAAATCACTGACTTTTTTTCCCCTTTGTAAGAAAACTTCTCAGACTGCCTAAAAATATCATAAATGAGTTAGTTCATGGTCTGCTCTGATCAATATTTAAAATGAAACTGGTAAAAGATGTCACTCATTGAGATGCAAGCAAGTGTCTACAATAACTGTTCTCCTGAACAGACTTATTCATAGTCTCACTTTGACGGCAGTGCTTCTCAAAACCTATGGAAACAATGAATAATTTTCCTGGGTAGAATTCTAGAGACCA
This sequence comes from Procapra przewalskii, assembly GCA_006410515.1. Taxonomy (NCBI): domain Eukaryota; kingdom Metazoa; phylum Chordata; class Mammalia; order Artiodactyla; family Bovidae; genus Procapra; species Procapra przewalskii. Next base: position 3,680,473 of record SJYF01000464.1, on the reverse strand, counting down.
CTGTGTCAATCAAGATCTGACAGGATATAGAAGGCACTCAAATTGGAATAAGGCTTTGTTTATAAAGCCTTATTGGAAGGCTTTATTTATAAAGGAACAACTGTGGGCAAGATATAAGGATACCATGAAGGGCAGTGTGAAAGCCAGGGGCTACCTTTTCCCACAATAAACATCCAAAAAGACAGAGGGAAGGAAAGGATGAGAAGGAAAATTCCAGAGAGGGTCTCCTTGGAAGATCAAACGCCTGTTGAGAACACAGCCATGAGCCCCAGGCAGCATCAGAGGAAGGGAACCAAGGAACGAATACTCTAACCATTGGCTTCTCCTTCCTCTCACTGTCTGCTGGGAAAACCACGCACCTCACTCAGACGGCTAAGGGACGGAGTGAGACACAGCTGAGAGCAAATGCTACGGGCCTGCCTCCCTCAGCTCGGTGGACAAAAGTGCCGAGTGAATCTGGTGGGACAGACATGGATTTGCCATTTTCATCTTGGAGATAAGGATGCCAGACTCTAGACAGGCTAACAAATCCACTTAGTAGAGACATACCCTGGAACCTTAAAATAATTGTTTCACACAATTATTCTGTCTCCTGGCCTATGCTCATTACTGTGAACATTGAAAACCTACCAAGCTTTACACTATTATGCCCATCTAATGTTGTTTCTCCATTATCCTATTAAATTGTCATCAATATTCATCACGGAGGATTTTAAACATTCTTTCTTACCAATCTCCTTGTATCTATACAACAGAAAACACTCTTCTACTGCTGAGAAACCTGTATATAGGCCTGCACGCCAAAATCACTGTGCCCATCTGAAACCCCAGCTGTAAGCTTCCCAGTAATGGTGCACACGGCAGCGAAGGGCACTGTCAAAATCATGAGTGTGCATGCCTGCACAGTGGGCTTCTCAAAAATGTGCAGTTCACTAGAGGTTCTGCTGCTGCTGCTGCTGAGTCGCTTCAGTCATGTCCGACTCTGTGCGACCTCATAGACGGTAGCCCACCAGGCTCCCCCATCCCTGGGATTCTCCAGGCAAGAACACTGGAGCAGGTTGCCATTTCCTTCTCCAATGCAGGAAAGTGAAAAGCGAATGAAGTCGCTCAGTCGTGTCCAACTCTTCACGACCCCGTGGGCTGCAGCCTTCCAGGCTCCTCCGTCCATGGGATTCTCCAGGTAAGAGTGCTGGAGTGGGGTGCCATCACCTTCTCCAAGAGGCTCATAAGCGCTGCAGGTCCACATGAGCTGAGCTGACTGTGCCCTTGTTCTCTTTATGAGTCACAGTGTATACGTCTTTAATCGTCCAACAACCCGTGTTACCAGATCCACGGTATGTGGCTCGAGCGGAGCGATTAAAACCGACTGCCCATGCTCACAGGTCTTCTGAGGAGTTAGAGAATGGACTTCGGAGCTACCTGACTCTGGCTACTGTAACTATTGCATCATTCCGTTTCAGTAAGTTGGTAAGTAAAATAAAGTAATTACTAAGTTATTTCTTTAGAAGAAAATTCTACCAGTCTGAACTCTCTCACTATCTAATGTATACAGCTCACAGGTTAAGCAATAAAGTCACCATTTTCAGAAAACTACATTGT
>SJYF01000464.1:3629466-3666998 GCA_006410515.1 Procapra przewalskii | reverse complement strand
CCTTTGTTCTCTCGCTTGCCCGCTCTTGGGAGTTCTGCCCGGGAGCGATCGCCCAATAAAGGCTTTTTTCTCTCCATCGGTCCGTAGAGGTGATTTCTTTCCTGCGGCGTTTTCTTACAGTAATGGCCAGAGAACAGTGCAAGTGCTTGATGTTTCAAGCCTTGTTGCCCTGCAAATCAGTGGCAAAGGATGGTACTCTGTTTCAACCGACTATAAGAATTCACTGGAGCAAAATATTTCAAATACATCACAGTTGTGCCTCAAACTGAAAAGAGCTCTCAGGCACTGTGTCTTTTTCTCCAGGACAGAATGCTGGAGTGGGTAGCCTTTCCCTTCTCCAGGCGATCTTCCCAACCCAAGGATAGAACCCAGGTCTCCCACATTGCAGGCAGATTCTTTACCAGGTGAGCCAAAAAGGAAGCCCAAGAATACTGGAGTGGGTAGCCTATCCCTTCTCCAGCAGATCTTCCTGACCCAGGAATTGAACCGGGGTCTCCTGCATTGCAGGTGGATTCTTCGCCAACTGAGCTGTCAGCGAGCTACCTCTGCCGTTCATTTTGTGAGTCCTGCAGGGGAACATCCTTGCTTCTCCCATGTACACCTTCACTACACAGCTCACGAATGCATTACCGTAAGGATCAACTGGACTGATCTAGTAACTGTGCTTCTGTTTTCTGACTGACAGGGGAGACACATGAACAACACCTAGGTGGAAGCATTTGGACAGGAAATTAATCGCTTTCCTTTGAGGAAGGGTTCACCCACACATTTGTCTTTTGGACACCATGTAACAGAGCTTGCTAATATTGAGCAATGGTCTTTCTTGGCTTTGCAAGCTCACTTTAGACGTAGTTAAGCTTTTTGAAACCCAGAATGGCACTAAGCTTTCCCAAAGTGATTGGGTTTTGTGGCCCAGGCCATAGTCCTTTGATCTCCTTTACCTTTAAATATAGAGAAGTTACTCTAGGTGCATGTCTAGGGTCACAGATGCCAATGAAAACCTCAAAGTAAGACTTCAAGAGCCACTGACCTGAGCAAAGTGAGACAGACAAGTCGCCTGTACTAAGTAGTGGGATCTGCTTTAGATTTTCCAGACTTGCTTTCCTGCAAAAGAAATCTAGCATACACACTGTAGGGAACACCTCACTCCTGAGTCCCTGATTCAGATATAGGGCAGTCTGCAATGCTTCCCTCTCCTTCCATTATCGTCAAGTGAGCGGGTTCATTTCCCTTGGTTCCAGTCTCGGTGAACAGCCAAAGTGAGGCAAGTGGCAGTCACACTGACTTTCCCTTCACCACAGTGGAACGGCACGCCCTGCCCATCCCCAGCCCAATATGTCACAGCTGGGTCCTTTCCTCTCTTTCCCTCTTCCGTCTGGAATGCTCCTTGGTCAACCATTTTAAAATGCGCTCAGCACCAGTGGAGCCCAAGACACCTCCCCAGCACCGGGAGGAAGGAGAAACAAAGACATACGAGCTGTATTCTCATTGCTACCCCCCCTTCCTTCACATGAAGCTTCCAAGCTGTTTTCTTTCTCTGCGAAGCCTTCTCCAGGCCCGGTGCCAGCATAACCCATTTAATGCCCTCGCTGTGCAGAGCCGTCAGCATCCATGGTGGACTGAGCCCCAGGAGCGGGCGAGCTGCCTGAAGAAACGGGCCGTGTGCCTCAGCCACAAAGCCCGCATGCAGGGGCGCTGGGTGCGCAGGGGCCCCGCAGAGCAGACCCTCCTCTGCAGGGAGGACACCGAGGCACTGCTGTGCTGTCTCACTGCGAGGCCACTTGGAATGTCTGTACACGCTGGGTATTTTAAAGATGATAATATATGTTTATTAGGGCTTCAAGCATTAAATTTACAAAGGAAAATTAAGGCATAACAAACTATCACTGTGTTCAATTTAGTTGTTGAAAAAGTGCATGTGGGCTTTACCGCCTTGAACAAGAAATAAATAGAAACTAAGATATTTACTTGTCAATATAAAAAAAATATGATATTGTGCCTTAGTCAATCTTTTGCTTCAAATTACGTTTTAAGAGACCTAAGGAATTAAGTACAGTACCATTGAAGAGTAAAGCTTATGTCATAATTCATGTACCATAAAAACCAAATTTAAATGTACTTATACTGAAATAACTTAAATCATTGAACATATCACTGACTTGTTGGGTGACCCTGAACTGACATTAAATAATTATCCTTGAGTCAGGCAGCTGAAACAGCAGCTGATACATATTTAGACGAGTGTAACTATCCCGGGTTTATGTTTGTGTGGGTTCAACTGTGTGACATTTGAGATGGCGTTTAACTACATCAGACTGTAAGTAAATTCTACAGGTCACTGCCCCATTTTTTTTAATGACTTCTAAGAGCTTACTTACATAAGATATGCCATCTTCTTAAATGCGCATACATCACCACCAATCGTTCCCTCAAGTGCGCTGAAACCTATGAGAGTCATTAGCACTGGCCGTTTCAACCGTGTTTCCCTCCACAGCGCTTCTTTCACCGGTACGCTCCATGCCATAGTTTAGGATGTCCAAGGTACGTCTATTTCTTTACAAGGATAACACAAACACATTTATTCTCCACCCTCACAGGGGTTCTTTTATTCTTACAGAGGGAAGAGAGAAGGTTGGGCAAAGTTTTAATAGACTACAGAGTCTATCCACTATCTTCTGACCTTTTATTCCCATGCAGGAGAAAAAAATGCATGGTTTCCAAACTTTCTAAATGACCATCCATGAGTAAATAAACATTTAGTGGAGAAGGGAACACTATATTATCCTCTGTGCAACCAACACTCCAGATGAGTGATTACAGGAGTAAATTGATATACAAATAAAGTATTTATTATCGTCTTAGTCTTGGATAAACATTTTGGAAATATCTTCTTAATGAATTGGTTAACAACTCTTAACTCCGGTGTGTCAGCGTGGACTTTCAGTTTAACTACAGTCTATGGCTTCTTCAGGCCCAGATCCCTGACATCTGATCACGCACTAAAAGGGCCAGTTCAAACGCGTGCAGGTTTAATATGACCATATGTGAAACAGATCACTAGTCCAAGTTCATGCATGAAACAGGGCACTCAAAGCCGGTGCTCTGGGACAACCCTGACGGATGAGACAGGGAGGGAGGTGGAGGGGGGTTCAGGATGGGGGACACATGTACACCCATGGCTGATTCATGTCAGTGTATGGCAAAAAACCACTACAATACTGTAATGTAGCTAGTCTCCACTTGAGGTAAATAATTTTTAAAAAGTAAATAACATGGTGAAAAGGGATTGATAGTCTTAAAATATATTTTCACTGTCATTCAATGTTATAAATAGATTTTGTAGAATTACATAGAAAGAAACACAGAGAAATCTTCAGAAAGCTCACCCATTTTGTAACAATTGCAGACTGCAAGTATTCTGAACTAAGCATACAAATCAGAAAGTGACCTGCAGAGAAAAGGAAGGGACATGCATTTGTGTAGAGATGACCTAGTTTCTGAGATGAAATATTCTACTGTGCTCCAGGCTCTCTTACGACAGCTTTAAAATTCTCTATGCCTTTGTTTTTTTTTATTTTACTTTACTTTATATCCTTAATGCAATCACTGCTGATGTGGTGTTATACTGACCTTTTTTATTTGGGGGGCATAAAATAGAATATATTGTGTGACTCTATGTAAAAATGTTAAAACACTCTAGATAAAATTAAAATTATCTCAGAAGAGAACCATAAAAATTGAAGAAATTATCTCAGAACCATAAAAAAGGAATGAATCTTGATGCACACTACTTAAAAAAAAAGTCAATCATGTATTGATTGTGTTCATCTCTTAATATCATCTCATAAAATTTCTACATAAAATATAAGATGGTATGAATTTTATACAGTAATGAATTATTCATTTATCATTAAATATGGTATCATATCAGAAAAGCAAAAATGTCTTTATAGAGGGGTTGATTCAGTATATCAAGTGGTGAAAAAATCAAAATTCACTTTGAGAACATTTCTTATAAAAGTCATTTCTTAATCTCTGACCGGCAGCTTTGATAGTTTCCAATGACATTGAAAGGTCTGCGCTTTCTTTTCTGTGTATGTCTCCAAACAGCTACACGTAATTGAAAGCAAAGCCTTTTTAACCCCAAGAGTTTAAACATAAGAGACCAATAACTTGTGCTTAAGAGCACCTGACTCATGTGTTTCTTCTCTTTCAAAATCATTCTTAGAAATTGCATTACTTTGCTAGCAGACATTCTATAATTCTTTCTCAAAATTAAAATAATTTTGGGCAAGTGATCTTTTTTTTCCATTTTGCTGAATTCTAACATGTCTAAAACTCTAAATATCAAGGCAAGTCAGAAGACACTTGCTAAAAAACCTAATATGGCTATGTACTTGAAAAAGAACAGAATAGCATATTTAGTTTATTTTAGTGTTGATCCCCTCATGACTTCATCTTGGTAAATTCAGTTACAAAATATTCAATATGCAAGCATGATTTCATTGGTATGAGAATCCACTTATTCAGCTTCATAAAACAATTTGAATTATGGCAAAATATTATGTGTAATATGTAATGTATACTACGTACAGCCAGACTGCAAACTATTACCGTGCATAAAAATACATTATGATAAATTATTGAACAGTATAACTGTACTTAGCTGATTCTACAAAGGCAGACAGGATCAAGTAAGTAAAAACAAAAGGTTTAACACATCAAATAAGCCACAAATATCTAAAATGACAAAAATACAAAACCTTTCAAACCTGATCGAGTGTTGATTTTCACCAATTTAAAAAAAATCATTAAACACCGATAGATAGTTCCCACTAAAGAAGTAACTGTAGATTTTACATTATTCTTTTCACACTACATTACCTGCATATTGTGATAAAACAGTAAGTGTATAAATGATAAATGAACTCGCAAGATTTCCGTGTGGTTCCTTCTACAAACAACAAATTAAACAGGAAGCAACTCTAGAGAGCTGTAGGCCTCTTTCATCAACAAGCTGTCAGATTTGAGAAAACTGCTTTTTTTCTCTTTATTTATCAAAGGGTATGGTGGGACCCAACCCACTCCAGCATTCTTGCCTGGAGATTTCCATGGACAGAGGAGCCTGGCAGAGTCAGACACGACTGAAGTGACTTGGCATGCACGCGTGAGCCGTGGGGCCTGAAAGCTTCTGCAGCCTAGATGCATAGCCACAGGAAATATCTCATGGGAGCTATCATATAAGTGATGGCGCCACCCGATGTTCACAAGGAAATGTTCATAATATTTACTTAGATTTTTACACAGTAAAGAAATTTCCTCCCATATTTTCTCTTTTTTTTTTAATCCTGAAAAATACAAATTTCATTTAGACTTTTTTAGAAATTTATTCCAAGACTGTTCCTACTTTTGGCTTGGTTAAGCCTGTCTTTCTCTTTCTTCTGACTTCCTGTCCAATAGCATTGTTTTAGCTTCAACAAATCCCCACAGTATCGACACCTACCAAGGACAGAGGCTCCTGGAGAAACACAGGTCGAGACTCGGTCGGAAAGAAAAGCTTCGCTAATACAGGAAGTGGTTTTTCCTGTTTCCATTTCCATTAGTAGTTTTGACAGAATCCCCATCATACAGATAAAAACTACTCCTTGGAGAGATTAGAGAACAATGTAGAAAATTATGTACTAAAAGAAAAGGCACTGGAAGGTAACTTTCTGAAATCTCTCAACATTTATCTCATCACTTCCCAGAGCTAGAAATAGGTCTGTGGCCACATAAGCCTGTTTTTTCTGTCTTGTTTTGTTTTGTTTTGTTTCCAATTAACATCAAATACAAAGCAAAGAAACCTTGCTTTCCAAGATCACAGAACATGCAAACTTTGCAGTGAAAATCATACCGGTGAAAAAGAAACAGTCGACCCTGGTAGTCTGCTCCCTGACAATGGGAAGCAGTCTTGAGGCCAAAACAAGACGCAGAGACTCACTCAGACTGGGAGCTTTTGGGTTCAACATTCCACATTTCTCTTAATGATGCAATTTACAAAGAAACAAAACCACAATCCCAAGTCTGCTTCACATTGCAGTTGTTTAGTCTCTAAACCTCATCTGACTCTTTTGTGACTTTGTGACCCCATGGACCGTACCCTGCCTGCCTCCTCTGTTCATGGGATTTCCCGGGAAAGAACGCCGGAGTGGGTTGTCATGCCCTCCGCCAGGGCCTCTTCCTGACCCAGCGATCAACACCATGTCTCCTGCTTGGCAGGCAGATTCTTTACCGCTGAGCCACCAAAAAGCCCCAAATTCTACTTAGTGATTTGTAACTTTCAGCCATGGAGCCATCTAGAGCTTTATACAATTTATCTAATATTTGGCATTTAAAACTTCTCATGATTAAAACTAGTTAATACTTATTGTTATTTTTCCTTAACCAAAGTTTCTGCTTCCAAGAAGTACAATTTTATGAAAATTTGTAAATAATGTTACATTATTTCTGGCCCTAATATTATAAAGTTTTAGAAAGCTTAGACTGCCTTGGCCTTACTCAGATAAGATTAGTAACTGTCTTAATAAATAATCATTGTGGCACATGTTTGGTCAAATTTTGATAAATTGGGAACTGTGAGCACTGAATAAATATGCTTTTTTCTATATGTCATTTGCCCACAGCAGATTATCACAGTGACCAAAGAAACCAAAGCCATAATTAAGTTGATAAAAATGAATATTACATTTTACAATTGTATCATAAGTCTTAAAGACAGCTAGTTAGAAACATAAGTTGACTATATAAACAACATATGAAACACGCAAACCCACCTGGAGAAACTGAGGTATTTAACTCCTAACAATCAGGAAAAAACTACTGGTCTTTTGAGTAGTCATGTATGGATGTGAGAGTTGGACCATAAAGAAAGCTAAGTGTCGAACAATTGATGCTTTTGAACTGTGGTGTTGGAGAAGACGCTTGAGAGTCCCCTGGACAGCAAGGAGATAAAATCAGTCCATCCTAAAGGAAATCAGTCCTGAATATTCACTGGAAGGACTGATGCTGAAGCTGAACCTGATGCAAAGATCTGACTCACTGGAAAAGACCCTGATGCTAGGAAAGACTGAAGGAGGAGAAGGGGACGACAGAGGATGAGATGGTTGGATGGCATCACTCAATGGACATGAGTTTGAACAGGCTCCAGGATGGCAATAATCTCATTTTGGAAGGGTTATAAGATACATTTTGGGAAACTCAAGCATGTTTTCACGTTTGCTTATGTGATTTTACATTACCTTATGTTATGACAAACCTAGACAGCATATTAAAAAACAGACATCAGTTTGCCAACAAAAGTCCGTATAGTCCAAGGTACTGTTTTTCCAGTGGTCATGTATGGATGTGAGAGCTGCACCATAAAGAAGGCTGAACACTGAAGAATTGATGCTTTTGAACTATGGTGTCAGAAAAGACTTTTGAGAGTCCCTTGGACTGCGAGGTGATCGAACCAGTCCATCCTAAAGGAAATCAGTCCTGAATATTCACTAGAAGGACTGATACTGAAGCTGAAGTTCGCTATCTGATGCGAACAGCTGACTCACTGGCAAAGAGTCTGATGCTGGGAAAGACTGAAGGCAAGAGGAGAAGAGGGTGGCAGAGGACGAGATGGTTAGACAGCATCACTGACACAGTGGGCATGAATCTCAGTAAACTCCAAGAGATGGTGAAGGACAGGGAAGCCTGGCGTGCTGCAGTCCACGGGGTCGCAGAGTCAGACATGGCTTACCAACTGGACAACAACAAATAAGGGTGACTGACCATCAGACGCTGCTTCCTACATATTATTATTACAGAAAACACACACTGTATTTTTTAAATGTGTCTGTTTACGTACTGTCGTATAAACATCGCTAATGGCCATCCACTGGTGAATGGATAGAAAATGTGCAGCTTATCCCTACCATGGATGTTACTTGGCAATAAAAATAAACATAGTACCGCCACACACTAAGATAAGACAAACCGTGAAAACACATGCTAAGTGAGAGAGTCCAGTCGCAAAAGGCCACCTATTGCGTAATTTCATTTACACAGAAGACTCACAATGGGCAAGACCACAGAAGTAGGGCAGGTGAGTAGCTGCTTAGGGCTGGGGGTGTTGAGGGGAGGTAGGAGATGCCGGCTGTCCCTAACAGATACAGGGCTACTTTGGGGAGTAAGGCTGGGCTCTAAAACTGACTGTGGTGAGGGGGGCACAACCTTGTTGATATCGTAAGTAAGTAAAGGCACTCAGTCGTGTCCGACTCTGTGTGACCCCGTGGACTGCAACCCACCAGGCTCCTCAGGTCATGGGATTTTCCAGGCAAGAATACTGGAGTGAGTTGCCATTTCCTTCTCCAGGGGATCTTCCCGACTCAGGGATCGAACCCAGGTCTCCCACATTGGAGGCAAACACTTTAACCTAATTCAATGATACCTGAATTATATAGTAACACACTTGTTATAAGAAAATTTTTATTGATAATAAAACATGTGATCGTCTATATGACAAGGCTTGTTGATGTACTTGGTGTTAAATAAAACAAAAAATCAGTTTAAAATCAAACTGAAATAGAATCATGTTGAATTTTATTTTTATGTAGGATGTGTCCACCTAATTCATACAATTAATTTTCTACCTACTATGCAGAAGTAGCCAGGGCCATTGAAAAGCAAAGAGTGGGGTCAGCTAATCAAGCTAATACAACCATGAGTGACATTCCCAAGCTCATTTTATGATTTCACTTTTTCCGTATTCTGTTGTACATATGGACTTCTCTTCAGGGAATTTAATGCAAACGTTTTAGTCACTTTTTTGAAACTGCTGTAGGACTTTGTTCTTGGGTTAGAGACAGAAAGGGATAGCATAATATGAAATATGAGTGCCAATATAAATAAATGAAGAGGTAAAAATGCGATTAAATATACATCAATAAGCTAATAAAAATAAATATTAAGATCTTCACATATCACCTAAAATATATCTCACAAGGAAAATGGAAATGTAATCATTTAATAGATTATCTTGGAATGTAATGCATTTGAAATGGTGATCTGTGCATAATGACACATTATAGGTATGAAAACAGCAATGCATAACAGCTATGTCATCTTTGTATTATTTAGAATGATGTTTCTAAAACTCTACGTAGATTTTTAAACCAAGACCTCTGATATCAGAAGTACAAACTGGTTAATGACTCACAGAGCTACACAAAGGCATATACTACGACATCTTAAGGGATGTCATCTTTCAGACCTTCACCACGAGGAGCACAGAAACAGTCATTCTATAATTTCTCCTAAGTCCTCTCCGAATTTTCTTATAAAGAAATTTTTCTTCCTTTTATAGGTAATCCATCCATCTGCCACTAATCCTCATTAAAGATTTGTTTTCAACATCTCACCATAGAAGATATCCCACGAGTCTGCAGCCATTCTCAAGCCTCCTAAACTGTAAACGCAGACTCCAACAAGGTCCCAGTGCTTCTGTTAAGCACAGTCCCTCTTCATACCACTGATATACCTGAAGGGGCACTGCCGTAAGGAGCTACATTTCCTCAACACAGCATCCAGGTAATCTAGCTTTCACTTGCATTGCTGTACTGTAGTAGCACAAATAAAAGCTTTTGTTTTCAACAAACACCCATCCATCCATCCACCCATCCACCCATCGATCTATCCACCCATCCACACATCCATCTATCCACCCACCCACCCATCCATCTATCCACCCACCTACCCATCCATCCATCCATCCATCCACACATCCACCCATCCATCCACCCATCCATCCATCCATCCACCCATCCACCCATCCATCCACCCATCCACCCATCCACCCATCTATCCACCCATCCACACATCCATCTATCCATCCATCCACCCATCCATCCACCCATCCATCCATCCATCCACCCATCCACCCATCCACACATCCATCCATCCATCCATCCACCCATCCACACATCTATCCATCCACCCATCCACACATCCATCTGTCCATCCATCTACCCATCCATCCATCCATCCATCCATCCACCCATCCACCCACCCATCCATCCACCCATCCACACATCCATCTGTCCATCCATCCACACATCCATCCATCCATCCATCCACCCATCCACCCAACCACACATCTATCCATCCACCCATCCATCCATCCATCCACCCATCCACCCATCCACCCATCCATCTATCCATCCATCCACACATCCATCCACACATCCATCCATCCAACCACCATTTGACAAACACTTGTTGGCTGTCAGGTAGTCTATGGGTGTGGATATAAATACATATGAAGCAAGCGCCTAGCTCTGAAGTGCTGTTTAGTGGTAGAGACAAGCATGCATGAAAGATCAATTCCTACCCTTCTTGAACTGTCCCTTAAGTCAGAGGGTTGATCAATGCTGTCTTTCTTATAAAGATCTCTTCGGTACTATACGATGGCCTCTGAGGACCATCAACAAGTATCCCCTGGCCAGAGAAAGGGGTGCAGTCATTTCCTGGGGGCATCTGGGAAGCGTTAAGCTTCTCTTGTTCAGCTGGACACATTGGGGGGCAGTGATCAGAAGGGCTCAGCTCACCTGTTGCTCTCTCTTTTGGGGGGTGGGTATGGAAGTGGACGGAGCACACAAACCACTCTGAGTCTGAGCATCAACCAGCCTTCACTCAAGGCCCCCTGTTCATGGGGCTTGCTGGGGACAGCGAGTGCCAAGTGCATCTTGGCTGGGTAGCCCTGGTAAGGGCTGAAGGCCCCGGTGACCCTGGGATCGTGGGGTCCACTCACAGCTCCTCCTGATGAAGCGGGAACACTGAGAATGAGTGCCAGTCCCAGAGAGCCCCTCATCAGGCAACACAGGTCACACATGTGGAGTCGCCTGTGTCTGTCACTTTATGTCAGAATCTGTCCTAAACATCCAAGTGAGCAGGCTTGAGAACTCAAACGTTAAGTGTGAACACAGCCAGCTATGTCCTTGCGGGAAGAGGATGCTGAGAAATTAGGGACAGCGACAGCTTGCTCCTGAGTTCATCTTCAGTGACTTTCCTTCTGCCTCCCTCGGACTAGGTGCACACGTTGGCGCGTACTCACTTTAGTAACGCTGGCCGTGACCACTTGGTCTATTGCTCGATCTCCTGAGCTTGGAGTCTTGCAGATAGGTAGGTTTCCAGTAAACACCTACTGAGTAAATGAATGATTTGTAATCACTTAACTGAACAAGCTCCTCTTCCCACTTGAGTATGAGTGATATGAGGTCAGAGATCGTATTTACCTTGTTCACTCTGCATTTCCAGTGTTAACACAGTGACTAGCACACAAAGAACAGGCCCTCGGTAAACGTCTTTAAACACGACTGACTCTGCACAGTCGTCTGTCAGAGTTGACCAAAGCGGCAATTCTTGCACGAGTGTCCTCTTCTTCAGGCTCAGAGCGCCATCTTTTGCAAGCACTGCTGAGAAGCACGCCCACTGCTCTGCCCGCCTACACTCTGCCTGATAAGCCTCTAAAGCGTCCTGAAGCACAAGTCTCCTTAGGTCTTCAGTGAAGTGAAAGCGAAAAATCGCTCAACTGTGTCTGACTCTTTGTGACCCCATGGACTGTACAGTCCATGGAATTCTCCAGGCCAGAACACTGGAGTGGGCAGCCTTTCCCTTCTCCAGCGGATCTTCCCAGCCCAGGGATCGAACCCAGGTCTCCCACATTGCAGGCAGATTCTTTTCCAGCTGAGCCACAAGGGAAGCCCCATGTCTTCAGTACTTATAAATATTAATCACTGCCCACTGACCACTGACTAAGGTCTGGACTTAAATTACTTCAGGAATATGTCACTTGTTCTGTGACAATACACTCCCAAGAGACGGATCCACAGTCTCCATCTCGAAGTCCGCTCTCTCTTCCCCCTTCTTCCCTCCTCTCTTCCTTCTCGCACACGTGTTCCACCTTTTGGGCCTCCCTGTGGCCCTTGCCGCTGTGTACTTTGTAGGGTTTCTGATTTGCAGTTACTTGTTTGTGCAGTGGTCTAAACTGGTTCCAGCTTATTATCTATCAGTGTCCTCTCCAACAATAGATGCATTCAGAGAGAATCCAGAAGCAAAATCCTTGAAATGTGGATCGCAGGCCCTTCTGTATCACTTGGCGTGCTTCACGCAGGGTTCTGCACAAGGTGAAGAGCTCAATAAACACATGTTTCATGAGTGATGCACCAAGTGGTGTTTTGTGAAAGCGAGAATTTCCAGTTCTTCCAAACGTATTTTATAGTCAACTGGACTCACTGCCAATTGTATATTTTCATGAGTACAACTGACTCCAGTGGCCTGAATCATATTCATATTTTTAAAATTGAATGTGCATAGAGAACTGACATTTGCTTTGAATGGATAATTCCAGACTCTTCATGGTGTATCACACAAGCTGGAGAAAATTTCCCTCAGCCTTGTTACCTGCAGCTCCCTATCTACCTTGTCAAGGAGCTGGCACACAAACTTATTTTTTTCAAAACCTGCCAGGCAGAAGCTCATAGTATTTAGGGAGTCTAAAAGCCTAAATGACAATTTCCAAATGAATATTGGGAGAGTTAATCTGCTTCCCCTTATCCACCATATAAATCTCTGTCTTCATGCCCAAGGGCTTCAGATTTTAATAGAAAATATCTGTTTTCCTCTCCTCACTGCGCTGGTGTTTCCATCACTGTGACTGCTGCTGGCAGAGATTTCCCAGTTCTAGTCTGTGGCCTAATAACCACAGGAGACGCTGATTTGGAAAAATATGATATTATTTCACGATGTTAGTTCATCATCAGTGTTTGAAACCTGGCAGCTGAACGTCCCGTCGGATATCTACTCCAGGCCTTAGTGAACGTGATCTTGTGTTCCATGCACGCTCATGGACATGGATAAAATGCACAGCCATTTACTTTGCATGCTCCCTCCCCTTGGCATTTCATTAAAAGCAGGAAGACAGGCGTCAGCTACAGTCGCTATATGCACACATGCATGGATGCCCATGTTCTTCCCTGTCAAGTACATCTCTAGAGCTGAAAACGAATGTTTCTTTAGGGACAAAAAAAATATTTCGGTGCTTAAATATGACTTTTTAACTTATCTGAAGTGTTTGTAATGAATTTTATGAAATTTAAGTTTATTACAGCAACATTTATAAGAATATTTGGTGACGATTTACACTGATATCCTTCAGCTATTAAAATACCAGTCTGCGCAACTGTTTTGTATTGTGCAGTTATCCCAGCACTTGGATTCAGCAGTTATATCTGCAGCTACAGAAACACAGGCGCAGCTCTGTGATGGCCCGTTGATGCTAGGAATCCTCTGTTATATGATGGGGGCATTTCTTCTCTGTGGTACTCACCCCCAAACCCATAAGCCCAGTCTTATCTTGAGAGAACTAAAGACTCCAGTTTGGAGATAATCCACTGGATAAGGTAGTCTTCAAACTCTCCCGGTCAGAAAAAGTGAAGACGTGCTGAGAAACCGTCACAGCCGAGAGGAGACTGGGGAGACGAGACAGCTGAGCCCTTGGGGCGGCTTGGACTGGACTCGGGACTGGAACAGAAAGAGGGCACTAAAGGAGCTAGCCGGTGAAACCCAAATAAATCGGCATCATTAACCTTGTCAATAAAAACAGGACAGAAGGTAAGCTAGACGTTTATTGGTGAAAATGCTGTCGTTCTCCCTGACCTTTCCTAAGCTTTTGCAAAGCTTATCTTTATCAGGTCATGATTCTTGTTTATGGTGGAGCATATTTTTCAAAGGGCTATAATGACCCAGTTGGCCATGACACAATATACCCTTTAAAATAACTCTAGCATCACAATAGACGTAGACAATGGTGCTGCTGGCTTACTATTTACACCCTCTCTTATACACAAAAATTGAATTGCCAACATGTCTCTCTTTGAGAAAGAGCCCATCTGCTTCTCTCTGAGACATGTGCATACCCTAGAAGGCAGGCACTTTACTATATAAAGGCTTGCCACGAAGGTGCCAGGGCACCCGGGAGACAGGCCCCCAGCTCACCCTCCTCAGCAACAATACAAAGCCTGAATGCCTTCCGTTCAGTTTCAAGGAAACGCATTTGCGTGGCGAGCTCCGCTCTGCTTCTGACCCAATCAACTGCAGAGTGTCGCGCAGGAGTGTGCTGGGACCACTCTTCCTTCCCACCAGCAGTTCTCAAGCACGGCCTCTGTACCAGCAGCATCAGCGTCACCTGGGAACCCCTTCACGTGCAGGGTTAAGAACTACTGAACTGCAGACTCTGTAGGGTAAGCCCAGCCATCTGTGCTCTGACAAAGCCCACGGGGGCTCCCACAGCACGCCCAGAGGTGGATCCAGCCTTCACCATTCGTGACCGCCGCTCGGTGCGACAACAGTTTTACGCCACCAACAGAGACAGCCATGCAGTCTTATCGCTGCAGCTGACAAAGCGTAACTCTTGTTCAAGTCCTTAGCTCCTTTTGTTTACAGCCTTTCTTACTTTTTTCCCCTTCTATTTTACCACTAAGTGAAAGCAAAAGTCGCTCAGTCGTGTCCGACTCTTTGCAACCCCATGGACTGTACACTCCATGGAATTCACCAGGCCAGAAGATGGGAGTGCGTAGCCGTTCCCTTCTCCAGGGGATCTTCCCAGCCCAGGGATTGAACCCAGGTCTCCCTCACTGCAGGCAGATTCTTTACCAGCTGAGCCACCAGAGAAGCCCATTTTTACCACTAAAGTGACTGAAAATGTCCTAGGTTTGGGCATTACAGTTAAAGGGATAGATGGCCATAACATTGTAGAAAGAGCTTAAGACTTGGAGACACTGTTAAACAGAAAAAGAACAAAGACAAACTCCAGCTTAGAAAAATTAACCCAAAGATTCAGTCAGTTATACAGCTATAGTTAAGCCAAAAACTTACCCTGTTTGAATGTTAGTTCATCATTCTGAGGAGGACTCCTCTCTCTTCAAACTGGGGTTTAACAAAGCATTTGTCACTGGCCAAACAACTAAGCCAGCACCATGCCATTTGCTGAGAGGCAGAACTGTGTAAAAGCGCTGGACGCAGCTGACCAAGGGATACGCCGCTGTTACAAGCACTTGTCTGGTTCACTGTGACAGTCCAATTACCCAGATTTCTTCTCTCAACATCTCTCTCTCCCCTCTCTCTCCCCTATTCAGAATGGCAAGTCACCCGCCCTATTTGGCAAAGCCCTCCCTATCAGGCCCAGGGTGACAGCTTCTTCTCTGTAGGGTCTTTCTCTAACAGTGACTTCGGTGCAATTAAAAGTTCCTCTAGAGGTAGCACACTGTGGACTTCCCCGCCATCACGCTTGTCTGCACGGCTGTCATCTCTCAGCCAGCTAAGACAGACACTCTCCTAACTGCCCCGAGTCCCTGCACTGCTCTGCTTGTTCTCCAACCATCAGGCAAGCCCACTGGTTTCCCACCGTTGGAGGCTGAAAGCAAGTCTCGCCACCAAGGCCAAGAAGCCCCTGCCTCCTGCCTCAGCTCCCTCTGGGTTCCAGTCCCACTGGCTTCTGTTGCCACATCCAAGAGCCTGTCCACCCTCTCTGGAGGCCTCTGTGCATCTGCACGGAACACCTTCTTCCTCGCTGCCCACTTATACCCGCATGGCCTCCAGAGAAGCCTCCCATGACCTTCCAAAGACCTTCTGCACTCTTCCATTCATGCAACTTTACATAAGTTTATGTGATAAGTTTATAGATTCTGGAGCTGGAAGACCTGGGTTTGGATCTTAGTTATGCTGCTTACCAGCTGTGTGATACCAGACAAGATACTTAACCTCCTCACTCTCGATTCTCTCATCTATAGGACGGGAATAGCAATGCTGATCGCACAAGGCTGTTGTGAGGAATCAGCAAGTTAATACATGAAAAGTGTTTCTTGCATCCAGCGATTCTCAGGTGGTGCAGTGGTGAAGAATCTGCCTGCCAGTGGAGGAGACGGAAGAGACACTGGCTTGATCGCTGGATCAGGAAGATCCCCCAGAGAAGAACATGGCAACCTGCTCCAGTATTCTCGCCTGGGGAAGCCCATGGACAGAGGAGCCTGGCAGGCTCTAGTCTAAGGCACGGCAACGACTTAGACGCCACTGAGCATGCACACACCTGCACCCAGAAAATGCTCAATGTTATTATTGTGACTATTGCTCTTATTGTTAACCCCACATCAGAATATATACTCCTTAAAGACAAAGGCAGTGTCCATCTCCTCACCTTGTGGAACACAGTAATTGTACATGACTGACTTTCAAAAATGCTTATTGAATAAACAAATGGCTGTAGTTATTATTATATTTAGCACATATTAAAGTAATTATTTAACTTCTATGCAGAGTACATCATAAGAAACGCTGGGCTGAAGGAAGCACAAGCTGGAATCAAGATTGCCGGGAGAAATATCAATAACCTCAGATATGCAGATGACACCACCCTTATGGCAGAAAGTGAAGAGGAGCTAAAAAGCCGCTTGATGAAAGTGAAAGACGAGAGTAAAAAAGTTGGCTTAAAGCTCAGCATTCAGAAAACGAAGATCATGGCATCTGGTCCCATCATTTCATGGCAAATAGATGGGGAAACAGTGGAAACAGTGTCAGACTTTATTTTTGGGGGCTACAAAATCACTGCAGATGGTGATTGCAGCCATGAAATTAAAAAATGCTTACTCCTTGGAAAGAAAGTTATGACCAACCTAGATAGCATATTCAAAAGCAGAGAAATTACTTTGCCAACAAATGTCCATCTAGTCAAGGCTATGGTTTTTCCAGTGGTCATGTATGGATGTGAGAGGTGGACTGTGAAGAAAGCTGAGTGCTGAAGAATTGATGCTTTTGAACTGTGGTGTTGGAGAAGACTCTTGAGAGTCCCTTGGACTGCAAGGAGATCCAACCAGTCCATTCTAAAGGAGATCAGTCCTAGTTGTTCATTGGAAGGACTGATGCTCAAGCTGAAACTCCAGTACTTTGGCCACCTCATGCAAAGAGTTGACTCATTGGAAAAGACTTTGATGCTGGGAAGGATTGGGGGAAGGAGGAGAAGGGGATGACAGAGGATGACATGGCTGGATGGCACACCAACTCAATGGACGCGAGTCTGAGTGAACTCCGGGAGTTGGTAATGGACAGGGAGGCCTGGCGTGCTGCAATTCATGGGGTCACAAAGAGTTGGACATGACTGAGCGACTAAACTGAACTGAACATAATTATTATAAGTACATAATTCTGTTTTTTCATTTTATTGTCTGACTGTTAACAGTAGGGATGATCTCAAAGTTATCTGCTTTGACTGCAAACCTAACAGTGAAAAACATACAGTAAATATTTATTGACTGAGTGAACAACTTAGGAACTTGATAAAGTGTGAACAGATTACATGTCTGAAAGTGGTTTTCGCCCATAATTTCCTCTACTACTTGCCTCTTGGGTGATGCTTCACTGCACTGAAAATGCTCCTATGGCATTCATTTTCCACTCACGTGAAGCCTGGGGAAGCATTCCTGAGATCTGAGCCTGCAAGGAAGATAAAGGGCAGAATGGAAGCCACAGGTCTGCTCCTCTAAACAGGAAATTTTGGACTAAACTAATCCAGATTAAAGGATTAAAATAACCGATTCAAACTAAAAACTGCTTGTCTCCTACATGCGTGGACTCCTCCATTTTTGTACATAAAATAGGCCATCACAGAGTTCTGGGAGGAGAGGCCGGGGTCAGGCTGCAGCTCATTTCTGATGAGAGCCGGCTAAGCACGCACGGACACGCCTCCCTGCGCTCTGAGTCCCGCTGGCTCTGCCCCGCTGCCCTGATGGCTTTCAGTTTGCCACTCGGTGGCCCATGTCAGGAATATGAACAGGGAGATAAAGCAGCAAACTACTTTCCACCTCTCCTGAACACTAGGACATAATCCAAAACCAAATATAGTGGTTACACTGCTGTTATTTATTTTCTTGTTTGTTTGGATTCTAACAGGGATTTAGTCGTTTAGAAAGGAAAGGAAACACGGAGAAAAGTCCACGCATGATTCTCAAAAGCAAAATGCAATTCTCAGTTCCTAGGGTAAAAGAGACATATTCCTGCCTAGGGGAGAGTTAGGTGAATTTCTGACCTTGTTTCCAATTAGCTTTGCTGTTTGTTTTGTGATAAGTAACCTAAAATCTACCTTCTAGACACCACCTCAACTACAAAATGAGAATATTAGTCAAGGTTTTATAACTATAATTTCCTATTTCTCTCACTATATGTATACTATATATACTATACTATACTATATACTATATATAATTTATTTCCTATCACTAACCTAAAAGAATCATGTTATATAATTGGTGAATGCCACTTTTCAATATCAAGTGTATTATGCCATCAAAAAATGTTGATACCCCTTAATTTTTAAGAAGTCTATTAATATAATCTTTCATTAGAATTTTCTTTCCTTTATCTGAATTCTTGCCTCAGTCCATAATTAGGCCTCAATCCCCATTATCCATGTTAAAAATACAATTCACAGTGAGCATTAACTCCTAAAAATATTATTTACTATTCAAAGCTACAGAGATAATTAAAAATAAGTAAATTCACATACTTCTAGAAAATAAATGACTTTCCCTTATCTACTCATATAAACAGTTCCTCACCCATGCAAAACTATTAAGAGAAATTTCATAAACTTTTTAAATGAAAGGTTACTGTTACCATTCCAACGAAGTCCAATAATCTACCTGTATTTTGACCACAACTATTATAAGCCATTGAAGAGAAAAAGCGTGCCACTGGTAGCCTTTTAAATGTACCCACTTTGCTGGAGAATGGAGTAGAATCTTTTAGATTAAGAAAATAAGAAGCAAGGAGAGAGAAAGAGAGACTCATGTGAGGTGACTGAAAAGCAGTCTTTCTAAACGCTTCCATTTCTGTACAAGACCCATCCTGCATGGATGCATGCATGCGTGTGTGTGTAGCTCCTGCTAGAGTGCAGAGCCACCCAACCAACAGCACAAGCTGAGAGAGTGTGCCTCGGGGAATTCTAGCAGTTGAAAAGCTGCCAAACAGTGAGAGGACCGGGCACAATAGAGAAAACAGGAATCATACCCACACGCTTGAAAAAGAAGAGCCTGCCCCAGAAAGAGCAGAAAGCAGCACCGTCTAAACTGGTCCAGTGTGAACAGAAAGATGCCAAGAGGCTCCAGACTGAAAGAGTGAAGCAGAAAAAAAAAATGCATAAAGAAAAAGGCAACCTATAAACAATTTTCAGCAAGGATGGGAAGTCTTTCCAGCATTGTAACTATTCAAGCCAGAGCAATTTCCTGGATAAAACATAAAGGACACGAGTGGAGAAGACCATGGTCAACTCACAGACAAGAGGACATGACCTCCTAGACAGGAGGTGGTCTTTGGGCACAGAAACATTTCCGTCAAAACACCGCTTCACCTTTTTATTTTTGTGACCTTGGTAAAACACACACATCTCCTAGCCTCAGTTTTCTCACTGGTATATCTGGCATCAGAGATCTCAAGTGTATAAGTCACTTAGTCATGTCCGACTCTTTGCAACCCAATGGACTTGCAGCCGGCTAGAATCCTCGGTCCGTGGAATTCTCCAGGCAAGAATACTGGAGTGGGTTGCCATTCCCTTCTCCAGGGGACCTTCCTGACCCAGGGATCGAACCTGGGTCTCCTATATTGCAGGCGGACTCTTTATCGTCCACCAGGGAAGCCTCTAGAGAGCTTAAAGAGTTGTTGAAAAAAATGTTGTGGGCTTTGTGCCTTGCCTGACACATAAGTAGGTGTTCAATCTTTACAAATTAATGAGAAAAACAAGACCTTACACAAATGGAAATAAAATTATAAGAGAAAGCAACTTAAAACATCAAATTACATCAGAATGCCTCAGGCAGTAATACTAATCCATGGAAATCTATTTATTCATAAGATTCAGCATCCACCACGTTCTGGAATAAACCTCAGCCAGGCACAATTTCTGACATTGCTTTAGGATTTATGATATGCTCCTAAAACTACAGATATTACAATATTTTTTTTAACCAGTCAAGTCTAATATTATCTGACTCATCTGATACATATAGAAATAAATATTTGTGGAGTTCTTATCAAGAATTAAAATATTAATATTCTCCTAATAAAGGGACACTTGGAGACGTCTTCTTAACTGCATTAGACTTTGCATTTTTTTCTTCTGTTCTCCTACATGCATTTCAGCTAGCTGGGAGTCTGCCTGAGCTCAAGGAACACAAGGATTCCTCGTTAAATGAGTTCTTTCTTTCCGTTAGAAGGACTGAACCCGAGCCCCCAAGAATAACATTTGTCAGAGAATCTGCTGTAGAAACATGGAGAACAGATATATTCCTAGGAACTAAACCAGGCGTCTTCCCACAGGGATCCCTAGTCGTAAGGAAATACTAGAACTCCACGGCCAAAACCCACACCTGCAGGCCACTAAGCTGTGCCCCTCTAGACTAATTCATTCCACTCCTCCCTCTCTCTTTTCAGTCTCTAAGTCCTGTCCAACTCTTGCGACCCCATGGACTGTAGCCCGCCAGGCTCCTCCATCCATGGGATTCTCCAGGCAAGAATATTGGAGTGGGTTGCCATTTCTTCTCCAGGGATCTTCCCAACCTAGGAATCGAACCCAGGTCTCCTGCATTGCAGGCAGATTCTTTACCGACTGAGCTATGAGGGAAGCCCAATCAGCTATACTACAATAATGATAAAAACTACATGCCACTTACTTTTTAATTTATTTTTTAACTGAGGATAATTGCTTTACAGAATTGTGTTGTTTTCTGTCAAACCTCAGCATGAATCAGCCACAGGTGTACATGTATCCCCTCCCTTTCACCTTCCCTCCCATCTCCCGCCCCATCCCAGCCCTCTAGGTTGATACAGAGCCCCTGTGTGAATTTCCTGAGCAATACAGCAAATTCCTGCTGGCTACATGTCCTTAATTAAATACTATCCACATTTTTTATTTTATATTTATGGGTCTATATAAGTTTTGCCCTATATCCTCGTTCATTACGGCTGCTGTAATACACTACCATAGACTGCATGGCTTACAAGCAACAAAACTTCATTTCCCACCGTTCTGGAGCCTGGAAGACCAAGGTCAGGGCGCTGGCAGAGCCGGGCCCAGCACAGCCTGCTTCCCGGCGCTCAGCGCAGCGCTGCCTGTGTCCCCCCTGGGGCAGAAGGGCTGAGAGACCTCCCTGAAGCGTCTTTTTTGAGGACACCATCACACTAGAGGGCTCTGCCCACGTGACCAGATCACCTGCCAAAGGCCTGCCTCCAAACACCATCACTTTGGCAGATAGGCCTCAACAAATGAATTTTGAAGAAACAGGAACATTTAGCCTATGAATGGCTATTGACTCTGCAAGTCAATAGTCTTTTTTTGTTCAACAAGTTTGCTTTTAAAAAATCTATAAACACTCATTTTTATTTTCCACAAACACTTAAAAATGAGATAAATCACGTTTCTTTATCAGTATAGTAGTGATCTGAAGAAAAAAACACTATAATAAATCTTAGTTGTGGTTTTAAGAAAACTGAACTTGGGTAAACTTGGGAAAGGGCAGTTAAAAGATGTCTTTCAGCCCAGAAAAGATAAACTCTTCTGGGACTATCAAGGTCCATATATTTACTTGACCAGAAGTGGAACAGGTGAGGACGTGTTTTATGCCTCGGTCAGAATCTCCTCGCTGGCACTGCGGCCACCACGCCAACGTGTACTCCTGCCACTGACACTGACCTTACAACTGTCCCCGCAAACCAAGGGGACCTGCGAATTGGATTTCCCACCGTTTCTCATTTGGGCAATTTTCAGCTTAGTCTTAAAAAGCTGAGAGCGCTTTTGAAGTACACAGTCGCATCCTTCTTTTTGAAAGGGTCTGTATCAGGGATTAGAACTAAGCCCTGGACTGTCGTCTGGACTCCAAATTTTGTTCTTATTACAACACCCAGACTCATGTCCCTGTGTGTGGTTCTCATCGGCCATGACGGCAGGAACACAGGCCGCGGACGTCCTCCGATAAGGCTCCACTGCCGTCTATGGGGTCGCACAGGGTCGGACACGACTGAAGCGACTTAGCAGCAGCAGCAGCAGCGACCGCACCTGCACACCTCAGTGTGCCCTCCGTCTTTGTCTACAACCCACCTTATCCACTTTGATAAAATCAAACCCCTCAGAACATGAAGTGTGTTTTCGGACAGTTGAACCACAGAGAACTTCTGACTCCCCAAAGAGAAGAAAACTGTGAGGAAACCCAGAATATGTAGTGATTCACATTAAATTCAATGATAACACACATAAGCACACACAGACACAGACACACACACACACACACACAGCTCCCCTAAGAGCAAACACAGACACAGACACACACACACACACACACACACACACACACACACAGCTCCCCTAAGAGCAAACATGATTTTCAGGTCTGGTGCATCCCAACCCAGTATCTCTTTCCAAAGGTTTCTTTCTGCTTGGAGAAGCAGATACAAGAAGGATGGCCTAACAATTGGTCACCTGTTCCAAAACCATGTAGAAGAAATCTGCACTCACCCTACACTCAGTCTGCATGAATAGGGATGTGGGTTTAGATCTGTACCCCGAGGGCTCCATGCACAGAAGACCCTGACAGGCTACAGTCCACGGGGTCCCAGGAGTTGGACACGACTTAGCAACTAAACCACTGCCAGCACTGATGGCTCAGGCCTCCCTGGTGGCTCAAACGGTGAAGCATCTGCCCGCAACGCAGGAGGCCTGGGCTCAATCCCTGGGTCAGGAAGACCCCCTGGAGAAAGGAATGACAACCCACTCCAGCACTCTTGCCTGGAGAATTCCACAGACAGAGGAGCTTGGCGGGCTACAGTCCATGGGATGGCAAAGAGTCGGACACGACTGAGAAGTTACCATTTCAGATCTGCCTGGAGGGGTGGTACCCATTTCTTCAGTTTGGTTATAGGTGTAAGAAGACGCAAACAATGACATTTCTTCAAGCAGTCAGCTTACGTGCAGTGGGCCAGGGTTCAGAACCCAGAGTCTCAACTTACAATGGAATATTGCTCAGCCTTAAAAGAAGGAAATCCCATCACTTGCAACAATATGGATGAACCTGAAGGATGCTGCTGCTGCTGCTGCTGCTGCTACGTCGCTCCAGTCGTGTCCGACTCTGTGTGACCCCATAGACGGCAGCCCACCAGGCTCCCCCATCCCTGGGATTCTCCAGGCAAGAACACTGGAGTGGGGTGCCATCGCCTTCTCCGTGAAGGACACTATGCTAAGGGAAATAAGTCAGACACAGAAGAACGAGTACTTCTACTTACTAAGGTATGCAATAGTCAAGCTGACGTAGAGTAGAACAGTGGTTACCAGGGGCTGGGCAGAAATGGAGAGCTGCTAGTCACGGATATGAAGTCTCAGCGACAGAGACAAGTGAGTTCTGGAGATGGCTGCTGCCGCACACTGCTTATATTTACCTGCACTGTACTGTACACGTAAAACTTCAAGAGGTAAATCCCTTATTAAGTGAGCAATGCCAAAGAATGCTCAAACTACCACACAACTGCACTCATCTCACACGCTAGTAAAGTAATGCTTAAAATTCTCCAAGCCAGGCTTCAGCAATACGTGAACCATGAACCTCCAGATATTCAAGCTGGTTTTAGAAAAGGCAGAGGAACCAGAGATCAAATTGCCAGCATCTGCTGGATCATCGAAAAACCAAAAGAGTTCCAGAAAAACATCTATTTGTGCTTTATTGACTAGGCCAAAGCCTCTGACTGTATGGATCACATAAACTGTTGAAAATTTTGAAAGAGATGGGAATACTAGACCATCTGCCCTGCCTCTTGAGAAACCTCTATGCAAGTCAGGAAGCAACAGTTAGAACTGGACGTGGAACAACAGACTGGTTCCAAATAGGAAAAGGAGTATGTCAAGGCTGTATATTATCACCCTGCTTATTTAACTTATATTCAGAGTACATCATGAGAAACGCTGGGCTGGAAGAAGCACAAGCTGGAATCAAGATTGCCGGGAGAAATATCAATAACCTCAGATATGCAGATGGCACCACCCTTATGGCAGAAAGTGAAGAGGAACTAAAAGCCTCTTGATGAAAGTGAAGGAAGAGAGTGAAAAAATTGGCTTAAAGCTCAACATTCAGAAAACGAAGATCATGGCATCTGGTCCCATCACTTCATGGCAAATACATGGGGAAACAGTGGAAACAGTGTCAGACTTTATTTTTGGGGGCTCCAAAATCACTGCAGATGCTGATTGCGGCCATGAAATTAAAAGACACTTACTCCTTGGAAGGAAAGTTATGACCAACCTAGATAGCATATCAAAAGCAGAGACATTATTTTGCCAACAAAGGTCCGTCTAGTCAAGGCTATGGTTTTTCCAGTGGTCATGTATGGATGTGAAAGCTGGACTGTGAAGAAAGCTGAGCACTGAAGAATTGATGCTTTTGAACTGTGGTGTTGGAGAAGACTCTTGAGAGTCCCTTGGACTGCAAGGAGATCCAACCAGTCCATTCTGAAGGAGATCGGTCCTGGGTGTTCTTTGGAAGGAATGATGCTAAAGCTGAAACTCCAATATTTTGGCCACCTTATGTGAAGAGTTGACTCATTGGAAAAGACTCTGATGCTGGGAGGGATTGGGGGCAGGAGGAGAAGGGGACAACAGAGGATGAGGTGGCTGGATAGCATCACCAACTCGATGGACATGAGTTTGGGTGAACTTCGGGAGTTGGTGATGGACAGGGAGGCCTGGCATGCTGAAATTCATGGGATCACAAAGAGTCGGACACGACTGAGCGACTGAAGTGAGCCAAACACGATAAAATAAGAAAAATGAAAACCAAGATTTCTGGCACTCTTGTTATCTGCTATCATAGTGCTTCCCATGAAAAGGCATTANNNNGCACCATTTTAGTCTCATCTCATAATAATATTTAAAATTTCAGTTTTTGTAGACTTAAGATAGCTGTGTTTTATTTTTAACAATACCATTCACTAACATATGTATTAACTCTGGCAATTGTGAGAAATACCAAACCTAATGCTAAATTAGACCCATTTCTGTTTCATATTTGAGTCAGAGAAGATGCGACTAAATTTGATACCTGTTTTTTTTTTTTTAATAACAGCAATGCTCTTACCATTATGCCACGAGAGCAGAGGGAAACGCAATGAATCACCCCCCACTTATCAGCCAAGCTGTGAGACGGTAGTCATCAGGGTACTGGCCCAACAAGGGTGGCAATTAATGGTGCACTAACTGGGTAAACAATTAACGAGTGTAATTAAAAAGATTCTGAATCTCATGTCTAAATGTTACCCCAGACAGCTGGATCACTTGCCTGGAGAAAAGCTCTGCTCTCCAATTTTTGATAAGAAAAATGGAATTATTTCTCATTCTCATATCCCCTATGTGGATGATAAAGATAAATCTCCAAGGAACATATACATTAAGATATTTCAACTCTACTAAGGTATAGTATGCAATTTAATTTTGAAAATTCTGTCAAAACATTACCCATCTGTAAGGTTACTTTCCTAACTGTGGGATGATAATTTCCTGTGTAACGAATCATTCAGAAGGGTTCCTAAGGAGACGAGACAAGAACACCAAAGTAATTCCAGGTTTAATGTGACAGCAAACGGCACTGAGAGAGAAAGGGAAGACACCTTCCAGGAGACGTGCTGTAAACGATACTCTTTGAGGCCCTGATTGTGGAGCACACAGCAGTCATTGCATGGTAGAATCTTCCTTTCTGTTCTGTCCTTTCTTCATGGAAATCATATGTCAGCCCTGATGACTGATACGGGGTAAATTACTCTCTAATTACTTGTTTTCCCTTTTGATGTAGCACAGTACTTATTCACAACACAGCCGTCGAGATGTGGCGTCTGGTTAGACATGGAGGACACAGAAGCACACAAGAGCACCAGTTCACCAGCGAAACGGCTCACGAAAACGCCTTTCAGGTCCCCAGAAGGGGGAAACCCTTACAAATTTCTTTACATGTCATCAATTTCTTCTCCCTGAATGATGGAAACACAGAGTAACCTCTCTTTTCCCCTCCTGACTTTCAGCACTGTGAAAGCTCTTACAATTGAGCATGATTGACATTAATTTTAAAAAAGGACCGCTGCATCCACCCACTCATCCTCCCCAAAACTGGAGGAGCAGATCTGACCTTGGAATCGTATCTTCCCTTGGCCAATTCTGCCCCGAGACGGAGGGTCCAGGGACATGTGTCTATCGTGACGCTGGCTTTGAGGCTGGGGGAAGCACACACTCCAGGTCTGATCCATTTGAGTCAAGTTGAAAGCCGGTGCGAGATCCACAGGCAGATCAGTGGTTGAGGACTAAGCTCATCATTAACTTTTTAGACGTCTATAAATACTGGGTGACATAGCATCTGTGCAGCGACAACAGGAATTAAGAGCTGGCCTTCAGGGATGCCTGCTCTCCCCTAGGCTGTGCACGGTAGAGTCTTGGTTCAATCGTCCCAACGACTGGAACCCCAGAGCCAGCACAGGGAGCCAGCCAGCTCTGCATTAAGCACAACACAGAGACAATCTTCTATAAATCTCAGGAAACATTTTGCTTGCAAAACTACCAAATTATTTGTGTTCTATAACAACAACAAAAAAACCTAGAAAAGTATAATATACCGTGAAATCGAGGTAGTTAACATTTACTAGCATTACTTTCTTAGTAAATCTAAAAAGGCATCATCGAGAATGAGAAATTTCTTTCTGAAAGCCAAACTACCAAACTAGCACAGACTTGCTTCTGCAGTTAGCTTTTTAATGTTTGAAAAAATGATAGCTTTAAATAGCAGAAATAGATCATAACATTGAAACAGAAGAAAAATAGGATTCCATAATATTCTGGGTTAAACACTGCTCTATATTTGAAGGGTAATTAGCTGCATTTTTCTAGCAATGAAAGTTCTGACCTGGCTTCAGAATTCCTTTGAAATCCTCACTAGCCAAGTGACCTCGGGCGAGTTGTCCTACATTCGTTGTTGAGACAGTTTATATGAAAAGCTCTGTAAATGGTAAAGCACACTATGAATGTTGCTAACACTGGGGGATGTTATCCACGACCCTTTATAAGCTCATCGTCCTCAAAGAGCGTCCACCATGTAGAAACACTGGGGGAACCAGGGCCAGAGAGGATGAGACAGATCAGCAGGCAACTCTCAGAGCTTCAGGCTCTGATTCACTGAGCGAAGAGCTCTGTGGCCACGGTGATAACTCTGCAGCAATAAAGGGCCGTTTCCACCCAACATCAATGCACCTCCACAAGCTTCCTTGGGCATCCGCCTTCTAGAGGGATATGGAATGAGTTCTGTAAGTACAGAGAATGTTGCAGAGAATGGGTCCTGAAAATAGAGGGCAGACGCTGAGAACATGGACAGATCAGAGCCTGAGCAACACAGATGACCTGAACCCAGCTGGGGAGGGCGTAGGGACCCTGAATGCCCCACCAGCTACACAGACTCTCCCAGGAGGCGACATGCCATATGCTTTTACTTTCTAGAGACAGCACTTCACTGCATCTCCCTGGGTTCCGGAGCAGAGGTTTGAAGAGAATGAAGCACGGAAAGGATACTTTTTTCTGCAAAAAAAAAGATACCCTGAAAACAGCAAAGATCATTTCACAGAGGCCTCTCTGAGAGAAAGCAGTCATACCTGACTTACAAGGGCGCATCCATCATTAGATTATGCAGATTTCTTTCAAAGATAGGTCCAAAAACTCACGTGAGACCCATGATGCTTCAGAAATGCACCTCTGGTTTGGCACTTGGAGTAGGCGCTCAGTAGAAAGGGTTGTAACTTCTGTTTAGACAACTGTGAAAGGCTGGAAGCCTAGTAATAAACAAGAACCATTCCTGAAGGAGCCGGGTTCTGAAGAGCTTGTCTTTGGCCCTTTCTCACATTTACTAACAAATTTTGCCTTTATGTCATAATGCTTGCTAGATGCTTGCTACTCTGGGTGCAACCAAAAAGCCAACATCCCCTGGGGGCTTGATATAAATGCATTCTCAGAACCTAACCCGTTTATGGAATAAGAATCTGCAGGTGATTCAATACACAGTGTGTACTGAAGAAGCACCACCGTGGACTGCTTTTTCCTTATCAATGTCCAACTCTGTGACCCCATGGACTATAGCCTACCAGGCTCCTCTGTCCCTGGGATTCTCCAGGTGAGAACACTGGAGTGGGTTGCCATTCACTTCTCCAGGGGATCTTCCTGACCCAGGGATTGAACCAGGTCTCCTGCATTGCAGGCAGATGCTTTACCATCTGAGCCACCTTATTCCTTAAGCAATAAAATAAAATCAGCTCGAATGCTTTTGTTTCTCCTTTGCAGTTCTAGCATTTTCCCCTATAATGGCTTACACTGCACAGAGCATCCTACACTTGGAAATTATTTTGCTTTTCCTATTCAAAGGGGGCTTGGGGACACATTTCTTAAAGACATTGCATAATACAGCTCATTTGTGGGAAGCAGGCATGGTGAGTGTGCATCCAGGCTACATCACTGATTAAAGAGGTCTTCGCAGAGACAATGAGACAGCAAGAGAGTAAGAAGTGCTTTAGAGATGTTTTATTCAAGCTATCATTTAAATTCATGCAAACACACCTCCACTCCAGTCTTCTCCCCCTGTGATCTCACTTGGCTTAGAAAGATACAGGCTGTTAGCGGCTCCAGTTATTCCTGAGCAGGTGGGAGGGTGACGCGGAGCTCTTCACTCACTCATCTGCAAGGAGTTTGGGGATGTTTTGAGTATGAAAGTCATTATACGAAAACAAATCCTCTTCTATCACATTCTACTGGTGAGTAATTGTTATGTTCTAGCAAGTGAAGAATTAACAGCACTGCCTTGCAAAAAGACGGCACATGCGCTTCCCCCACATGAACCTGTAGGCGCCTGATCTTTGCAAAACGCAGAACCCAACTCTGGATTTGATTCTGTGTCTAACCCTCTCAGAGATCGAGGATTCGTGGTGACCTCTTCCCCCCCCAAAGTAAGTCAATAATTGCCATCCTCTGGGGAGAAAAATGCCCAATTTGTAAGAAGATGAGGGGTAAAGGATTCATATTTAGTTGGCCTAGCTAGCGCTTAGACTAATTCTCATGCCATAAAGACGAAAGCAGTCATATTCCTCTTATTCCAGTCTCCTTGTGTAAGCTCAGCTGTCATTTAATTGATCTGACATGTCTGATGTATCCTTTTTTAATCCATCTTCCAGACTCCAATTTCTGTAATTCACCTAAAATTGCAGTTTCCTCATTAAGATGCTTCCGCTTCCAATTTAAATATTTGCTGTTTTAAACATGGATAAAGTCTAAACTTTATAGCTTACCCTGAAAAGGTCTCCATTAGAATCATCACTGATCATTTGATAGTGTTTACTGCTGCCAAATAGCATACAAACAGGAGCTTCCCTGACGGCTCAGTGGTAGAAACTCTGCCTGCCGATGCAGGAGACGTGGCTTTGATCCCTGGGTCAGAAAGATCCCCTGGAGAAGGAAATGGCAGCTCACTCCAGGATTCTGGCCTGGAAAACCCCACGGATAGAAAAGCTGGGCAGCTACAGTCCATGGGGTTGCAAAGAGTCGGACAAGACTCCGTGACAACCACAACCGCCACACCCACACACCTTCCAATGTTAACTCAGTTCACTCTCTGAGCAAAATAGTTTTATCACTCATTTTCCTTACTAGAAAACTAAAAGAGAGAAAGTGGAAAGTTGCCCAAGATCACGCAGCTAGGAAGCAGCACAGCTGGATTCGAGCCCCAGGTCCACAGTGTAAGAATGTGTCCAAGTTTAAGGCAGAAATACCTCTGAAGTATCACTCACACTGTAGGTAAGGGATCCTCACTACCTGTTAAAAACTGTAAGAGAAGGTGTAAATTTTGAAAAGAAGGAATAAAGTGAGAAAATAAACACGGTGAAAGGTTAGGGTTAGACAGTATTTTAATGCCTTATGTGAGATTT
Source organism: Procapra przewalskii (assembly GCA_006410515.1). NCBI lineage: Eukaryota > Metazoa > Chordata > Mammalia > Artiodactyla > Bovidae > Procapra > Procapra przewalskii. Next base: position 3,636,911 of record SJYF01000464.1, on the reverse strand, counting down.
TAAGACTAGTCAGTGCTTAATTGAAAGTGGTGACATGGTATATTGTATTCAGCTTGCATTTAAACTCGTACTTCCCTCTACCTTGTATCTCTCTTTAATAGACAAAGACACAAAAACAAACACTCTAAAGTGTATATAGACTCTGGACTTCCTATGCTCTTTGTGTAGAGACAATGAGTTCTACAAATTGATCCTATACATATCCCAATACGTAAGTATGGATAAATTTAAAAATGAGCAGAGTTGATAAAGCAGTTTACCGCCATGTAAATTTTTTCAGATATGTAACTGCAAAATACCAAACAACAGTGGTTTCAAGCAGGTACATTTTTTTCTCACTTTAAAAAGGAAAAAATTTGGAACAAGTTGCCTTACTTGGGTGCAGTGACTCAAAATATTCATCAGGTTCCCTGACTAAACTTAGGACTTCACTTATTAAGGTTCGGGATGCCTGATGGAGCTGGAGATCAAACGTGCCTTCCAGGCAGCAAAGTGGAGAGATGAAAGGTAAAAATCAGTGCCCTTTCCCTCTAAGATGAAGGAGGTCCCTCTGAAAGACCACACTGAACTCCTCCAGACATTTTATTGGCTACTCCTTCGTCACACGACCCCACAGAACTGCAACTGACCTCAGGATATTGGGTTTCTATGAGAAAATTGTAAAGGAAAAAAAAAATTACTATTTGTAAGTTAGGATTCTACTTATCCTTATAGTTTAATTTCAAAAATAAGTTCCTAAGTAAAATCTTCCCTAAGCTTTCCTTGTTGAACTTGACCTTCTTCTAGTGATTAACCAACTCCTGATCTGGAATACAAAGAGTTTTAAGCATTTCAGTCTCTCCCACTGAATGCTCTTGGGAGACAGGGGTCATCCAGGCACGTATTTATTCATGTACTCAGCAAGCATGAACAGAGGGACTATTATAGGTACTTCCCCCAGTGTTTTGCATATAGAAGTTGCTCAATAATATTTGTTAAATTATGCAATTACACTTAGAAGTGAAGTGAAGTGAAGTCACTCAGTTGTGTCCGACTCTGCAACCCCATGGACTGTAGCCTACCAGGCTCCTCTGTCCATGGGATTTTCCAGGCAATAGAACTGGAGTGGATTGCCATTTCCTTCTCCAGCAGATCTTCCCGACACAGGGATCAGCACTTAAGCAGATTTCAAATAAAATATTAACAGCATGTAAGGTTTCACAACCCAATGAGGTGGTCAAGGCAGTCTAGGAAGGTCTGTGCCTCTACCTGTCACTGCCAAAACCAGTGCCCAAGGAGCTTGCCCTGGACGCAGAGCCCAGCTCCAGATGCCCTGGGGGACCATCACAAGGGAGAGAGCTGGTCAGAGGCAACACCCTGTTCAGTACAGTGAATGCCATGAGGATGTGCACTTATGAGAATTTTCATTTAATAGGAAAATAATACCACTACTAAAATGCCTGAGGGGAGAAAATGGTTGACACCTCAGCACTGAAATCATCTATATAAGCATTGCAGCTCATAGATATTCTAGGTTCTTCTCTGAGAATGACTCAGGGCAGGCATATAAAATAGAAACGCAAAAGAAAAGCTGGAATATCTGTTAAATTTTTTTAAAAGCCCAAACTAGAAAAAAACAAAATGCTTTCAATTTTTATTTAACTTTGTTTTGCTTTGTTTTTACACAACACATTTCACAAAGACTGTTTTTACACTGCCATGGGGGAAGCATATTGTTTGAGTAAGTTCTGGAAAAGAAAAGTTGATTATACGCCTTTTTTTACTTTTTACAATATTTCTTGCATGCCTGAAGTATCACTGAAACCTCAAATATTCTTGCAAAAGAATACTTTTCACAAACCATATACAGAAACGTGTTCAGTTCAGTTCAGTCACTCAATCGTGTCCGACTCTTTGCAACCCCATGAATCGCAGCACGCCAGGCCACCGTGTCCATCACCAACTCCCAGAGTCGGTGATGCCATCCAGCCATCTCATCCTCTGAGTGTATCTATATTTAAATTTCTGTTATTTTAGAAGTACATAAAATAATGAATAGCTACTTATTAAAAATAAAAATATAGTTTTCTGCTTATATTTAAGAAACCCTTCTTAAATATAAGTTGGTGAAATATTCTTTGCATACACGAGACAATTTAATAAATTTTTTATCTCATTTTGAAACATTTTAGCCAATTTGGCTTCTAAGTCTAATAAGATAAGTGATAGAAATATACAATAAACATATTAAAGCAAATGTGATCCAAAATTCATATACTCATAGATATCAGCATTGAAAAAAACATTTAAAAGATCTAGTTCATCATTTACCTGTATGGCACCCCACTCCAATGTTCTTGCCTGGAGAAGCCCAGGGACGGGGGAGCCTGGTGGGTTGCCATCTATGGGGTCGCACAGAGTCGGACACGACTGAAGCGACTTAGCAGCAGCAGCAGCAAACAAGGCAAGCCTAGTTTACATATAAGAAAGTCAAAGCCAAGAGAGACCCAGTTATTTGCGCCAGGTGACAAGGAATAATGTGTCTATTACAGATGTTTGGTACCTTGCCATTTTAAAATTCATTAAGTGCTACCAGTCATTATGATGCAAAAATGAGAATTGCTTTCAAAATAAAATACATGGATTAAAAATATATTATATATAAAAATAAAGGTAGAAATCTGTACATGAACCAGCCTTAGAGATTCACAAAGCACACTGACATACAAAAGACTCTGAGCAGACCTGCCATAAAGAAATAAAATTAAAAAAAATTTTTTTAAGCTACCAATTCTCAAGCACACTTGAACACAAAATTCTTTATCTTTCAATATCTTTTAACGTCCTGTGTAATTAGTGATTCCCCAGCACACTCTTGGGGGAAACTTGACAGTGTTTTAATTCAATCTTGGCAGATCTCTGAGAAGAAGACATCTGCCAGTGTGATATTTACGCCCAGCTTTTTATTTAGGTATCTCTAGCACCCTCCCCTCGCCCGACCCGAATCAGCTTCTGCGTGTTCTCTTCAATAAAAGCATCACCCGGATACTCTCGGACAAGCCAGGGAGGCAGTCAGGCTGCAGAGATCACGTGTGTGCTCTCCAAGCCAATGAGACTTCCCTGAGTGGGGGATACAAGTGACATTTCCCGGACCACATTTAGCGGAACCTCCGTGGCGACTGTGCACTGGCTGCATGTTCCACATGCCAAGCATATTCTATTCATCTAGCAAATACTTCTGTGGCACTAACAGTGTGCCAGACTCTATTAAAAGTGCTTGAGTAACCTGGACTTACTTAATTTCTGTCACAATCCCAGGCGTTAGGTGCTGTTGCTAAGTCACTTCAGCTGTATCCAACTCTTTGTGATTCCATGGACTGAAGCCCACCAGGCTCCTCTGTCCGTGGGATTCCCCAGGCAAGAACGCTGGAGTGGGCTGTCCTTTCCCTCTCCCTGTGGGATTCTCCAGGCAAGAATGCTGGAGTGGGTGTCCTTTCCTGCTCCATCTGATCTCCCCACCCAGGGACTGAACCTGCACCTCTCGTCTCCTGCGTTGGCAAGTGGGTTCTCTACAGATAGCACCAACTAGGAGATGCCATTATCATCCCCTGATGAAGAAACTGGGAATGAGAAAAGTTAAGCAAAAGTTAACTTAAGCCAAACCACTGGTAAACTGCAGAGACAACCTTTGAATGTAGACACTCTGACTAGGGAGCTCAAGCAACACAGGAGAGAATTATCCCTGAGAACCACTGATCTCCCCAGTAAAGGAGACGGCGTCATATGACAGGAGCCCTGCAAAGCCCACCTTACCTTACCAAGAGTCGCATCATCTCACTGAGGGCATACAGCACAGCTACGTAATAGTAGACCTGATCACGTTAATCTATAAATATTGACGCAAACTCATTAGACTTCATGGAAGAACTGACAATTGCTAAGAGTTTCTTATTGAAGTTCATATACTCTGACTTTCATATGGATAAAATGACCTTTTGACTAAGGGCCAGCACAATAAATTTTAATCACCCCTCACCTTATTAATCACTAACTGAGTAGAGGGTACATACAAGTTATTCCTGAAGCTTCCACGGAGATACAAAAAAGCCATTCAGATATTTAGCCAGAGATAGCCACTATTTTCTAGAATTTAGATGTTCACTGTGGACATTTAAATTAAATTTTAAACTAATTAAGTTTAAATAAAATTAAAGATTCAGTCCCTCAGGTGTACCAGTCACAGCAGAGATACTCAACAGCCACCCGAGGCTAGTGGCCACTGTGTAGACAGTGAACATATCAAATATTTCTATTATCATGGAAGGTTTTTTTTTTTTGAAGCATAACTGATTTTGTGGAAGGTTATTTTAAACAGTGCAGCTCTTGAATAATCTCAGCTAAGATACAGTTAAGCATTTGTAACTTCCTCTGCAAAATAAAGGACATGGTAACCTTGCTGTAAATAACAAGTTTTGGTCTCCATATGACTTTTGAGGGGTTACATATTTAAGATAAAAACATAATAATATTTTAAGGTCATGAATGTGTTTTTGTGAAATTCTTTAAATTCCTAAATTTAGTTTAAATATAAAAAGCTTTGATATCTTTTTCAACTTCTCCTTGATGTCCTTTTTAATGCCTGAATAACTGCCCATATGTTTGTAATTTTCTAATTTTACAACTGCTATTCTATAACTCATTTGGGAACTTCACTCTCTTTTTCTCCTTTAATAGTTCAGAATTGTATTAGTAATTTCAATATACGAAATGCATATTGTACCAGCAGGAGGCTGTGGTCAGGCCTGCTCATGGAGACATCCAAGGAGGCAGGAAATAGAGACAGAAATCTCTGGCCAAAGAGCAGAGAAGGTGAGCAGAGGAGGCTCTGGCACCCACACAAGTTGCACGTTAAGGTCCAGAACATTCGACTTACGTTGAAGAATAAATGATTTCTGTGCTGACGTGGCTAAAGGTAGAAAAGGCAAGCGCACAGGTGGGTGGATGTGTCTCACACACCTTTCAGGTATATACACGGGGCTTACAAGAAATCAACTGTCCGACAACACCTTTGTGCTTCTCCTTACTATACCTTCATGCTGCTTGTTTTCCCACACCAAACAGGAAAAGCTACCTTGATCCAAGTCCAGGTGAAACGTCCTCACCAGACATCATGCACTATAGCATATCAGACATTCATCAATAGTCATATTTCTGCATTTCCCAGATGACTCTAGTGGTGAAGAACCTGCCTGCCAATGCAAGAGATGTAAGAGACGGGGGTTCAACCCCTGGATCAAAAAGATGCCCTGGAGGAGGGCATGGCAACTCACTCCAGTATTCTGGCCTGGAGAATCCCATGGACAGAAGAGCCTGGTGGGTTACAGTCCATGGGGTTGCAAAGAGTCGAACACGCTGAAGTGACTTAGCACTCATGCACACAGTCAGATCTCTACCTTGTAAATTATACACATTATGCTCAACGAGCCTAAATTCTCCATCCTGGGAAGTAGCCAAATTCAGGAAGGCTATGTCTGTTTTGTGCTTTTAGAAAAAGGAGTACGTCAAGGTTGCATATTGTCACCTTGCTTATTTAACTTATTTGCAGAGTACATCATGAGAAACGCTGGGCTGGAAGAAGCACAGGCTGGAATCAAGATTGCCGGGAGAAATATCAATAACCTCAGATATACAGATGACACCACCCTTATGGCAGAATGTGAAAAGGAACTAAAAAAACCTCTTGATGAAAGTGAAAGAGGAGAGTGAAAAAGTTGGCTTAAAGCTCAACATTCAGAAAACGAAGATCATGGCGTCTGGTCCCATCACTTCATGGCAAATACATGGGGAAACAGTGGAAACAGTGTCAGACTTTATTTGGGGGAGCTCCAAAAATCACTGCAGGTGGTGATTGCAGCCATGAAATTAGAAGATGCTTACTCCTTGGAAGAAAAGTTATGACCAACCTAGACAGCATATTAAAAGGCAGAGACATTACTTTGCCAACAAAGAACCGTCTAGTCAAGGCTATGGTTTTTCCAGGGGTCATGTATGGATGTGAGGGTTGGACTGTGAAGAAAGCTGAGCACCAAAGAATTGATGCTTTTGAACTGTGGTGTTGGAGAAGACTCTTGAGAGTCCCTTGGACCGCAAGGAGATCCGACCAGTCCATTCTAAAGGAGGTCAGTCCTGCGTGTTCTTTGAAAGGACTGATGCTAAAGCTGAAACTCCAATACTTTGGCCACCTCATGGGAAGAGTTGACTCATTGGAAAAGACTCTGATGCTGGGAGGGGTTGGGGGCAGGAGGAGAAGGGGATGACAGGGGATGAGATGGTTGGATGGCATCACCGACTTGATGGACATGAGTTTAAGTGAACTCCAGGAGTTTGTGATGGACAGGGAGGCCTGGCATGCTGCAATTCATGGGGTTGCAAAGAGTCAGACACGTCTGAGCGGCTGAACTGAACTGAATGCTGATCTATATTCCTGAGACCCCAGTCTATTCTGTTTGACATCTTAAATTAAATGGGGGAACATCTGTTAGGGAGCTGTTGCTGTTTAATCACTCAGTCATGTCTGACTCTTTGAGACCCCATGGACTATAGCCCATCAGGCTCCTCTGTCCGTGGGATTTCCCAAGCAAGACTATGAAAGCGGGCTGTCATTTCCTTCTGCAGGGGACCTTCCCAAGTCAGGGATCAAACCCACGTCTCCAGCACTGGCAGCAGTCTTTACCGTCTGAGTCACAAGGGAAGCCCCTGTTAGGGAGTTGAGTTCAGTTCAGTTCAGTCGCTCAGCCGTGTCTGTCTCCTTGTGACCCCATGAACCGCAGCACGCCAGGCCTCCCTGTCCATCACTAACTCCCAGAGTTCACCCAAACCCATGTCCATCTAGTTGGTGATGCCATCCAACCATCTCATCCTCTGTTGTCCCCTTCTCCTCCCGCCTTCAATCTTTCCCAGCATCAGGGCCTTTTCCAATGAGTCAGCTCTTCACATCAGGTGGCCAAAGTATTGGAGTTTCAACTTCAACATCAGTCCTTCCGATGAACACCCAGGACTGATCTCCTTTAGAATGGACTGGTTGGATCTCCTTGTAGTCCAAGGGACTCTCAAGAGTCTCCTCCAACACCACAGTTCAAAAGCATCAATTCTTTGGCATTCAGCTTTCTTCACAGTCCAACTCTCACATTCATACATGACTACTGGAAAAACCACAGCTTTGACTAGATGGACTGTTGTTGGCAAAGTAATGTCTCAGCTTTTTAATATGCTGTCTTCAGTTCAGTTCAGTTCAGTTCAGTGGCTCAGTCGTGTCCGACTCTTTGCGACCCTATGAATCGCAGCACGCCAGGTCTCCCTGTTCATCACCATCTCTCGGAGTTCACTCAGACTCACGTCCATCGAGTCCGTGATGCCATCCAGCCATCTCATCCTCGGTCGTCCCCTTCTCCTCCTGCCCCCAATCC
>SJYF01000464.1:3618884-3629381 GCA_006410515.1 Procapra przewalskii | reverse complement strand
CAGAATGGACTGGTTGGATCTCCTTGCAGTCCAAGGGACTCTCAAGAGTCTTCTCCAACACCACAGTTCAAAAGCATCAGTTCTTTGGTGCTCAGCCTTCTTCACAGTCCAGCTGTCTAGGTTGGTCATAACTTTTCTTCCAAGGAGTAAGAGTCTTTTAAGTTCATGGCTACAGTCACCATCTCCAGTGATCTTGGAGCTCCCCAAAATAAAGTCTGACACTGTTTCCACTGTTTCCCCATCTATTTCCCATGAAGTGATGGGACCAGATGCCATGATCTTCATTTTCTGAATGTTGAACTTTAAGCCAACTTTTTCACTCTCCTCTTTCACTTTCATCAAGAGGCTTTTAGTTTCTCTTCACGTTCTGCCATAAGGGTGGTGTCATGTGCATATCTGAGGTTATTGATATTTCTCCCGACAGTCTTGATTCTAGCTTCTGCTTCTTCCAGTCCAGCCTTTTTCATGATGTACTATGCATATAAGTTAAATAAGCAGGGTGCTACTATACAGCCTTGACATACTCCTTTTCCTATCTGGAACCCGTCTGTTAGGCAGAGCCACAGCTTCATCTGCATCCCCGGAAATGGATCCTTAAATGAAGTACCGCATGTTGCATATGAGTGAGGGTCTTTAAGGAAAACATCTTTCTTAAAGTAAACCGGCATAAGCAATGTTCTTTATGGCTAGCAAAATAATGTACGGTATTTCAGGCAAAGACTGTTCCTGAATGATGTAGTAGGCAGACTTCAGTAAAGCACTTGAAGCCAGAGAGGACCAATCCCCATGATTATAAACCACATCTCAGAGGGTGGTAAAGCTCCCAGCAAACAATGGACTTTTGTACCTAACATTTTCAGACAGTTTTATCAGTTTATGAGCAACAAGGGAAAGCATGTATACTTTGTGATAACCTGACTTGGAAACTCAAGAATAGCCTCTTTCACTCCCTGGCCTTCAAGGCAGCAGCTCTCTGATGTTTGCTCAGCTGTCTCTTCCAGTGAAGCGCATTTCCTGTAGTCTGCCGCAGGCTCGTCCGTGTCTCTCACCCTGCTCACAGTCAGTGTTTCCCGACTGAGCTACCTGGGGGTCTTGTTAATGTGCACATGCATGCCCGGAGATGTGATTAAAATGCAGATTCCAATTCAGGGATGCTGCACTCCAAAGCAGGACCCAAGCCTCCATTTCTAACAGGCTCCCAGTCAGGGCTATGCTGCTGATCTACGCACACACTCTGTGCGCCAGAGAGTCCGGGACATGTCTCTGCCGTTCACACACGTAGGCCTTGCTGGCTTCAGGTTTCAGTTGAGAGACTGGGTCCTCTGAGCAGGCTTTCCAAAGCCACACATGGTACCTGGACACCCCCTGGAGGAGCAGTGGTCACGGTTTATTGCAATTATCCACTTGTTTGTCTGAGTCTTATCTGTCTTTGTCACCCAGTACCTAAGAGAATATGCCAGCCTACAGTAGGATCGATACATATATGTTTAATTGATAAATGGCTCACTATTTTAATGTACAATTCAAAATTGTACCTTAGTAATATTATAAAGTAAACTTACAAGTAATGGACTTTCGAGCTCTGAATGTTAAATTATAAATGCCAAGGGTCTGCTAAAACAAAGGCAAGTGGGGTGTGAGCAAGTCTCCCTGGTATGACTATTACAAACTCCACACAACTGCCACACAAACGTGGTCCATTCCATGTCTCTGAGTCCTAGCAACGCCCTGTAAATTAGCTGGAAACACAGAAGTTTTCAGGTCCAGAAGTACTAGTCAAGACCTGGTATTTTAACAAGATTCCCCAAAGGTTTATCTGGTCAAGGTAAACGGAATCCACTAGAATTCCCTGTTTCGGCCCTATTTTCCGTCAGGTACAAGCTACAACTTCTAAGGGGCACACGGAAGGCCTCTGTGCTGGCTTCTCTAGCACAGAGGCCAAAGCCCACCGAGAAGAGCACTAGGAACGGAAGCCGTCTGTGAACGGAATCAGTCAAAAGGCCAACTGAGAACAGACCTAAAGCACTTCAGAGACACTGGAGAGAAACTACACATTACCTGATGATCAAAAATCCTGTTTCATAAAGCAGACTTTGCATCTGACATCAAATGCTTCCTAAGAGACTACTTTTTTTAAAAAAAAGTCTATTTTTAAAATTTTTTACTCAGGTACTAAAGCACCAAAACATGCGTGGTCTTTACTTTCTGCATAATTAACTTTGATGTAAATTAGCAAATAAGGAACATTAATATTCATTCTTTTATCAAATTTCTAAAGGAATTCCTTTTGAAGAGTTTTAAAAATAGTTAATTAGACTATAAGTGAACATTTCCTCCTCTACTATTTATGACTAGAAATAAATACAGTCTGTTGAGTAGCAAGTTGTAAGTATTCACTAATGCATAATTAAAGAAAATCTAGAAAATCAATAACTATACAAGACGCTCTTATGAAAAGACCAGAAGAAAACTTAAAATGAATTTGAGCATAAATTTAAACTTTAAAAGCCAAGTAATTATGCTAGAGTTCTTTCTCTTGCCCTCTTTTTTTTTTTTCCAGGATGTTAATAAGAATTTGAAAATTCATTACTATGTAGGTCATTCTTAAAATATACTTCAATGGGGTTTTTTAAGGAACAAAATGTCTTGCCTCTGGATTCAATCTTATTAAAAGAATATTCAACAATAACTGAATTCAACATCCAGTTCTCACTGCAGACTACTTCTTCATACTTCTTCTTTTCATTCGTCACAAACCATTAAAATACCTTCAGTCCTTTAATAAAGCAAATCATAATACAGTAATTACATGAATCATGCTTTGATTTGAAGAAATCCAAACCCACTGATAGTTTGACAATAGAGCGCATATACTTTGAAATAAAGACATGAGTTTGCTTAAGTTCTTTTTTCCTAATTCAAACAAGATTTTGCCACTGTGATCCAGCTTGACTTCATCTCAAAACCACACAGAAGAGACCACAGCTAAATTCTGCCTGCTGGTAAGAGTGTAACACGAGCATGAGTGCTTCTGGGAGTTACAGAAGATTTGCATTCCCTACTTTCCTATGATTATGGAATTAAAACTAGGTTTTCGCCAAGTGGATTAAATCCAGTCAACAAATATTTAGTGAACAATTATGTACCAACTGTGCTGCAAGGATAAATAATAAAGACCTGGAGCTAATTTTACATAACACATTAATTCTAAGTCAATAATTATGCATAAGACAGTCGAAAAACATACACAGCTTAAGAGTCAGTTCAGAATGCCTAGGAAGATGATTCTATTTATGGAAAAAGAAAAATCCAGACATCATCTTTTAAATTCTTGAAAGTGAAAGTATTTGTCCCTCAGTTGTGTTCCCCTCTTTGCGACCCTGTGGACTGTAGCCCTCCAGGCTCCTCCGTCCATGGGATTCTCCAGGCAAGAATATTGGGGTGGGTTGCCATTTCCTTCTCCAGGGGATCTTCCCGACCCAGGGATCAAACCCAGGTCTCCTGCACTGCAGGTAGATTCTTTACTGTCTGACGCACCAGGAAAGCCCTTTAAATTCTTAATTTTATACTAATAATTTTCATTACTTTGGCATGACCTAAGTCCAGATGAAGGATAGTTAATTCCACTGTCTTCTTTAAATACCAAGATGATGCTACTAGATGGCATACGCTTGGACTCATTTTTCAAAGAGTGCCCCACTTCAACTTTTAACAGCCAAAAGGTCTGGTCTGTGTGGTAGAACTGAGATAGCTGATGGCAAGAATGGGCGGGAGCTGAGGCATGAAGAACAGCGATAACCCTAACCTGACCCTGTTTGCCCAAACGCCAGCCTAACCCCTCCTCTGCACCAGGTGCTCAACGAGCATTAGTTCAGAAATTAGAGCGTATCTCCAAACTTTCCTTTCCATTTTCAGTACCAAGCAAATCTATTCAGATAATTTAAATTCATAAAACCATAGTAATATAAATGGGGAAACGTATTTGAGAACACTCCTCTAAATTTTGGGATTCTTTTAACCTCTGTGCTTTTGGGACAGCACTCCAAAACATCACTATACACATCAACCCACTCTTCTCCCACTCCCCAGAAAGTTATAATTTGCTTTCAAATTACTTACATTTTAAAATTACATAAGGAAAAGTGTCCTCTATCAGTTATATCATTTTATCTCCAGATATCATACCATCCAAAAGAATGCCACTAATCAGGTAATCTTTGGAATACTCTCCTTTTTCTTTGACTAGATAATTATTTTTTTAACTAATTAATTTTTTACCGAAGGATAACTGCTTTACAGAATGTTGTTGCTTCCCGTCAAACCCCAAGAAGACTCAGCCACAGGTAGACATAAATCCCGTCCCTCTTGACCCTCCCTCCCATCTCCCGCCCCATCCCACCCCTCTAGGTTGATACAGAGCCCCTGTTTGAGTTTCCTGAGCCATACAGCAAATTCCCTTGGCTATCTGTTTACATATGGTAACGTAAGTACCCATGTTACTCATATTTTCCTTAAAAAAAAGCCTCATTTTACACTTGGAAGGTAATGGCAGAGTTGGATTTAATATATAATTTTTAAAAACATACATTTCAAAGTACCAGCCATCAGCAAAGACTTGAAATATAAAAACAGATCTTCTATGAGCCCAGATTCTCTGCATCTTATCCATCTCTGCCGTCTTCTCTGGTAGACTGTACTGCGGCGCGCCACTCTAGCTTCCTCTCTGCTCTGCTGAACACAGGAATGGTCGTGTGACGCTTCAGCCAGTGAGATGGAACTATAAACAGCCTGTCTCTTTTGAGCTGGACTTTTATGAGCCAGAGTATGGTATTCTGTCTCGTTTCTTTCTACCACAAGACTGACAAGTTTCTAAGCAGCGACTGTTCTGGCAGACTGAAGTCTGGATTGAAAATGCATAACAAAGGCACTGTCAATCCACAAAGACATACACTGTTAGTAAGAAAGAAATCTCTAGGAGGTGTCATTGTTGTAAATCACTGCCATTTGGGGATGTTTATTAACTCAGCATAACCTGATCTATTCTGATTGATACTGCCTACTTACCTCCCAAGGCTGATTTTATACTCTCAGTCCTATGCCAAGGATATTTTTACTCTCCCGAAAAAATAAAATAAAATTAAAAAATACAGTGAGCAAGACATTGGAAAACCATTTTACCCAAGTAAATATCATGTGGGGCTTCCTTGGTAGCTCAGTGGTATAGCTCAGTGGTAAAGAATCTGCCTGCAATGGAGGAGATATGGGTTCAATCCCTGGGTCAGAAAGATCCCCTGAAGAGGAAATGGTAACTCACTCCAGTATTCTCGCCTGGAAAATTCCATGCACAAAGGTGTCTGGTGGGCTACAGTCTATGGGGTCGCAAAGAGTCAGACACGATTTAGTGACCTAGCACACACGTGTACACTCTAACGTACAGCAGTGTTAGGCAGGCAGGATTTGAGCGCTAATGAGCATTGAGGCCTAAAGACAGAAGTTCCTCCTAGAAAACTGTCTGTCTACCAGAAATGGTAAAAAGAACTAAGTAATCTAGTTGGGCCAGAATAGTTGAAGACAGAGTTTTAAGGATTATATTCATAAAGGCGGTTGCTCTAAAGTGCCTTCACGTTTATTTCAAATCCCATTGCTGAAATCTTTAATCTGAATTTAGCATTATGGGCAGCATTCCAGACAAATGAGATTTATATGGATGACTAAATAGGCATACGCGATTACTCTATTGGTCTAAAGAAATCAATCTTATTATGGAATTATAGGTCACCATTTAGAAACTACAGGTTCTAAAATTCATTAATTTATCCTAAAAATGCATTTTAGGAAACAAATTGCATTCTTCTGAAGCATTTATGGGATATCATTCCATGAGTATCACAGAAACAATTTTGGAAGAAGATGGACTGACAGTGATCACTTTCAATTTCTTTAATTAAAATTTCACTTTGTCCATGCAGAATCAAGCCTAATAAGATTCTCCTTACACATGTGTGTGTATGTATTAGTAGCTCAACTGTGTCCACCTTTGTGACCCCATGGATTGCAGCCTCCCGGGCCCCTCTGTCCGTGGGGTTCTCCAGGCAAGAATCCTGGAGTGGCTTGCCATTCCCTTCTCCAGGGAATCTTCCCGACCCAGGGACTGAACCCAGGTCTCCTGCATTGCAGGCAGATTCTTTACCATCTGAGCCACCAGGGAAGCCCCTTCTTTACATATGTCCCTGCATTAAAATGCATCTGTACTTAATAAAGCTGATGATCTCCTCCATTAATAGTTACACATGTATCAAATACTGACCTAGTATCACAACAAAAACGAAGATGGTATCTTGCATTGTCTCTGCTTATCTAGAGACCAATATCCCTGCGGGACCTTAACAGCAATTGAGGGTCAAACAGTCTCTAGCGTGCCACCATCCTTTGCCCTGCTCTTCATGTCCTGGGGTAGCCCAGCCATCTCCCCTTCAGTGTCAGGATTTGCTTCAAAGGACAGAAGAGGACGAAGGTGACAGCTGTGATTTTCATGATGACATTGCATAAGACTATAATGTCCGTCTTGCTGAGAAAAATGCCCTCCTGCTATCTTTCAAGAAGCAAGATGCCAGGCTGTGGATGAGCTGAGGGAGGGCCACCTGGCCAAGAACCAAAGGCAGCGTCCCACCGATGAGCACTGAGTACCCCAGGTCCATAGTCTGCAAGGCACAAATCCCACCAACCACAACATGGGTTTGGAGTCTGACCTTTCCCTAGTAAAGTCTCAGGGGAGACCCCAGCTCTGGCTCACACACTTATTGCAGACTTGCTGAGGACATACCGAAACCACATCAGAATCTGACCTGCAGATACTGAGAGTAATACACACGCATTGTTCTAAGTCTTCAAGTTCGCGGTATTTGTTGCAGAGCAATAACTAAGACAATGGAAATTCTCAAGTTTGGGGGTTGGTTTTTATTTGTTTGCAAACCAAAAATAAATAAACTTAAGCTGCTTCACCTTAAACTCTAAAAAGAAGTCAAATACCATATCATTTCAGTTTTGAAACTATTCACGAAAACTGGTAAGCACCCCATTGAATAAAATGCTTGGTAAATGATGCATGTGAGAGCTGGACCATAAAGGCTGAGCACCACAAAACTGATGTTTTTGAATTGCAGTGATGGAGAAGATTCTTGGGAGTCCCTTGGACTGCAAGGAGATCAAAGTAGTCCATCCTAAAGGAAATCAACCCTGAATATTCACTGGAAGGACTGATGCTGAAGCTGAAGCTCCAATACCTTGGCCACCTGATACAAAGACCCAACTCATTGGAAAAGACCCTGATGCTGGGAAAGACTGAGGGCAGGAGGAGTAGGGGGTGACAGAGGATGAGATGGTTGGATGGCATCACCCACTCGATAGACATGAGTTTGAGCAAACTCCGGGAGATAGTGGAGGACAGGGAAGCCTGGTGTGCTGCAGCCCATGGGGTCACAAAGAGTTGGACATGACTTAGCAACTGAACAATGAAAGTACTAAAACGGTGACTGGTGCTTTCCTTCATGACAACTGTTTGCCTCTTCCTTCTCTACCCAGCATTCAGATCCTTGCTTCTGATCAGCCACTTGCTCCTGATTACACCAGGCCTAGTTCTCTTGATTTCTGGCTTTTAATTTTTCCCCAAATATTCCAGGTAAATTGAATGTGAAAACTTGTGCAAATGATGTTTAGAAAATTCCAAAGATATGGCTAGTAGGTGCATGATGCAAGAAGTGATGGTTTTAATATGTGAGTGAAAATGTAACTACTTCCTCTTAAGAAACAGTAAAAACTTGTGGCTAAGAGACCATCATAATAATCAACCACTTGAAAACCATTTAGGTCATAAATGCAGGATAAATTATTCAGTTTCAAGTGGGCTAGTGACCCCATGGACAGTTCACTATAACTTGTCAGTCTTAAAAAAAATCGAAACATGAGGATTTCAACTGAATATTCTAGATAACATAAAAATTTCAGCAGACACGTTTTGACACTTCAATGATGCGGGTGGTTATACTAGCTTCCACTTGACCGTCCAGAGACGGACACACAGTGAGAGACAGTAGGTGGCCTAGTGAAAGCAGGAAGCAGCTCTTTGGAGACAACTGTGCCCTGTCTCTCCGTGGCACTGTCCACGTGCAGCCTCGAAGTGCATCTTTTCAGCTGTGCTGCACGCGACCTGCTCACAGGCATCGCGTCTTAACACCACATACATCAAAACTCCTCAGATGGCGACCCGGCCACGAGGGTCAGGGCATGACTATGGGTTACTAAATGAGTCACATGAGCTGCCAGGAGAACATGTCACAAGAACAACTTCAGCTTACCAGCACTGCTGAACAGAGAGGGGGAAAGACGCAGCAATGCATCTGAGACCACGCAGGTTTCTTTTATTTCAGTGCTCATTAGTTTTACTCAATGAAACCTCTCACTTAATGGAGAATCAGTCATTCAACAACTATTATCGAACACAGTCCCATGATCTATTGTTGAGTAACAAACCACTAAAATGCAGTATAAAACGGCAACGACTTTATTACAGCTAGGATTCTCTGCCTCAGGATTTCAGACGTCGCATAGAGGGCAGCTTTTCCGTCCTCTGAAGTGTCTGGTGCTTGGAGAGGATTTGAAGAGCTCGTGGTGACTGAAATGGCTGGGCGGAGGGTTCCTCTGGAGGCTTCACTCACATGTGTGGCACCTGGCCTGGGACAACTCAAAGGCCGGACTCAATCGAGACTGTCCATGAGAAAGCCGACCCGTGGTCTTTCTACGCGGCTTTTCCTTACTGGATGGTGGTCTTGGGTTCACTGGCAGCCCAAAGCTTCAAGAATACGTGTCCCAGCGAACAAGGAAGAAACAGCATAACCTTGTATCACCTACCTTGGAAGTCACGGAGCACTATTTTTGTACTGGACTTTAGTCATAATAAGCATACCCAGGTTCAGAGGGAGGGCACCCTCTCAGGTGGAGAAGCATCAGAGAATCTGCCTCAATGTTTTAGAACCCTCACAAGCTCAGGTTTTCTTTCTTTTCTTCTTTAAAAATGATCACACAAAAAATAGGAATAAGTTGTAATTCCTAGCTTGAAGGGGCGTCTCAAAATCTAACAGGAGAAACAAATGGGCAAGTACATGTGTATGAAGTCAATTTCATGGATTTATCATGTAAACCATCCACACGCTGCTAAAAATTGTCGTCAAATCAGGACTGACTGGTTCTATACTACAGCAATGTAATAGAAAACAAATATAATTGTCAAGAGTTTTAAGTAAAAGTCTTATGCCCTTTGCTCACTTTTCTGCAAAATGGGGATAGTTATCAGACCTACTTCAGAGAAGTAGACAAACTGGGTCTAGCACCAACACTCGGTGCTAATTGTGAAGCACACACACACACGGTCTTAACAGGGGAGAAAACTGTCATAGCTTTGCTGCCTACCCATGAATCAAATCAAAATTTAAAAAGCAAAATTAATATTTACCAAGATAGAGGAATAGCTTTTCATCATTTTTTCCCTATTCTTGGGTTGCTGACTGGTTAACAAACTTTCTTCATCAGAGGACCAAAGCAGTCACTATACTTATATCTATTTCGATATGAGTAATACAAAAAGTCCCTGAAAATCCATTAGGGGTTCAGCTTCTTCCTCGTCATATTGCTAACACTCTAGCTCATTCCATACTGTGAAATGATACGGAAATGCTTGGAAAGTGATTTTTTTAAGCCACAGTGCCAGTTTACCAAATTATAATAAATATATAACTTACACAGACTGCATTAGTAATACTGGCATAATTAGCAAACATTTTCCTCCCCGCAGACTACTGATTCTTTTTTAAAAGAGTTTTGAATTATGAAAAAAATTAAACATATAGAGAATTTGAAAGACTAATAACACCCATATAATCATAACATAGATTTGGCAAATGTTGCCATAATTATTATACTTTTATATTTTTAGCCAAACTACATCAAAGCAACTCACAGATGTCACAATGCTCTCCTTAAGTGAAAAGTGATATTTTAAAACATTTCTCTGTGGGTTACTTAAAGTTTTGGAACTATCTGACCTAAGTGATTTCTCAGATGAAATAACCATTGTAAAGTTGTATCTTTCTAGTCTCTTAAAATTCATAAACTAATCAGAACTAAACAATGATATATTTTTCTAAATTTGAAAAAAAAAACACTGAAATTTTTAAATTGCTTTTCTGAAAAAGTTCAGAGATGAATAGTTATTTCTTTCTTTAAGTGGCCAGATTAAGGAAACACATCCCCACTGCAAGCTATGGAATAACTACACTGCTGTTTATTACTTTTGAAACCCATAATTACCCATAAAGAAGCATGTACAAATAAAATACTGTGTTTATATTTGCCATATAAAAAGCTCTCTTGTATAGCAACAAAGATATCAAACACCATATTTTATAAAATTAGTATTTTATAATTATTTGACTTAGGGCCAAT
>SJYF01000464.1:3587000-3601258 GCA_006410515.1 Procapra przewalskii | reverse complement strand
AAACTTCAATCCACTTAGACCAAATCATATTTAAATATAAGATAAAGTCTGCTTGTATAAGTAAGTGAGTATATGGGCATGGCATTTTCTATTGTATAAATAAATATATGGAAGATAATATCAGAAGTCTCCATTTCTATTTCTTTATAAACATTCTGCAGAATATGAAAGTGAACACAGCATACTCTAAATCCTGAAATGATTCTCTCTCCCTATGTTAGAGTGATAATCCAAGGCCTTTTTCTATAAACACAGAGTTTTTTTGTTTGTTTGTTTTTGCCTAGCTATCTAGCTTTCTGTCTAGATGTAGCTGTTTAATACCCAGCTTATAGGATTTAATTTCATATTTCTTTCTCTTATCTATCCCCTTCATTCTTCTTCACCTTGTTTCTTCCTGATCTAAAGATGCTGCTCCATTTATAGTTTTTTGATCTCTACTGTGGAACACTGAAAGCTCAGAAAATCCTCGGCTAAGGAAGTCCACTTAGGGAGGCTCACACAGAAAGTTCACAGGCAGACCAGGCTGAGTTTCAGAACACAAAGATCATCTGAGCTCAGGTGACTGGCTTTTTAACCAGAGAGAATTCCACCAGAGCCCTTCTGCCACCCCAAAGGGGTAGGGTTCCAAAGCTGAAGTACCTAAACAGTCCACCATTCCCCACCTGTGAACCATCCGGCCACCTTCAACCCGGGCAGGTTGGACTTTCAGCTTGAATCAGACCTGCTCTTCTTCACAGTGATTAATAACACCTCAGCTGAATATAAGGAAGATCTTAAGTTATGCCTCCAAGAAAAAAGTGGCAGATGTTCTGCTGAAATGAATTATCACATTTGTTCTTTTTTTCTGTCTTGAAATATATATTCTGCCTCTCCTGTCCCAAGTCCAGCATACTACAATTCATACCGGCTCTCTTCCCCAGCCCATCACTCCATGTTCATTTTCAGCTTCAAATTTATGTCCACTAGCCTGGAGTTGTGGTTTCTGCTGTATGCTCCTGCTACTGACAGACAGACTCAATAACTAGAGGATGGACTTTAAAGCTAAGAGCCAACAGAGCTATTCAATCAAACTATTCACAATTACTTTAGACAGTGCTTCTCAGTATCACATCTACTGAGAGGCAGGGTCAGGTCATTCTTTATGGGGTGGGGGCCTCTGCATACTTTGCAGGAGCTAGCAGCCTCTCTAGCGTCTACTCACAACACATTAGCAGCACACGCATCTCCCCCAGTTGCGGCAACTAAAAAATGCCTCCAAGCATTGCCAAATGTCCCCAGGAGCAAATCACCCGAGTTGAGAACCACTGCTCTAGAAACATCTCCAGTTAGCAGTTCAGTTCAGTTCAGTTGCTCAGTCATATCCAACTCTTTGCAACCCCATGGACCACAGCACGCCAGGCCTCCCTATCCATCACCAACTCCCAGAGCTTGCTCAAATTCATGTCCATTGAGTTGGT
Organism: Procapra przewalskii; assembly: GCA_006410515.1. NCBI lineage: Eukaryota > Metazoa > Chordata > Mammalia > Artiodactyla > Bovidae > Procapra > Procapra przewalskii. The sequence continues at coordinate 3,599,801 of SJYF01000464.1, read as the reverse complement.
GATGCCATCCAACCATCTCATCCTCTGTCGTCCCCTTCTCCTCCTGTCTTCAGTCTTTCCCAGCATCAGGGTCTTTTCCAGTGAGTCAGTTCTTCGTGTCAGGTGACCTAAGTACTGGAGTTTCAGCTTGAGCATCAGTCCTTCCAATGAATATTTAGGACTGATTTCCTCTAGGATTGACTGGTTGGATCTCCTTGCAGTCCAAGGGACTCTCAAGAGTCTTCTCCAGCACCACAGCTCAAAAGCATCAATTCTTTGACGCTCAGCTTTCTTTATGGTCCAGCTCTCATACATGACCACTGGAAAAACCACTGCTTTGGCTAGATGGAACTTTGTTGGCAAAGTAATGCCTCTGCTTTTTAATAGGTTGATCATAGCTTTTCTTCCAAGGAGATTATCTTCCTAGGTTGGTCTTTTAATTTCACGGCTGCTGTCACCACCTGCAGTGATTCTGGAGCCAAAAAAAATAAAGTCTGTCATTGTTTCCATTGTTTGCCCCAACTATTTGCCATGTAGTGATGGGGTTGGACGCCATGATCTTTGTTTTTTGAATGTTGAGTTCTAAGCTAGTTTTTTCACTTTAATCAAGAGGCTCTTTAAATTAGCACTTACTTAATTCATATCTGCATGGCAGAAGCTCTGGCATCACAGATGAAGCTGTAACTCTTTCTTTATACATGGGGAACTTAAAATCTTCACCCAGAATCACCACCTCTTGCTACAGAACTGAAATATTGAAATAATAAATAACAATAAATAATATTGAAAATATTTAAACTCCCTTAATCTCTCACACTCTTCTCTATAAAAATCATGGGGATAAATGATAATTACCTAAATCTGATAATGTCAGAATTTTCTGCATAATTCAGATAAAATAGTATTACAAATGGTTTACTAATCAGGTGACTGTCTGTCTGTACTTTATACATGGACCCTCAATCACAATATGAAAAAGTGAAAGTGTTAGTTGCTCAGTCCTGTTCAATTCTCTGTAACCCCTTAGACTGTAGCCCACCAGGCTCCTCTGTCTGTGGAATTCTCTAGGCAAGAGTACTGGAGTGGGTTGCCATTCCCTTCTCCAGGGCATATTCCCAGCTCAGGGACTGAACCCAGGTTCGATCTGCAGGCAGATTCTTTACAGTCGGAGCCACCAGGAAGTCACAGTCACAATATACCATAAACTAAACCAAACGTGTGTGCCTTCACGTGAATGGACTTATTGTTATCAAATGCATGTTAATACCACATGCACAATATAGAAAATTAAAAATAACAACGATAAAAAGTTGTAACCCCAATACCCATATATAGTCACTATTTCCACAATTTGCAGCATCCCTCTAACATTTATTTTATATTATAAATCCCCTATTTTGTGACATTTAGTAAAGCAGATTTGTTTAAGGACTGAAGTAGGAGGTCTGTTAGCATACACATTCACATTTACTAGATAATAATGCAATCTTCCCCCAGTACTGCATTGTGAACTGTAATCAGACACACAAATTCTAATGATGTCTCAAAACATTAGGATCTCTCTCTTTCTCTGACCATGTGATTAAATCAGAAAGAGAACGAAAAATGGGAAAATAAAAGGAATGAACAATATATAAAATTAAAGGTTCATTACTCTCAAACAAGGGGAAGAAGCAAAGTCAGGCTCTGTTATTTTCATCTTATTATTATTTCTATCTAGTCAAACTATGTCTCACAAAATATTTCAGTGATGCTTAGTAAAAGTCTGAGATACTGCAACAGCATTTTACTAATTTTCTAAATAACTGGAAAAATACTACTTTCTACAATAGATTACAGTTAATTCTTTATTTTTAGGTAATCTGAACCTTCCCTTCTTCTTCTAATTCCCATTTAGGATGTTTTCAAATAAGACAACTTTAAGGGTACATGCCCTCTGAAAGTAAACTGTCACAGCCAACCCCACTTCTGCTTGCTATGTGTTGGTCCAAGAATGAATCACGAGGAGACTAAGACAAAAGACCATATTTGGCCTCTTGAAGCTTAGTCAAGAAGGAGAGAAAAGGACTGGGCCAGCAACCACAACCTGGTGAGGAATGATAAAGGATTAGCGATGAAAGGCTTCGGGGGAGGAGAGACGAACTCCAGTCTGCTTTTGAGAGGGCCGGGGATAGAAGGAATCAGGGTATTCAGTGGCATTAGGAAGTATTCTTCAAGAAGACCTCCAATGTTTAAGGACTCAGGCGCTCAAAGGACCCCAGGACACTGGAGGGTCTGTGGGTGAGTGGGCTGGGCTGGAGGGTGGAAGCAGACGGCGCAGATGCAAGGAAGAGACCAGAGAGCAGGGCTGAGGCTTCCTCATGAGTAAGGCTGTATCACAAGCCAAGAAACTGTCTCTTCTCCTGAAGGCCCCTGGGATTCGCTGAGGAAATGTAGAGAGTGATTTAGAAGTTAGTTTTCATTGACATCACTGTTCACCAAAACCAAATGAGAAATCTGTGCAGGGAAGCTGTTAGCCAGATTAGTAAATACGCGGATTCTTGTTAGCTGATGGGTTCATATGGAGCACAGTGGAAGAAGAACAGCTAGCTTGGCTGGTATGTAGGTTTCATTTATCAGAAAAAGTAGGCTGTGGAGTCTAGAAACTCCTACACAGGTTCCTCCTAAGAGTGTGACTAATGGCAGAGAGGAGCCTAATAGAACAGGCACATTTTAGAAGGCAGCTGAGCAGCACCCAGCTGCAGACACATTATCCTGCGGGATCTGGCGACTAAATGTGCTTTTAGAAAGAACATCGCAGAAACAATCTACATATGTGTCACAGCTCTGTGTTTACTGTCCAGGAGGTCATTCATGCTTCTGTCTCAAAGAATGCGGGTTCTTATTTGATTATATTTTTTATGCGAATCTGCACCTTTATTCCTAATGAAATGAATGAATTGTTATGGACTGGAAGGGAGAAATTTCTTTTACTTTGATTTTATATACAAAAATAATTAAAATAATGTTTTGTTCTCTTTTCAAAAATTTACTCTTATTCCTTAGAGTTAATTATCTGCCAAACAATTTTACCACAGAAAAGTCAAACCGAGAATATTTTATTTTCCAATGAAAATGATTACTTGAATATGTCCACTCTGTGAATCAAATCACTCCTGAGCTATTTTCTTTTTTCCTTTTTTACTTTGAATGTCTTCTGGATGCACAAAAACAGGCACGTCCTGTTAGTTGTTATTATGCACTGTTGATGCGCCACACAGACGTGGAAACAGATCATGTTCCCTTCATCTATTAATCTAGAAGGCAATCTTGTGCTTTCAGAATTCACAGATAGTGTGCAAATTCCTGACTAATACGTCTACATTTTAAAAAACAAATTATGGATGAAGAGCTAATGAAGAGTATGCGAGGTTTATTCACAAAGAAAATAAGGTTGGACCTTTAGATTCAGGCCCACTATAACTTGCCGACATAACCTCTCTTTAAAGGAAAGGGCAGATTCCAGCACCATCAGGTACCTACTCTGAGGGCTCTGGTTAATTACCAACAATGGAAACGTGCCAGTGTCACTCTGAACCTCCAGGGACCTTGACTTGAGTGGGCTGGTTGGGCAGAATCGGAACTTGCTCTCCACCTGTATGCTTCCAGCACGCTCTAGCTCAGTGGTTTCCAAATACTGGTGGGCAAAAATCAAGTGGGGGCTTAGGTAAACTGGCATCACTTCCCAGAAACCCACTTCAGCAGGACCCAGATGAGGTCCACATGAACTGCATTTTTAACACATCTCTCTGGGTGAAGTTGTATGACCAGTGAATCCTGGTATCCACGGTGATGACCCTGCTGGACAAGAGGCCAGTGTTAGTCAAATTAAAGTAGACACTTTAAATTCTAAACCAATATCAAGATTCCTCTGCTAGAGGATGTACTGTTAAAAACAGTATTTGTGATTAAGAATTAGCAAATGTAGGCTTAGTTCATGAACTCTTTCCATAGAATGCAAAGATAGTACACCAACACATAACATTAAAAAATCTGCATCATCATCATCATGGAAATTACTTATTATTTGCCAAATATTGTTTTGAGTATGTGTGTAAATGCACACACCCAAGTTTTTAGTAAAAAAGTCACAAAGGGAAAACACTTCCTTCAAGGTACACAGAGCAAGGTCCATATGGAGAAACGAACAGAAGTTACTGAGAAACAGAGAAAAGATTTGAACAGCAGAAAAAATCTGCCTATGTCTAAATAGGAAGATGGTTATTATAAAAATGGAAATTCTCCAATTACTGTACATATGCCTAAAAATAAGGTGAGATTATTTTTCCTGAAAGAAATTATTCCTCATAAAAGAGGAAGCCATTTTATATTTGAATCCTTACTAAATATTTCATACTGTCTGAGCCTATCTCTATTTTTATTTCAAACTTCTTTTGGGGAAGACACATACTCCTCAAACAATATACATCAATGTTAGTTTTACATACATTCCAGCGGGTACCCAATGGAGCTATCAACATAACAAAGGAAATTTTTTTTTAAGGAGGTAAATTTAGTAATTTTTTCTGCGGTAATGATTCCACAATACAAGTATCAGATGTCCTTTAAAATAAGGATTTACTAAATAACATTTAATAAATGTTCCTGTGGCAGTGGTTAAGAATACATTTTCAGGGATTTTTTTTAAGAGAAAAGAATATTATTTCCATTACATAAATGGACTCTCTGGCTTGGCACGAAGTCTCCCAGTGGCATCCTCATAAACCAATCTAAGAGCTGCTCATCAAGCATGCAGTGTAAACTCGGTGGGGACAGTTAGTATCCGAGCGGTGACACAAGTTCAGATACTGAACATGCACGTGCAGAGTTAACACTGTTCCTCAGCACGTGAGAGTATAAAGAGCTGCTTCAAAATTAATGTATTACTTTAAGTACTGATTCAAGTAAGTGTGCATCTAAATCTACACATAAAATGCTGTGAATGCTAATTTCATTTTCATCCTTAAAATTGATAAGTACAAGCTTACAGGAAGGGATTCCCTGATAGCTCAGCTGGTAGAGAATCTGCCTGCAATGGGGGAGACCTGGGTTCGATCCCTGGGTTGGGAAGATCCCCTGGAGAAGGGAAAGGCTGCTGCTGCTGCTGCTGCTGCTGCTAAGTCGCTTCAGTCATGTCCAACTCTGTGCGACCCTTAGACGGCAGCCCACCAGGCTGCCCCGTCCCTGGGATTCTCCAGGCAAGAACACTGGAGTAGGTTGCCATTTCCTTCTCCAATGCATGAAAGTGAAAAGTAAAAGTGAAGTCGCTCAGTCGTGTCCAACTCTTAGCGACCCCATGGAACGCAGCCCACCAGGCTCCTCTGTCCATGGGATTTTCCAGGCAAGAGTACTGGAGTAGGTTGCCATTGCCTTCTCCGAGGGAAAGGCTACCCACTCCAGTACTCTGGCCTGGTTCATGGACTGTCTAGTTCATGAGGTCACAAAGAGTCAGACACAACTGAGCCACTTTCACTTTCATAAGCTTACAGAAGCCTTTTTGGGGTAAGTTTCTGATTCATCAAAAGATATGGGCCTTAGACGTATTCTATTGGGGTTTCTCTTATATTCAGGCACAAATATGGATTGTTAAACACAAATTCAATTAAAGTAGGTATTCTTCCATAGAAACTGACAGCAAGTTATAAAGGACATCTGGAATCTTAGGAGATACTAGGATGGATCCTTCCTGAATGTGATCCTGCACAGGAAAGTCTTCCTCCAGCTTCATCTGCCCTCGAGACACGGTCTCTCCCAAACTCTCCCCCATGACTAGCCTCTCTATCACAAGACCCAGCAGGCAGTTATGGAAAGCACTCTAGGAGGGGGATGCAAATGGTGACTTACTCACTCCATGAACAAACGATGCAGGATCCAGCCTGTGCCCCGAACCTCTCTCCAGTGCTCAGAGAAGCTCCAGCCAGAGCTTGAATGAAGCCAGTTGCACAGATCTCACAGTGCAATGGCTGGAGTTATTCCCAGACACGAGAGTGCTGTTCCCACAATACCATACAGAGAATGGATCTGTGACACTAGGTACAGATTAGATCACAAGCTGAAATCAGAATACCCAGCAAAGAGCAGACAGTGAAATACTTCTCTCACTGATGCTCAAACTTTAAAATCCACAGGGATGATAGTGACAGAGGTCAGGCAAAACTTAACTGTAAACAGCGAGGAGGGAGAATACGCCTAGGAGGGCTACATCCAAAGGGAGCGGCCATCTAGTTTGGGAGTGTCTCAATGCAAGTGAATTTTTAAATGAATAAACAAATAAAAGTAAAGAGGGTGAGAACTTTACCATGTGATAACATGTGTTTTAATTACCTAATAACTAAATCAATGTGTAAGTGGCCTAAAAGTAGCAAAGAAATGAGGAAATAGAAACCACAGAGATACGACCTATAAAGAACGAGCATTTGGTGAAGGATTAGGGAAGGTGCTGCACAGTGAAGGGTTCTGGGACAATGGATTAGACGCTCAAACACGAGTTCATTTATACACGTACTATCCTGACAAGAAACAGTCAGACTCAACTATCCTCACTCAATAGTACGTATATCAGTTCAGTTCAGTTCAGTCGCTCAGTCATCTCCGACTCTCTGTGACCCCATGAATCGCAGCACGCCAGGCCTCCCTGTCCATCACCAACTCCTGGAGTTCACTCAGATTCACGTCCATCGAGTCGGTGATGCCATCCAGCCATCTCATCATCTGCCGTACCCTTCTCCTCCTGCTCCTAATCCCTCCCAGCACCAGAGTCTTTTCCAATGAGTCAACTCTTCGCACGAGGTGGCCAAAGTACTGGAGTTTCAGCTTTAGCATCATTCCTTCCAAAGGAATCCCAGGGCTGATCTCCTTCAGAATGGACTGGTTGGATCTCCTTGCAATCCAAGGNNNCACCACAGTTCAAAAGCATCAATTCTTCAGCGCTCAGCCTTCTTCACAGTCCAACTCTCACATCCATACATGACCACTGGAAAAACCATAGCCTTGACTAGACAGACCTTAGTGGCAAAGTAATGTCTCTGCTTTTGAATATACTATCTAGGTTGGTCATAACTTTTCTTCCAAGGAGTAAGCGTCTTCTAATTTCATGGCTGCAATCACCATCTGCAGTGATGTTGGAGCCCCCCAAAATACACTCTGACACTGTTTCCCCATCTATTTCCCATGAAGTGATGGGACTGGATGCCATAATCTTCGTCTTCTGAATGTTGAGCTTTAAGCCAACTTTTTCACTCTCCTCTTTCACTTTCATCAAGAGGCGTTTTAGTTCCTCTTCGCTTTCTGCCATAAGGGTGGTGTCCTCTGCATATCTGAGGTTATTGATATTTCTCCCAACAATCTTGATTCCAGCTTGTGCTTCTTCCAGCCCAGTGTTTCTCATGATGTACCCTGCCATTTATATCCTGAATATATATCCTGCCCCAGAGAGAGTCGGACACAGCTGAGCGACTGAACTGAACTTGGCAGTAGGCCGTGGCTCCTTGTCTGGCAGAAAGGAGTAACAGGAAGTGCACAGGGGGCCGCGGGAACCAGTCTTCTCTTAGGCTCCAGCATGCATCTGAATGTCGACCCTCCATGCCTGTGTTTAGTTCTGGCTACGCAGCGTTAGACTGGAGATTTGGCTTTCCTAATCATACAAGGTCCCACCTATTGGACGGCTAAGTCTTTTCAATCACAGGCTAAAAGCAGATGTTACTGCTATCAGACAGGCCAGTGTCAGCCTCAGTTTCGGACTCTCTCTTTCCTGTTGACCATAACATACTGAATTTTTTCCTACCAGGTTTTTGCTGCTTGCCTTCCCAGTGTATGTCCTAAGTCTCAAAATTCACAAAATGTGTTTAACTATCTGTTTTACCTATTTTATGTATATTTCTATTCTGCTGCAATTCCGGGTTTTGTTTTTTTTTCCTTTGCCTATGCTCTACCTTGAATTAGAATTAACTTCCCTCATAGCTCACTTGACAAAGAATCTGCCTGCAGTGCAGGAGACCTGGGTTCCATCCCTGGGTTGGGAAGAGCCCTGGAGAAGGAAATGGCAACCCCCTCCAGTATTCTGGCCTGGAGAATCCCATGGATGGAGGAGCCTGGAGGGCTGCAGTCCAGGGGGTCGCAGAGTCGGACACGCTCAGCAACTATACCACCGCCACGGGAATTAGTCACTTGCAGTGAGAAGCACAGCAGTCGATCAGGACGGCGCTTAAGGAAAGTTTAGAAGAGATGATATTGTATATCTGATAAAACGTTACTATCCTAATTCAGGTAACACTTTCAGGCTGCATCAAGATACAAAAGTATTTGGGATTGCATACCTCTGATCCCTGGTGGCTCACATGGTAAAGAACCGCCTACAATGCAGGAGACCTGGGTTGGGTGCCTGTGTTGGAATGATCCCCCAGGGAAGGACTGGCAACTCACTACAGTATTCTTGCCTGGAAAATTCTATGGACAAAGGAGACTAGCAGGCTATAGCCTAGTCCATGGAGTAGAAAAGAGTCAGACACAACTGAGTGACTAACACTTCTACTTTCTTTCATCTCAGCCTAATTTAACTCAATATGAGAGGTAATAAAGGAAGTGAAGTCTTCTTAGTAAATTACTTAGTAAATTCAGTTCAGTTCAGTCATTCAGTCGTATCCGACTCTTTGCCATCCCTTGAATCGCAGCACGCCAGGCCTCCCTGTCCATCACCAACTCCCAGAGTTCACTCAGATTCACGTCCATCGAGTCAGTGATGCCATCCAGCCATCTCATCCTCTGTCGTCCCCTTCTCCTCCTGCCCCCAGTCCCTGCCAGCATCAGAGGCTTTTCCAATGAGTCAACTCTTCACATGAGGTGGCCAAAGTACTGGAGTTTCAGCTTTAGCATCATTCCTTCCAAAGAACACCTAGGGCCAATCTCCTTCAGAATGGACTGGCTGGATCTCCTTGCAGTCAAAGGGACTCTCAAGAGCCTTCTCCAACACCACAGTTCAAAAGCATCAATTCTTCAGTGCTCAGCTTTCTTCACAGTCCAACTCTCACATCCACACATGACCACTGGAAAAACCATAGCCTTGACTAGACGGACCGTAGTCGGCAAAGTAATGTCTCTGCTTTTGAATATACTATCTAGATTGGTCATAACTTTTCTTCCAAGGAGTAAGTGTCTTTTAATTTCATGGCTCCAGTCATCATCTGCAGTGATTTAGGAGCCCCCAAAAATAAAGTCTGATACTGTTTCCACTGTTTCCCCATCTATTTCCCATGGAGTGATGGGACCGGATGCCATGATCTTCATTTTCTGAATGTTGAGCTTTAAGCCAACTTTTGCACTCTCCACTTTCACTTTCATCAAGAGGCTTTTTAGTTCCTCTTCGCTTTCTGCCATAACAGTGGTGTCATCTGCATATCTGAGGTTATTGATATTTCTCCCAGCAATCTTGATTCCAGCTTGTGTTTCTTCCAGTCCTAGTTCTTAGTAAATGAAAATATCAATCAATAACAATTGTTTTGCAAAGTAATTTAACAATATTAATTAAAATCTAAAATTCTCATATTCTTTAGTAATCTCTAAACATCTATATTTTTAAAATAGGATACTGGAGAAAGTACCAGTGAAATAAGATTACAACATCTAAGACACTCAACAGCATTGTCAATAACGTAACAACTGGACTAGGGAACTTAGGGAAAGATGAAGAATTAAACTTTTTCTTTTTTACTAGAATGAACAATCCTAAGTGAATCCTATATAATGTCCACTAATCAAAACATCTTGCATATTCAGTACTCAACAAGTATAAATGAACATTATCTTCTTCAGGAAAATTCTAGAAGAATGACCAATCATTCAAGGCAGACACTAGAAAGAGAGCAAAGCAAGCAAACACACTCACTTCTCAGGGGTTTTCACCCAGAAGGCAGGGTGGTGAAAGCCTCAGGCATGAAGGTGCAGCAGGGGAAGAGAGTCAGGCGGACGGTGGGAGGCCCTCCACTGGCCCGCTGGTCACCTCCCTGTAAACTTTTACTTGAAAGGCACCAATCCACAACCTATAAGCCCTGTGGAATCCAATGTAATATCTCCCTCTTCTCCCCAAAGAGAGGACTGAGACTTGCATTCAGAAACCTGGGAAGGCTGAGCCACAGGTATAGCTGGAAACCATCACAGCCTCCACGTTTCTGGCAAGCACAAGAGCCAGGACACAACGGGACTTCAAACACTGCACGGCAGGCTGCGCCCCTAACATGGAAGACTGAGCCCCTGACAACCCCAGAAAGGCCTGAGGACAGTGCTCTCCAGAAGTGGGAGGCTCCTCCTGAGGGGTCCAAATTGACACAAGGAACATCAGGAGTGAGAGAAGGTTCAGGTGACCAGAAGGGGAGACACCCAGGAGAGGTCTAAGAAGTACTAGAAAAAATCAGAATGTCTAAGGCGAGAGCCTGTGGCATGGGGCAGAAGGAAAGAAAAGTCATTCCAAGAAGTCCTCAGAGAGATCATGGAATGGCTACCTGAGTGAGGTGGGACCACTTGTTGAATCCCTCGGGAAAACAAGAAAGTTGTGGGGCGGGCAGGGCATCCACAAGCCAGCGAGGAAACACAGACAGCCTCCCCACCTCCCCATCCCATCATCTCCTGCAGTGGGAGGACAGAAAGGGAATATATTCCAATGCATAAAAAAGGTTAGGAGGAGAATCACAAGGAGAAAGGTAAAAATGGTCCCATTAACAATTGGACAAATAGTGAAAACACACAGGAACATGCAGCCGTGAGGCAGATGGGAACGCACCTGAGACTTCATATCGATCCAGAGGGGTTAGCAGCCATTAAAGCTTGGAAACCACCAGTCAAAACCAGTGAAGTTCAGAGGGGATGGAGCTATGATAATGCAAACCTATGATGTATCATTGAATTATTTTGTAATTGAGTTCTTGAAAAATTGGTCTGTATTTGCGTGAAATCGGTTGGGAATCTTTATCAACATATTCAATGAATAGAAACTTCAGCTTTTGAAGAAATGGGTAAACTGCAATTACTGAAAATATATCTCACAAAGTAGAAGACATGGAAAATTACCCTGACAAAAGCAAAAGAGGAAGTGAACAAATCAAAGGATGAGAGCTCAGATGGTGTAGAGAATTTAATTTTTAACTTCTACAAGTGCAATTTGGAATATCTTGGATTGTGAGAAGAATTTTTGATGAAGTTCCTATTTTAATTGGATAAATTTATGCTCTGACTGGGACAGAATGAAACAAGAAGGCCTATGATTTTCCAGCATATAAATCTGATAAAATAGTCAAAAGAATCACAAAGAGAATCAACTGATTTAAAGAGGTTTTTTTTTCTTGCAAAAAAATTTCTTAAAGATTAATGATCTGTATAGAGGCTTAAAAGACAATATCTGGAAAATATTTTCATAAAACAATTATACACTTAATATTTTTAAGTATTAAAAATATATACCTGAAAGGAATAGTTTCTCAAAAACACCCAGGTATACAGAGAAAAGTGAGTAGTTTTCAAAAAAATAAAACTATTAACCATGAAGTAAAAATGTGAACATTTCAGTAAACACTAACTAACGACACAAGTGAAAGTCACTCGTGTCTGACTCTTTGCAACCCCATAGACTATACAGTCCATGGAATTCTCTAGGCCAGAAAACTGAAGTAGGCAGCCTTTCCCTTCTTCAGGGGATCTTCCCAACCCAGGGATTGAACCCAGGTCTCCTGCACTGCAGGCAGATTCTTTCTGTCTGAGCACCAGCAAAGCCCTGATACTATCATACTGAAGAAAAGTAACTTATTTCTTTAAAATATCAGTGACAGGCTATTATAAACAAATGTAGATAAGAAAAGATTTTGTGAATATTACCAAGACTATTACTCTGTGTTACATTTCAGTGCTGATAATAAAAGATTTTAAAGATTTGCTTTAATATATGTAATGTTGCTACAGATTTAAGACTTGCATCCTCTCAAAATTGATATGTTGAAACCTAATCCTTAATGGGATGCTATTAGGAGCTGAGGGCCTTTGGGAAGTGCTTAAATCTTGAAGGAGGAGCCCATGTGATGGGATTATGATCATACAAAGGAGACCCCAGAGAGCGCTCTCATGCCTCCCTCACAGGGGGACACCGTGATCTACAAGCTGGAAGCTCACCCTCACCAGACTCTAAGTCAGACAGCACCCAATCACTGACTTCCCAGACTCCAGAATCAAAAGACAACCAAGAACCAAAAAAATAAAATTCGTTGATTATGACTGTCCAGTTCATGTCATTTTAATATAACGGCTAGAACAAAGACGATGAATATATTGTATAACACTATTTTATCTTTTAGAAATAATCTTAATTTTAAAAATCCTTTTGAACAGAACATTCCATAAGCTCACCAATGATAAAACTGAGTTACATAAGAATAAACAGCTTCAAAATTCACAAAGCTTTGCTTTTTGGTGACATCCTTCACTCTCACATTGTCCCAGTTTGGAAAATAAGTTATACAGCCACCTTGATCTTTATGCTGTGGTGAGTAAGATGGTGTAGGATTAGATGATCAGCTCAGTTCAATTCAGTTACACCATAGTGTCCGACTCTTTGCGACCCCATGGATCGCAGCAGGCCAGGCCTCCCTGTCCATCACCATCTCCCGGAGTTCACTCAGACTCACGTACATTGAGTACGTGATGCCATCCAGCCATCTCATCCTCTGTCGTCCCCTTCTCCTCCTGCCCCCAATCCCTCCCAGCATCAGAGTCTTCTCCAATGAGTCAACTCTTCGCATGAGGTGG
>SJYF01000464.1:3557868-3568812 GCA_006410515.1 Procapra przewalskii | reverse complement strand
GGAGGGAATAAGGGAGGGGGGCAGGGAGGAGGGACAATAGCATGTTTATATATTTGAAGAGACATTTGTACACACATGTACTCCCACAAACCAGACTGCATTTAAATCACTGCACTCACTTTGTTGTTGGATATTTACTGTTTATCTGGCTTTCTCCTCTCCATGTGTTCAGTCACTCAGTCATCTAACTCTTTGCAACCCCACAGACTGTAGCCCACCAGGCTCCTCTGTCCATGGGATTCTCCAGGCAAGAATACTGGAGTGGGTTGCCATTTCCTTCTCCAGGAGATCATCCCCTCCGAGGGACTGAATCCCTGTCTCTTACATCTTCTGCACTAGTTGCTGGGTTAAGGAGATTACAATTGCCTTGAGGGCACAGACCACTCCTCATTCATCCTTGAGCCTCCATCTTTTTTTAAAGTATATGTTACATAAGGGATTCCCAGGTGGCAGAGTGGTAAAGAATCCACCTGCCAATGCAAGCGATGCAAGAGACATTGGTTAGATCCTCGGGTTGGGAAGATCCCCTAGGATCTACTACTGTATTCCTGGGCTTCCCTGGTGGCTCAGGTGGTAAAGAATCCGCCTGCAATACATGAGACCTGGGTTCAATCCCTGGGTTGGGAAGATACTCTGGAAGTGGGCATGCATGACAACCCACTCCAGTATTCTTACCTGGAGAAGCCTGGCGGGCTGCAGTCCATGGGGTTGCAAAGAGTTGGACATGACTGTGACTGAGCACACACATGTACTGAATGAAAGAATAAATGAGGATTTTTATAAAAGAATCAGAAACATAGAAACTAAAGAATATTTAACTTCAAACAACTTTGGAATCTTGGCATAAAAGAAACTGCAAAAATAATTTTTTTCTTGAATATATTATTTGTAGCAAAACATGTTAATCAGGCTATTTTCCTCTTTCTCCTAGGATAAGTTGCAGAGCCCTTCTGTCAAAGGGTATTTGCTCATACAGTTAATATCTAATTGAATTAAACTAAACACATTTGGAAAGGTAAATGTCTTGCCAAATATAGGTAACAGATTACAAAGCTACATTGAGATGATTGTATTTTTTTTCTCCTGGTTAATTTTTATTTATGTTTAAACAGAGATTGGATTATACATCTTGAAGAATGGCTCAGTTGCAGTTCCATATTGAAAAAATTTGCAGAGAGACTGAGAGAGGAGGCTGAGGCTGCAGCAGGAAAGTCTGCTGGACTCAGTGATGCAATTTGGTCATCTCCAAGTAGTGCTTCAGTTTAGCAGAACTCAGCATAGATTAACAGACTTGCTGTGGTGCCTAATATTCCAGCTCAAAAACCAAATGAGATCAAGCTCTGAGCCTTTGGAGTGGGAGCACTGACTCCAAGACCCTTGACTACCCGGCATCACCCAACCTCCAGTAGCACCCTATGTAGGACACCTCATCTAAACAACAAACAGAAAAAAAGCACCAACTCAATCATCAGCAGGCAGGATTACCACCTCACTCAGCCTTGCCCATCAGAGGAAAATTAAACAAACAAAAACTCAGCACAAATCTCACCCTATACAAAGCTTACACAAACCACTGGATCAACCTTAGGAGGGTAGAAACCAAAAGGGAGAAAGAATTCGACCTTGAAACCCGGGAAAAGGAGACCTCAAACACAATAACTAAAAAAAAATGAAAATGAAAATGCAGAGAAATACTACACAAATGAAGGAACAAACGAGAAACACTGAAGTCCAAATAAATGAAGAGGAAATAGGCAAATTACCCAGAAAAGAATTCAGAATAATGATAGTAAAGATGATCAAAAATCATGAAGACAAAATGGAGAAAATGCAAGAATCAACTAACAAAGACCTAGAAGAAGTAAAGAATAAACATACAGAGACAACACAATTACTGAAATTAAAAATATTCTGGAAGGAATTGATAGCAGACTATCTGAAGCAGAAGAATGAATCAGTGAGCTGGAAAATAAAATGGTGGAAATAACCTCTGAAGAGCAGAATAAAATAAAAAGAATGAAAAGAACTGAGGATAATCTCAGAGATCTCTGGGACAATATCAAACACACCAACATTCAAATTATAGGGGTCCCAGAAGAATAAGAGAAAAAGAAAAGGTACCAGAAATTTTTTGAAGATAGTATAGTTGAAAATTTCCCCAATATGGAAAAGGAAATAGTCAGTCAAGTCCAAGAGGCACAAAGGGTTCCATACAGAATAAACCCAAGGAGAAACACAAGACACATACTAATCAAACTAACAAAGACTGAACACAAAGAAAGAATACTAAAAGCAGCAAGTGAGAAGCAACAAGTAAAATACAAGGGAAACCCCATACGCTTAACAGCTGATCTTTCAGGAGAAACTCTGCAGGCCAGAAGGGAATGGCAGGATATATTTAAAATACTGAAAGGGAAAAATCTACAACCAACATTCAGTTCAGTTCAGTCACTCAGTCGTGTCCGACTCTTTGCAATCCCATGGACTGCAGCACGCCTCCATGTCCATCACCAACTCCCAGTGTTTACTCAAACTCATGTCCATTGAGTCAGTGATGCCATCCAACCATCTCATCCTCTGTTGTCCCGTTCTCCTCCTGCCTTCAATTTTTACCAGCATCAGGGTCTTTTCCAATGAGCCAGTTCTTTGCATTAGGTAGCCAAAGTATTGGAGTTTCAGCTTCAGCATCAGTCCTTCCAATGAATATTCAGGACTGAATTCCTTTAGGATGGATTGGTTGAATAGCCTTGCAGTCCAAGAGACTCTCAAGAGTGTGTTCTTTTGGCAAAACTCTGTTAGCCTTTGACCAGCTTTATTTGTACTCCAAGGCCAAATCTGTCTGTTACTTCAGGTATCTCTTGACTTCCTACTTTTGCACTGCAGTCCCCTATAATGAAAAGGACATCTTTTTTGGGTGTTAGTTCTAGAAGGTCTTGTAGATCTTCATACAACTGTTCAACTTCCACTTATTCAGCATTACTGGTTAAGGCATAGACTTGCATTACTGTGATACTGAATGGTATTTGCCTTGAAAATGAACAGAGAAAAGATCATTCTGTCATTTTTGAGACTGCATCCAAGCACTGCATTTCGGACTCTTTTGTGTTGACTATGATGGCTACTCCATTTCTTCTAAGGGATTCCCGCCCACAGTAGTAGATATAATGGTCATCTGAGTTAAATTCATCCATTCCAGTCCACTTTCGTTCACTGACTCCTAAAATGTTGATGTTCACTCTTGCCATCTCCTGTTTGACCACTTCCAATTTGCCCTGATTCATGGACCTAACATTCCAGGTTCCTAAGCAATATTGCTCTTTATAGCAATCAGACTTTACTTCCATTACCAGGCACATCCACAAATGGGTGTTGTTTTTGCTTTGGCTCCATCTCTTCATTCTTTCTGGAGCCATTTCTCCACTGATCTCCAGTAGCATATTGTGCACCTACCAACCTGGGGAGTTCATCTTTCAGTGTCCTATCTTTTTGCCCTTTCACACTGTTCATGGGGTTCTCAAGGCAAGAATAATGAAGTGGTTTGCCATTCCCAGTGGACCACGTTTTGCCAGAACTCTCCACCATGACCTGTCCGTCTTGGGTGGCCCTCAACGTGGCTTATTAAAAAAAAAAAAGGAAAAAAAAAATTTGCTTTGTTTCCTCTGCAGGAGCATTTCCTGGGGGCTTAGTTTTCAAAAATCTGACAGCCTTGTTGATAGGTCTCTGCTCTTGCATCCTAGTTATCAACAAACAGTAGTCTTCATTTGGGGAGAGTTATATCAGTGTGGGCTGTTGCATGTTTAACAATATCAATCCAATCCAAGAGAAAAAAAATAATGCCTATGTTTGCAGTGTTTGCCGATTTTCATGGTATAAATACACCTATCATGACCCAATTTGGAGCTGACAACACAGTGTTGCCTAATGCAGAGCTAGGAAGAGATGTGAGGTAGGAACAGTACCTGGTGATATAGTACCTCCACAATAAAAAAATATAATAGATGTAAGCAATCTCAACACATAGACAGCAGTAAAATAGCTACTCAACGATGAGTCTTGAGTATTTATTATTTTTTTCTTAATTAAATTTAATTATAAGCTTATATAATTTAATTTATAATAAAGGCTGTGTTAACATGCTCACAACCTTCTGTCATGTGTGGGC
This sequence comes from Procapra przewalskii, assembly GCA_006410515.1. Taxonomy (NCBI): domain Eukaryota; kingdom Metazoa; phylum Chordata; class Mammalia; order Artiodactyla; family Bovidae; genus Procapra; species Procapra przewalskii. The sequence goes on along the minus strand of SJYF01000464.1, from coordinate 3,564,650 downwards.
AGAAGCCTGCTCCACAGCATGTCACTGGACACTGGCTTTGCATTTTTGTCTCTGATGACAACGAGCAGGGGTATGTCGTATGATTCCCTAGAATGGCAGCTCTTGGTCTGAGTGAGGAGGTATGTAATCTTCCGGTCATTATACAGCTGTGGCTACACACACATACATGACAACGGCAGTGCTGTGTACTTTATCTGCGAAACTAGGATTACTGAGAAAAAGCAGAGGCAGAGAAGTATTAACAGGATGGCGCGAAGTTCCCAGATTCTCTCGCTAGTCACAGAGGCAGCCTGTGTTGGGCCGAGCCGACCACATCAAGGAAGAGCGCCGACACAGAGTCTGACCCTCTGCTCAGTTTGTGGATTAGAGAGAAAGGAGAGCAGGGCACGTGCAGTGGGTTATGTGACAACCAAGCTTCCTGCTGAGGAACTAACCCTGTTTGAAAACAAGAGCTTCCAGAGCTGTTCTTCCATTGAGTCAACTTGTACATACAGAGTCAGATCCTGAAGACGAGGAGGAAATGACTCTCTAGAGCATTTTGGATGTGCTTGTCTTCACCCCACAACTTAGGATGGTCCCCCAAATAAAGCAGACTTGTCTATACGATGCAATGATTTCTTTTGTCAGGCTAGACTTCGGCTTCCCCAAGTCAGCCAATTTTCCTGAAGAGTGTAGGCAAATTCCAGGTCTTCTCAGACCTCCTTATGAGGTAGGTAGTAGGGTTAAGTTGTTTATAGTATCTGAACTATTGCAGGGAAAGATGACTTCACAGTCAAATCTGCGCCACTGACAACCTGGCCAGAGGACGGGAAGTGGAAGTAGAGGTAACTGAGAGTGGGTGTGCCAGACCGGAAGTATCCAGGTGTGCAACATCAGCTTTGGAAATTGATTGGGCTTTCATCACTCTAAAAGGAAAGGCAGGCATCATCTTTGGCAGAAATTTCAGCGGAATCTTCAGAGAGTGACTTCCACCAACTACTCTACAGAGATGATCAGCGAAAAACCAGAGAGCACAACCATGAGTGGAAAACCCCTACTCTTCAGCTGCCCTGTGATAGAAGAAGCTCCTTACATACCTGGGTGTCATCTTAGGTGGAGGGATGTGGATGGGGTGACATCAGAGACCAAGCATGCTTTCCTAAGAGCACTGAGTGGTTTCTCAAAGGAGTGCTTGAATTATCCCGTGGGACGGAGTTTAATCTACTGGGGTTGAATTATACTTCCCCACTTCTGAGTGAGAGGGGACGTCTAAGGGAAAGGAGTCTGTTTCCTTCTTTGAGAAGAAGGAAAGAAGTTAAGTTTGCTTCTTGTATTTGAGTATAACATTGATAAATTCAAGATTTTTCTCTTTTCCATAAAATATTCTTAACAATGCAAAGCAAGATTCCCATATGGGGGTGGTACCAAGCACAGTCCACCCACTTTGGTCTGAAAGGCATTAAATTTCTCTATCCTTTTAACATTTAAACTTATCACTATTTAAGCATTCTTCAAATACTGATGGGAAACCTAATATTATATCAAAGATCCCCTTATTAAAAAAAAAATCTTCCATTTGTACAAACCAAAAAATAAATCTATTTCCAAAAATTTACATGACTTCCAGAAGGTCAAATGGTCACTAGTTAATCGAAGTAGTACCTAGCCCAAGCCTCCCGCTGCCAGCTGTGATACTATTTCCATTTAAATGTGCCAACCTCATTTATTAAAAACATTTACTGGGCTTCTACTCATTTATTCCAAGCCCAGGAATTCTATTCTTTTAGAGAATTCACAGGAGACTTCCTGCCTCTCACCAGCAACTCTTTCATTTAATTGGCACTTTTTGTAAGGCTTCTAAACTTAAGATTTAGAATGACTAGATCAGATGTCAGGGGATGAGGGGAGGCTTTTTTGTTTTTTGTTTTTAAATCAACGCTCCTTTCATTTCTATACAAGAAAATACTGATAAATCACGCGCATATTTTACCTGCACTGATTTCACAACTCTGCTGGTGAAAGAACCTAGGACTAAAGCGCCTTTCAGGTTTTCGCTGCTAGATAACTTTCCCTAATTCCTCTAAAGTCTGTTTAGAATTTCTACATCCTCAATGATTGGTTTTATTTCTACTTTTCTAGAAAAAAGTGTATCTCACCCATTTTTTAAAAAATTATTTGCTTAGTGTTGAATAAAAAAGTCTCATGAGTAAATTTCCTGTCTTTGATTAGTTCTCCTTATCATGTCTGCTTCTGAATAGTTGGGCTTTGCTTCTTTTTTCCCTTGGAAAGAGCTAATGATGTATATACTTTATTGTGCCTTTTTTCCATCAAAGATCAAAACTGTAATATTTCATTGCAATTATTTTGAAGATCTTCTGTAATAATTTTTTTCTCTCTGCCACCACCCCGCCCCACTCCAGAGTCTTCACCAAACGTCTTTAAAGAGAGCATTCAAATTCTAGAAAGTAGGATATTTTCCCATTTTTCTTCATTTATTGTTGCTGCATTTTGATAAAATACTATTATCTTACATCTTCTTTGTGAAATGGTTTGAGGTTTTCTTTGTCTATTTATATGAATACTTAAAGATAAATGGGCTTCCCTGGTGGCTCAGATGGTGAAGAATCTGCCTGCAGTGCAGGAGACCTGGGTTTGATCCCAGGGTTGGGAAGATGCCCTGGAGGAGGGCACGGCAACCCACTCCAGTATTCTTGCCTGGAGAATCCCATGGACAGAGGAGCCTGGAGGGCCACAGCCCATGGGGTCGCAAAGAGTCGGACACGACTGAGTGACTCAGCACAGCACTTAGAGATGAACGGTCACTTAGTTGACAAGAGTCAATAGTAGGTAGGCTACAGGTAAATCAAGCAGTGCTAAACTACCTAAAGGATACAGGTCTATCAGCACACTACTGGCAGGGAGCCAGGAGATCAGCAATATTTTTACAAACAGGGTTAATATTTGGCCATAAAATCCTTCACTGGAGATTATAAAGCTGCAAACTATGGATGATGTGTGAATGAATAAAGACCACTCGAGAACATCTTGAAGCTTAAGAAGTTCTCCTAGGCCCAGCCTCGTATACTAGGCAGTCTCAGCTGGGCCAGGTGTGCTTCAGCAACCTTGGAGCTACCCTATGCAAGGCATCACTGCAGGGCAACAGGGCCCCCGGCCTGAAGTCCTCATCCATCACTCACAGTCTCAGGCTGTACAATCTGGCCTGAGTCAACTCATGGATTCAGTGTCTGAGAACCAGGACAAAGGATAATTTTCCAGACAGCTACAAGATCATGTTTAAAATGCCTTCCACAACTTGTAGTTTCCTTGGGCTAGTGGATAGGCATATGGTCACTTGACCAAAAGGCATATTCTTTGTTTTCAAAGTACTGAATTCATTAAATCAAGTAGATCTTTTATTCATCAAATTATCTAGGTCACCTTTATCATCATTTTTTCCACATACTATGCAACAAGAAAGGTAGCATTGAATTGCCTACTATATCATTTCTATTTCTCCTTGATTTCAATAGAGGAGAATTGCCTGTTGCTTTTGCTTTATGAATGTTTCTGATATTTTATTACATGAATAATAATTAGATTTTTGTTGTGGATTACATACTTAATACAAAATTGGCCTTTTGTGTTCTATAATGTTCAATAATTTTAAATCTAACACTGACAGGTATCATGACTCCTGTTTTCAGTTTGTGCCTGGCCTGCTTTAAATGCCTCATTATTCTTAGTGTTTCTGAGTCACTTTTTGTTTTAGTCACTTGCATACCATATACATTTGCATTTTATTCTATAATTCCACTGGGGAGTTATAGAATTTTAATAGCTGAGTAGAAACAATTAAGTTTCTTGATATGATCAGTGTTCTTGGTTTCACATTAATATTTTATGCAATGCTTTCTGGTTTTCTTGTTTTTCATTCTGTTTTTCTTCTGATTGCTTTGAATATTGTAATTTTGTTCTGTTGATCAGCTTTATGTTAGGTCCATCCTCTAGCTTGCTTTTCTCCTACTTTTGTCAATTGACTGCGTAAATCCAAAACAGGTACAGAACTACCATGTAAATAATAATGTAGACTTAATAAATGATGATAATTGATAGTAACTAGGCTCAGAGGTTAAAGCGTCTGCCTCCAATGCGGGAGACCTGGGTTCGATCCCTGGGTCAGGAAGATCCCCTGGAGAAGGAAATGGCAATCCACTCCAGTATTCTTGCCTGGAAAATCCCATGAATTGAGGAGCCTGGTGGGTTGCAGTCCACGGGGTCACAAAGAGTCGGACACAACTGAATGACTTTACTTACTTACTATGTAGAAATATTAAGTTATTTTAGTCTTTTTCTTCCTACAAAGTATCACCACTGTATTACAAACATTGCTGGCATCTCAGCACAACTGCATTTTTCTGTCATCAGTTTTGAAGTTTGATAAACCGGACAAGACAAAGGGGGTTGGGGATTAAAAGTTATGAATGAGGCTTCACTGAATTTTTATACCGTGAAACATAAAAGTCTGAATAAAAATAACTTACAACTGTGATTATCATGATTTGGCTTTCCTTGGTTTGCTGACTGCTTTTCTCTCTACATCCATTTTTCCTTCCCTTCATCACTCCTCACTTTCCTTCACATTGTTTATACAGCCTATATACTCCTTTCTTCTTTTCTCCTTTCCCTTGATACTATCTATTAATTAATGAGTCATGGTGTCCATTACACCTACAAATTCCATTTTACAAAGATAATGCAATAAAAATTGTAGTTAACTGAAGAGAGACTAGAGAATGATAAATAGTCTGTGTTCAGAATCAGACTTTGGTTCTCAAACAATTAATTAAAACTGCTAAAGCCTTCAATCCTAATGAACCACCAGAGGAACACCAGCTTTTTCTAAAATTTTGTGCATATAAATAAATGAAAGGAGAAAGCTAAGCGCAAACAATCAATATCTTTTTAAAATATCTAAGCAAAGAGCAATAGATGATTACTAAATTTTAAATTATTACTTTTTAATACTTAGTATAATGTTACTTAATTAGAATACCAAATAATGTATTTATCCCTGAGAAATAATTTTTAGAATAATAAAATTTTTATTCACTAATTCACTTATCCATCAAGGATTCACTGAATATAAATTGAATGCTAACAATATTCCAGAAAATGTGAACACCATAAACCTGAATATGACAAAGCCTTCAAATACTTAACAGATTTTTTAATTTAAAAATATTCCAAGGATTTCCCCAGTGGCTCAGTGGTTAAGACTCCAAGCGTGGATGAGGGTTTGATCCCAGGTTAGGGAAATAAGACCCTGCATGCATGCAGCATGGCCAAATAATAAAAATAAATAAATAAATTTTAAGCATTCCACGTACTTGCAGAAAATATAGAAAAGTAATGATGCAGAAGAATAATGCAAAAATATAGGCGAGAGATACATACATACACCCATAAAATTAAAATTATGTAACCTTCCATTTTTTGACTCATGAATATATAAATATACATTAAACATTTATCTGTATGCTTTCTTTGCCGAAAAAGGTCCATGTAGTCAAAACTGTGGTTTTTCCAGTAGTCATGTATGGATGTGAGAGTTGGACCATAAAGAAAGCTGAGCGCCAAAGAAATGATGCTTTGGAACTGCAGTGTTGGAAAAGACTTGAGAGTCCCTTGGACTGCAAGGAGATCAAACCAGTCAATCCTAAAGGAAATCAGCTCTGAATATTCATTAGAAGGACTGATGCTGAAGGTGAAGCTACAATACTTGGCCACCTGATGCAAAGAACTGAGTCACTGAAAAATGGAAAAGACCCTGATGCTGGGAAAGATTGAAGGTGGGAGGAGAAGAGGACAACAGAGGAGGAAATGGTTGGATGGCATCACCAACTTGATGGACATGAGTCTGAGCAAGCTCTGGGAGCGGGTGATGCACAGGGAAGCCTGGTGTGCTGCAGTCCACGGGGCCTCAAAGAGTCAGACACAACTGAGCGACTAAACTGAACTGATGCTTTCTTTAGTTTTTTTCACTGCTATGGAATACAATTGCTTTTCTATGTAATTTAGTGGTTAGTTTTTTGGCTTTATAGTAATCTATTAAATAGACACATCAAATTTCATTAAATGGCCCATTACTGTTGTACTTTTAGACTGAATCCTACTCTTCTATACTATTATTGGTCTACAACTTTTCAGATTGTACAGTCTTTCCAGTAAAATCTGAGCATAAACCCAATACATAAATATCTATTTATAAATTATGTATCATTGTATATATTTCCTAAATTACAAAGGCAATTTCAATTATTTTTTCAAAACTGTGGAAATCTGAATGGAAATTTTTTTTAAAGCACATTTACTATGAAAATAAAAACTAAAGAAGACCTAAACAAGAACTAAAGAGCTTCTTGATGAAAGTGAAAGAGGAGAGTGAAAAAGTTGGCTGAAAGCTCAACATTCAGAAAACAAAGATCATGGCATCCAGTCCCATCACTTCATGGCAAACAGATGAGGAAACAGTGGAAACAGTGGCTAACTTTATTTTTCTGGGCTCCAAAATCACTGAAGACATTGACTGCAGCCATGAAATTAAAAGATGCTTACTCCTTGGAAGGAAAGCTATGACCAACCTAGACAGCATATTAAAAAGCAGAGACATTACTTTGCCAACAAAGGTCCATCTAGTCAAGGCTATTGTTTTTCCAGTAGTCACGTATGGATGTGAGAGTTGGACTGTGAAGAAAGCTGAGCACTGAAGAATTGATGCTTTTGAACTGTGGTGTTGGAGAAGA
>SJYF01000464.1:3522706-3546244 GCA_006410515.1 Procapra przewalskii | reverse complement strand
TCAAAGGAATGCTATCTTAGAATTTCCAAGGAGAAGAGAAAAATTGCCAGCTGATTTCAAAGCTTCAGAGTACTCAAAGCATCACACTTAGAAACAGTTTTGTGAAATTGAAGCAAATTAAGACAAGTATATTTCAAAATCTCCAGAGGTGAAAGAACTCTTCCCTTGACAGAAAACAAATTCCAACAGATCAACCTCAACTTTAATCGCAATTTTGATGGAGGAAGAAAGTATTTTCAAGTGTTTAAGTAAATATGTTTAAAACTGTATTTTTATATTCAATTCTATTTTCACTGGATTAATAGCTAAAGAAAATGTCAGCCTTTCAAGGCATCAGATGGTCTATTTATAAATACTTTTGGGGGAAGTACTCAAATAAGAAAGAAAGCAGTATTGTGGAGGCTGGCGGTACCCGTGGAAGTCATGGGCTCACATATTTTAGTAAAATGAACTGTTTTCTCACAAGGTGAGGAACCAAATAAAACAATAAAGCAAGCAACAGATGTGTATTCTTGACAATGTAGACCTAAAATTCTAGATGTTTTATTATACTTTGGCTGCAGAGTGTTCAAGAGCAGAGAAACAGACCATGAGTCTGAGTACTGGCAAGCATGTTCATTTTGGTGGGCATGATGTGGACAATGGCATACTGAAGTTAGCAGGGAAATAATTTTACTGTCTATTAAGGAGGGAGGAAAGAGTCCCAAGACCAAAAGTTTCAAGAACTTCTACTTTCGAGCAATGACAATAATTGAAATTGGGCTACCTAAATCATCCTGGGTGACTCTAAAAACAATGCTGAAAGATTAAAAACATGATTAGAGATAAATTAACACCACATCAGTCCTTTTTTATAAATCTGATAAGCAAAATTTTTAAATGTACATATTATTCAAGGATATCTATTATCACAATAATTCTACAAAGGAACAGGAGGAAATGACTGTCAGCAAATTAAGAGAAGTACCACTCCAGTACTCTTGCCTGGGAAATCCCATGGACAGAGGAGCCTGGCGGGCTACAGTATATGTGGTCAAAAAAGAGCTGGATATGATTTAGTGACCGAACAACAAGAGTGATACCATCTCCAAGGAGCAACGGGGACAGGATTAGAGAGTTGCCCACAAGACCCTCACTGTACTAACATATTTAGCAAAGCTTTGATTCATGGGGTTCATTTATTTTCCCAGCATATTTTTTAAAACCAAATATTCTTGCAGTTGCTGGACTTTCTCTGCTTTATGGACATCAACAGGTTTGAACTGTGCCAGTCCACTTACGTGTGTGTTCGCTTTTTCTTCCAATAAATACAGTGCTCCGTGGTCTGCAACCGGTTGAACCTGCAGAGTGAGACTGCAGGCACAGGAAGCTGGCCGTGGGACGTAAGCATCATGGATTCTGGAATTGAAGTTGGCGCCTGGGGCCAGTCCCCCGTGGACACTGAGGCAAGACTATACAGATTTTCAACTGCCGGGGCCACTGACACTCTTAACCTCTGCACTGATCAAGGGTCAACAGGACATGCTAGAGGAAAATTTGCACTGTTGGTAATAGCCAAGAGTTGATAAGAGTTGAGGTGCATTGTTACGTGTTTCTGAGACATTGTGTAGTTCTTTATGATGGGTTTGAAGAGTCTGTGCCATTCTTTGCTGTTTTAAATATGCTAACAGAAAGTTGCCAAAGTGGTGATAATGTGATAATGCTGGTGAGCCAGGCACGCAGTCATTCTAGAAAGCAAAGAATACACCATAAAAACGTTGTGAGTGAGGGGAATAGAACAAACATTACTTGCTTGAGTTCTCTTTGAATTTCTAAATAGTTCTGTGCAAATTAATGTGTTCTTAGCTTAAAAGATTGTTTCATATACTAAGCTGTTCTTTTACTTTTGAATAATTTTCATATTTAATTCCTTCTACTCAGGTTATTTATTTATTTAACAAATACATATTGAATACAGGTAGTAAACTTCTGGTTCACTATAAGTTGTTTCAAGCAGTTGTTGAATAAGTGATTTATGGATAAAAATAAATAAATAAATTATAAATTTACCAAAATTCATTCAATGAATAAGCGTCAAAACTGGAATTTGAGCCCACTGTTCTGTATCTGAAGCCTTAATGTCTATGCTGTCTTCATTTAACAGCTGTGTGAATCGTACCCTCATCTCAGGTTCTGGCTACTCTCTTCAGAACATACCATTATTATTTGTTTCCCCTGTTTACAGTCAGACTGCTCTATGCCTTAGAAGATTAGTTTAAATGAATCAGCATTGACCCAAGTGACATCATTCCTCATGGTTAGTAACATACATTAGAGTCGGGTAAAAGTTTATATCAACAAACACATGAAGTGGCTGGAGGTGACAGATGGGGTGTCTGAGAAAGGAGCATGTGACTAAATCTCATCACAGCATTTTAAACATTACCTTTGAGCTGTAGGGTGAACCAAGAGTCTAAAGCTTTGACTGATGTGTGAAGATTGCCTCAGTAGTATTTTGGCTTCTTCTACAAACCACATTAGTGAATCACTGGAGAGAGTTTCATGTCAAGAAATGTACTGAGGGAATGTGAGGGCAAACTGCCTACCTTCATTTATGCCAAAGATACCGAATGTTCAAAATGCAAATAGACACGGTCCTTTCTCTGCATGCCTAACACTATGCAAATATAAACTAAGGAAAAGGCCCAATGTAATATGCAGCAGAAAAGTAAATAAGCAAGCATAGTCTCTTGACATATTTTGTGGTTCGGTAACACAAGTCTTTCTGTTTACAAGGAATTTTAAAATGTTGGTCTTCATATTTATACTCTGCTGCAAGATTCCATGTTGGAGGGTGTTTTTGTTTTTGTTTTGATCTGGCGTGTTTTTACACAAAAGTCACATGAGATTACTGATCTAAAATAAATGTAAATATGTTTGAGAGCCTGAATGTATGGGTAATCTTTCATCATGTAGAGAGCAGCACTACTGGCTAATGTTTAATACACACTAACGGAAATCAAAATAATCAAGAAATTCAATTTAAGAAATGATGTTGTTACTAGAGCATGGTGAGTTATAATGAATATTCACCATTATTCTGGTTAATCTTACTATTTCCTAAATCATATTATTTCAGAACGTTATTGCTTTGATTATTCAAAACATCTTCTTTAGAACATACAGTGCTTACATAAAAAGTGCGTATACCAAATAGTACAGTTTTCATCACATATGCACAAACAGAAGGAAGTATGCAGGAAATAAAAGTGCTCTGCTGCTGCTGCTGCTGCTGAGTCGCTTCAGTCGTGTCCGACTCTCTGGGACCCCATAGTCGGCAGCCCACCAGACTCCCCCGTCCCTGGGATTCTCCAGGCAAGAACACTGGAGTGGGTTGCCATTTCCTTCTCCAATGCACGAAAGTGAAAAGTCAAAGTGAAGTCGTTCAGTCGTGTCTGACCCTCAGCGACCCCATGGACTGCAGCCCACCAGGCTTCTCCATCCATGGGACTCTCCATGCAAGAGTACTGGAGTGGGGTGCCATTGTTCTTAGAGAGAGACATATTCAATTCAGAAAAAAGCATGAGCATTTTTCTAAAGTGCAGTATCTCAAAAGAACAAAGCCTGTCTTATATAATATTATATATGTAATATATGGGCTTCCCAGTTGGTGCCAGTGGGAAGTGTTAGTTGCTCAGTCATGTCTCAGTCTCTGTGACTCCATGGACTGTAGCCCCCTCCCAGGCTCTTCTGTCCTTAGAATTCTCCAGGCAAGAATACTGGAGTGGGTTTCCATTCCTTTCTCCAGGGGATCTTCCTGACTCAGGGATCAAACCCAGATCTCCCACATGGCAGGCAGATTCTTCACCATCTGAGCTACAGGGAGGAACCCAAGAACCTGCCTTCCAATGCAGGTGACTTAAGTAAGAGACATCAGTTCAGTTCCTGAGTTGGGAAGATTCCATGGATGAGGGCATGGCAACCCACTCCAGTGTTCTTGCCTGGAGAATCCCATGGACAGAGGAGCCTGGCAGGCTATGGTGCATAGGGTCACAAAGAGTTGGACATGACTGAAGCAACTTAGCACACACGCACATAATATATATTCTATATATTATTTATATTTCACAACTGAATCAGAATAGCTGGCCAACATTTTTATGGTATGTCTCAAGGTCTCTGAAGATAAGAAAAATGTTAGGGAAACTGCACTCAGGCAAGAAAGACACTGCATTTAGAACAGATATTCAGCAGAGTCCTGAGTGCCTCAGTCTCACCCCTCTCCAACATGTTTTCCACACAGTTCTCAGAATTCGTTTTCTAACATGAAATGCAATTTATGCAATCTTCCTTTCCATTTTTTGAAAACGTATATTTCTTTTAGATAGATTCCCTTTTTTATAATATTGTGCTCTAGTTCTACCCACCCTGGTGGCACAGATGGTAAAAGAATCTGCCTGCAGTGCAGGAGACCTGGGTTCGATCCCTGGGTGGGGAAAATTCCCTGGAAAAAGGAATGGCTACCCACTCCAATATTCTTGCCTAGAGAATCCCATGGACAGAGGAGCCTGGTGGGCTACATTCCATGGGGTTGCAGAGAGCTGGACATGACTGAATGACTAACACACACAAGATAACAATAAGATACAAATGAAAAACATTAATCACTTCCGTTTCTACTACTTGGATAAATCTTAAAGTACTGTCAGATCACTTTTGATAGTGTATGAGCAGATTAAACACAAGAGAAAATGTGACCAGTTATATTCTTCTTTTCAGCACACGATTATCTGTGAAAAACATACACATATACACTTTGAGCTGGAGGATCTCTTCCCCTATATACAGACTTTCATCTCTTTCAAAAATGAGCCAAATAGAATAGAGGTTTTCTAAAATAATGTCCTACTATGAATGAAGAGTATTCTCTTATTAGCTCCTTTGAATCTATTAATTCTATTTTGAAACATTCAGCTAAAAATGGGAGAGATAATGTAGTGTAAAACCAGCTGGTAGTGTAGCTTTGTAATATTCAGAGGAGTAATACCAACCAAAATTCTGTTTTAGAATATGTGAGATTAAGCTTTGCACCTAGCCATCAGTTCTACCGTATTCCACTGGAAGAAAAAGATGCACCAGTACCTAAAATTGTCAGTAAAATTCAGAAATATTAATTATTAGAAATACTCTTCACTGCTTAAGACCATAAATATAACATGCAATGCTGCTAATCCTGGTGCATCTAATGCTGCTTATGTAAAAGAAGCAAAAAGTCCAGCTTTTGGCTAGTATTAAAGCAATTGACATTAGAATAAATCTAAAAGAAAATTTAAATTAGGTGTGTAAGATTTGATTAGTGAATTAAAGTAAATCATCCTTATTCATGCATGTGAATAGCTAAGTTACATATTATAAGATATTCCTCTTACAAGAGTTGGTTCTGTCTTTTTCTAAAGGTTGGCTATTTACTGGCAAGTGAACTCAGAGGGCCAGATGGTCAAAGCCATACGAGATCATTAGACAGTTCCTGGTAAGATTTTGGACAACAATTAACAGAAGCCCAGCAAGACTTCCCCACTGTTGACCCCTAAAGGGTGGCTAATCAGCAGCATATGTGTTTATTTATACCAGCAGGCCCTTTTAATTAACAGCTCTGAGGTGTGTACTTTGGGGAATTTAGTATAGTATATTAGGAAAAAGTTTTGACAAGGCCCAGTTAAAAAGTATAACTCATATTAAAAGTGAAGGGAGATGGTAACAGAATGTCAAGAGGTCTAGTCACACTATGGACGGAGGAATTGTGCAGACGAGCCCAACAAAATAGCCTTTTTGTTGGTTCCAAGAGTTGCTCCCATTTTCACTCTCTCACCCCAGTCTGGACAAGTTTCCATCATCTATGGTACGGCCCTGACACCTGGAAGGTTAGTATAGCTACCGAATCGTTATCCCCCTCCGTGTTGCTGTCACTGTTCAGATACTCAGTCATGTCTGACTCTGTGACCCCATGGAATGCAGCACACCAGGCTTCCCTGTCCTTCACTATCCCCCAGAGTTGCTCAAACTCATGTCCACTGAGTCAGTGATGCCATCCAACCATCTCATCCTCTGTCATCCCCTTCTTCTCCTGCCTTCAGTCTTTCCCAGAATTAGGGTCTTTTCCAAAGAGTCAGCTCTTCACATCAGGTGGCCAAAGAACTGGAGCTTCAGCATCAGTCCCTTGCGATTAGATCCCTTATCAGCCTCGATGCAGGGATAATTATAGGTATCAAGTGGACTTCAGGGTATATGCATAGCATCCTTGAGGCAGTGGAGTGCTGAAGACATAACAGGAATATTACCTCTTTATCCAAAAGATGGACTTCGTGTAGTCAGTTTCCTTTCTACAACTGGCATCACCAACACAACTGACATGAGTTTGAGCAAGCTCCTGGAGATAGTGAAAGACAGGGAAACCTGGCGTGCTGCAGCCCATGGGTCAGACACGACTGAGCAATGGAACAACAACGACGACGCCTGGAGAAAGGATTTGCTCAGTTGCCTCAGTTGTGTCCAACTCTTTGTGACCCTGTGGACTATAACCCACCAGGCTCCTTTGTCTATCCGATTCTCCAGGCAAGAATGGGTTGTCATGCCCTCCTCCAGGTGATTTTTCTGACCAGGGATCAAACTTGAGTCTCCTGCATCTTCTGCATTGCAGGCAGGTTCTTTACCCACGGAGCCACCTGGGAAAGTATACTGAAAGATTATGTAATTTTCTTTGATGGTCTTAGCCTAATGTTAAAATGCTTCCCTGGTGGCTCAGATGGTAAAGAATCTGCCTGCAATGCAGGAGACCTAGGTTTGATCAGGATGCTGAGTCTATGAGTGGGTTTGATTCCTGTGTCTAGAAGACTCCCTGTAGAAGGGAATGGCAACCCACTCCAGTATTCTTGCCTGGGAAATCCCATGGACAGAGAAGCCTGGCAAGCTACAGTCCACAGGGTTGCAAAGAGTCAGATGTGACTCAAGCTTAATTCTTTAAGCATGTGAGATACAGTTGAAGACTGATACAAGCAGAAGTAAAAACACCATCTTCAATACCAAATTTACTCTGGTAGAAGTCATTACATTATGACTGGCGTAAACAAGGTGGCCCCATGCCAGGAACTCCATTACTCTTGACCACATGAGTTTCTGGAAAGCATTGGACCTGCTTTCAAGGTCTCCAAAGGTAAAAACACCAGTAATAGTGGTTATACAAACACAGTAACATAAACCAATGTTCTAATTATTCACTTTATTTCAGAATGTTTGCTTAATTTCAGCCTCAGTAAAATAATTTATATTCAGAAAGTACCTCTGAACATCATATTAGTTCTGATCTTTATTTTGTGTATCTGTCTTAGCGCTTTGAACATGCATCTCATTTCCATATTTTTCAAATTTATTTGCTATCTAATATCTCATTTCATTCTGGGAGTATCTGTGGGAAAGTGTCAGAGCAGATATTGTTGTCCTTATAGGTGAGAAAGGAAGAGACAGTCCTACAAACCTCACAATATAATGAGGAATTTCAACCCAGGATCCTGATTCTATGGGCAACGTTTTCCTTGCAGGAGAGCTTCTGTAGGAAACTGCAGTATCCCAGACTTCTAGGATATGTACAGATTTACTTGAGGTACTAATCATTTCCACATTTTTAAATCATGAAGAACTTATGCACAATACTATTAAAATGCTTTTGTACTATTGTTACAGAGAAGGCAATGGCACCCCACTCCAGTACTCTTGCCTGGAAAATCCCATGGATGGAGGAGCCTGGTGGGCTGCAGTCCATGGAGTTGCTACAAGTCAGACACGACTGAGTGACTTCACTTTCACTTTTCACTTTCATGCATTGGAGAAGGAAATGGCACCCCACTCCAATACTCTTGCCTGGAAAATCTCATGATCAGAGGAGCCTGATGGGTTGCAGTCCATGGGGTCACGAAGAGTCGGACATGACTGAGCGACTTCACTTTCACTTTTCACTTTCATGCACTGGAGAAGGAAATGGCAGCCCACTCCAGTGTTCTTGCCTGGAGAATCCCAGGGATGGGGGAGCCTGGAGGGCTGCCGTCTATGGGGTCCCACAGAGTCGGACACGACTGAAGCGACTTAGCAGCAGCAGCAGCATACTATTGTTAAGGTCCCAAAAGCATTCTCCAGGTATTCATTGCTATTATGTCAGATAAGTTTTGTAAGATCCACCTGCCATATTTGATGGATAACATTCTAGTATTGTAATTCAAACATGCGTTTTCAAACTGAATAAGAACCTTATGTTACTGACTTTACTTGCGGTTAAATAATAGTTAATGAGTCCAAGGAATAAAGCTATATATGATTGTTTAACATTTGGTAACTGGTACCCCAGCATTTTTACCACAATAATAGTACATTTCACTTGATAGTATATTTGAGGGAAGATGATAATTTAATGAACCATTAATATAAAACAAAGCATAGAAATCTGAATGCTAAAAGATCCAATTTTTGATGATTTTATTGCATACTGAATTTCTTTAAAAATAAGATGATTTTAAATCTTTTCCTTTCTAATGCCCTCATCAAATCACTAAATAAGCTGTAATTGCATGAATCATTTATAAAATGCTTCAGTTGAGAAAGAGCTGGGAAGAAAGCAGATAGATATGCATCTTAAATGTGTGTGATACCTAAAGGAAAAGATATTGTTACTTGGGGTGATACCGTGACTGATCAGATCTAGATTTTAAATTGTATTTGAACAGGTCACTATTTTTACTTAAAATGGAATGACTACTAAGACAATAAGATGTCCTGAACAGGAACACCCTATTAACACAGCTGCTATATATATATATGCTGCATTCTGCAGAGACTGAACTGTATATATTATTGTATTTTAAAAGAATAGACATAAAGAATGATGTCATAATACAACTGTGGCAACTCTGCCACACATCACAGTAGACAACTCAAAAAGTTTACGAGGCTCATTAAGACCACAGTTGTATCAACTAATGCTGCTGAGCCTTCATCTTTCAGTCTGTGATTATATGTTAAATTCCTTGCCTTGCATTTTTACAGATTGGTTAGTCATATATGAAAATTCTATTTTATATACTATAGTAGGCCAGTTTATACCACAGAGTCAGAGGCTTTAAATAATGTTCAGAATTTTAGCAATAGTCTAGTCAAAGTCATTTAACATCTTTAGGACTTTAAATTCTTCATTTTAATTTAGTAACTTAACCAAAGCCTACAACTAATTGAGGTAGAGCCAAAACTGGAATTGAGGTCAAATGACCTATTCAGTACATTTTCAACCACTCTATAGTATGCCCTGAATGTTAGGTGACCCATTAATTGCTCAAGGTCTTAGAATTAGGTAAGTCGGATAGTACCCTTTACATCATAAACTTAAAGGGAAGATAATCCCTTCACCAGTCATGGGAAACTCGAGATAATCTTAAATAGAAAATAAATGGTCAAAAACTCTCAATATATTACATACTTTTGAAAGACAAAATTTTGATAAAATATAATTTTCAGTGGAAGTAAAACTTTGTCAAATAGGATTCTGAACTTATTTTCCTAAGTGTTCAATTATGCATTTGTAGTTAAATATGTTTCTTTTAAAATGGGCGTGTTCTTTGCAGGATGTAATTTTTCCAACGTTTTTGTTTCTACTACCGCGTGTGTTAGAACTTTTAAACACAGAAATTGTGGTGGCAAAGATAAATGGAAACATGGAAATTAGGGACATAAGTTTTATACAGATTTCTTGGAATTTACCTTTTCCATAGTCAAAAATAGACACGAGCTTGAGTAAGCTCCAGAAGATAGTAAAGGACAGGGAAGCCTGGCGTGCTGAAGTCCAGGGGGTCACAGAAAGTCGGCCACAACTCAGCAACTGAGCAACAGTAGTCAAAAAGCATTTGCTGCTACAAAGTTAGTAATGACAGTGAGATTATACGACTTCTTCAAGCTGTACCATCGGGCGTTAATTTTAAAGACCAAAGACGCACTGAACTCACTTCAGTTGATAGTCACATGAAGAATAAACGGAAGATAGGAAACTCACTTAACAGAGGCACAGACAAGCCTCAGTTAAACCAAATCGTGATGGAGGCAAGACATGCATGGCCATAATGGGGAGAAGACGTGGTTTGCCGCAACAGAAGTCCTCCTCTGCTTCCAACACTGACCCTTCTGTCCATGGGATTCTCCAGGCAAGAATACTGGAGTGGGTTGCCATTTTCTTCTCCAGGGGATCTTCCCCACCCAGGGATCAAACTGGCATCTCCTACAGTACACGTGGATTCTTTACCTGCTGAACCTAATCCATAATAACATACTGCTAATAAAAAGCTGAGCACCAAAGAATTGATGATGCTTTTGAACTGTGGTGTTGGAGAAGACTCTTGAGA
Source organism: Procapra przewalskii (assembly GCA_006410515.1). Classification (NCBI taxonomy): domain Eukaryota; kingdom Metazoa; phylum Chordata; class Mammalia; order Artiodactyla; family Bovidae; genus Procapra; species Procapra przewalskii. The sequence goes on along the minus strand of SJYF01000464.1, from coordinate 3,535,832 downwards.
GTCCCTTGGACTGAAAGGAGATCCAACCAGTCCATTCTGAAGGAGATCAGCCCTGGGATTTCTTTAGAGGGAATGATGCTGAAGCTGAAACTCCAGTACTTTGGCCACCTCATGGGAAGAGTTGACTCATTGGAAAAGACTGTGATGCTGGTTGGGATTGTGGGCAGGAGGAGAAGGGGACGACAGAGGATGAGATGGCTGGATGGCATCACTGACTCGATGGATGCGAGTCTGAGTGAACTCCAGGAGTTAGTGATGGACACGGAGGCCTGGCGTGCTGCGATTCATGGGGTCACAAAGAGTCAGACACGACTGAGTGACTGAACTGAACTGAATAAAAATACCCTTGAAGCAAACTTCATCCACTGGATTGAAGTACTCTTTATGAAATGAATGGTATTTCCTTTTGATTCATGCTTAAATTGGGGGCACAGTTTACACTTTGTATTTTGTTTCCTTACTAATGAGTGTGAGTACTAGCGCAAAGAATGTACCCAAGTCTAAGAACGAGGTTATCACACCTGCTTCCATTGTTAGAGTCGGCGTCTCTAGTCTTAAATTACAACTCACGCCTTTTTCCCGCATGAAGCTAGCAGGATTGCATGGTGCTATGCACTGCAGGACAGTTGGCCCTGTTTTTCATTTTTGTCTTGGTCAGAGAATGAACAGACCTAATCATCAGCCCTTCCATTGATTTTTAGCTGAGTATCTAGTCTTCACTGATTGACAGCATGGCTATTAATTACAGAAGCACTCAAAGCTGATATAATTGAGGTATTTTGCTGATGACTGCTTTTTGATTTTTAGCATTCCTTATGCTAAAAACTCGGAGAAGGCAATGGCATCCCACTCCAGTACTCTTGCCTGGAAAATCCCATGGATGGAGGAGCCTGGTAGGCTGCAGTCCATGGGGTCGCTAAGAATCGGACACGACTGAGCGACTCCCCTTTCACTTTTCAGTTTGATGCAGTGGAGAAGGAAATGGCAACCCACGCCAGTGTTCTTGCCTGGAGAATCCCAGGGACGGGGGAGCCTGGTGGGCTTCCATCTATGGGATCGCACAGAGTCGGACACGACTGAAGCGACTTAGCAGCAGCAGCAGCATGCTTAAAAAGTCCTGCAAAAGTAATGTAAAACACACTGTTTTCCACTAGAATTTTGTTAGAAAAAAAGGTACTATAAACACATGCAAAATATAAAAGTATAAAAATAAAAAAGCATAAAACTGAAGTAATTATTTAGATAATATAGGCGAAGAAATGCTACATCCAAATCATTGAAATAGTACTTATAGTAGACTTTAAACTATTCAAAACATCCGTTTTTATTTTATTAGCAGCTTAAGGAGTGCTTCATTGTTCCACTCATCGCATGATGGCCGAATGTCATCCACATCACTGACAAATCTCCTAGCGGCATCAGCACGCCTGGTTCTATTTTTATAAGGGACTTCACTCAGAAAGAATTGAACAAATATGCCGTCATTGAAAATGTACACTCAATCATTCTAATATGTAAACACACTACTACATTTGTTATCTTTGTAAAATCCAGCTATGTTTTAAAATCAGGAAAAAAATGAAAATTTCTGTAATTAACTCACATGATCAAGTTACAGGTTTTAATTAATATCCAAAATCTTCATTTGGAATTTAAGGCATTATCATTGCTGCAAATAGAAAGGATCTTAGAAATATTATGTGTAGATTAATATAAATAAAAGCATGAAGAATAAGTCAGTTATGGGTTAAATTGTTTCCTCACCAAAATGTGAAGTCCAAATCTCCACCACTGTAGCATATGTCCTTATTTGAAAATAGGCCCTTGCAGTCATAGTTAATTACACTCTAAGGACATCATATTGACACAGAGGGGGTCCCTCACCTGGTATGACTGTGTCCTTATAAGTAGCTGGCATGTGGAGGTGGGGGCTTCCCAGGTGGCACTAACGGGAAAGCGCCCACCTGCCAATGCAGGAGTCATAAGAGACACAGGTTCAATCCCTGGGTCGGGAAGATCCCCTGGAGGAGGGCATGGCAACCCACTCCAGTATTCTTGCCTGGAGAATCCCACGGGCAGAGGATCCTGGTGGGCTACAGTCCACAGGGTAGCAGAGTCAGACACAACTGAAGCGACTGTGCACGCGGGCATGTGAAGACGGAGGACTGCTAGAGACGCATCTACAAGCCAAGAAACCCGACAGACTGCCCATAAAGGGAGGGAGAGATGAGACGGGATTATACCCTGTATAGTCCTGCCCACACCTTGAGTTTGGACCTCTAGCCACTGGAATTGTTAGACAGTATGTCCCTGCCGTGTAGAGCCATCCAGTTTGTGGAACTCATCGCAGAAAACTCACACAAAGTACTTTAGAAATGACTATTAACAGTAGTGCCTACCAAACTGAAGGCATCGTGTGAAGTGTTAGAGCAATGTCAGTGGACGTGAGTATTCCTCTCCGCCTCGGCGGCTTATTACTGTCGATTTAGCACTTCTCGTTAGTGGCCTGTTGCATGTAACATAAGTCGTTTCGATATCGGTATGAAGAAACCTCTTGGTTCGTGTTGAGAGGCCAAATTGAAGGCCCCTCTCCAATAGGTCTTTTGAAAAGAACGTCTTTTTGAACCTTCTTTAGGTCCCTCAGTGAGACTCACCATTTAGAAAAGAGGCCAGTCTGCAAAATGCGCACATTGACAGTGAAAGAAAGCAAACACAAGACAAAGGCCAGACAGCAGTGACCTGGGTGGAAACGACAGGATGACTCACTGAAGAAGATGACTCCCAGCCGGCTTTAGGCATGCACACAATTATTCCACGAACAGGGGCATTCCGAGGGAGGGAAACGGTGGGAGAGAAACACAGGGGCCTCCGTGCTCATCCAGGTGCCTTAAAGCTTCACTCACTCCGCACCTCTCAAGGTTTCACTCCAGGTTCCAGTTTTATGTCCAGCTTTCACGCCTTGCAACATCTAACAAGCTGTAAATGAATATAGAATAGCATTATTTATTAAATCAGTATTTCTCAAATGTGAGCGTCTGCCAAAATGAAAAGGAATTCCAAATGTTAGGGCCCTCGGCTGGTTGGCAGCAATAGAATAGATCCTTCTCTAACATCAGCAGATACAGAACACGGTCCTTCCCCTAAACTCCCTCCCGTGTGTCTCCTCTCTCACCATCTCAGCGTTTTCCCTGCAGGGAGACCCCGCTAATCAGTCACAAGTCACTTCACTGCTGACCAGGGCGCAGCTAACAGTGCTCATCTCAGCACCGAGGCGGCCACTGTCAGTCAGTCAAGGGTGGTGTGTGTGCGCACGTGCGTGCGTGCATGTGTGTGTGCATGTATGTGTGCATGTGTGTGCGAGTTAGTATAAAGGGGATGTGGAGGTCTCGCAATTGTAGATTCCTTCAGAAGTGAAAGGTACAGTGGGTAAGGATCTCAAGGACAAGAAAATATAGAAAAAGAGCACTGTTTCATGTGAAGTTGAGAGAAAATACAGTTTTACTTCCTCGAAAATATATGCTGTCTGTTAGTGCTAAAGAGCCTGCCTGTCAATGCCAGAGATATAAGAGCCGTGGGTTTGATCCCTGGGTGGGGAAGATCCCCTGGAGGAGGAAATGGCAACGCACTCCAGTATTCTTGCCTGGGGAATCCCATGGATAGAGGAGCCTGGCGTGCTACAGTCCATGGGGTTGCAAAGAATCAGACACGACTGCATGGAAGATGTTTTACTTGTTTACAGAAGGATTTTTGAGAGACTTCATGTAATCCGAGCACAGCTAAACCATCATTAGCAGGTGACACCAGCCTGCTTTCACAAGTGTGTTTAACATAGCATAATTGATGGATTTTGGTTCCAAAATAAGGAGCGTTTATCTGTCTAGCACCTCTTCCACCTTCGTCTTCCCTATCACACAATCAACTGTGAGGAGCGGGGCTTCCGGGGGCCAGTCCTCAGACAGCTGCTCTTCTCTCTCAGCAAAGCTACTGGTGGTGTGGCAGGCCTCTGAGCTTGTTGCCTAAACAGATGTGGTGCTGGGTGGGTACCAGTCCAATTTTCTCTTAATATTTTAATATGAAACCGGTTATTATGCAGGAATATGTGCAGAGAATTAAGTCCACTGAACAAAATGAGGATTATGACTTAGAAATTCCACAAATTCTTTCAGCTGCTTGAGTATAATCACAGAAACTCATATATTTTTAAATTTCTTTGTTTTTTAACTGAAGGATAATTGCTTTACAAAACTGTGTTGTTTTCTGTCAAACCTCAATATGAATTAGCCGTAGGTGTACATATATCCCCTCCCTTTTGAACCTCCCTTCCATCCCCCATCCCACCCCTCTAGGTTGATACAGAGCCCCTGTTTGAGTTTCCTGAGCAATACAGCAAATTCCCATTGTCTATCTATTTACATATGGTAATATAAGTTTCCATGTTACTCTTTCCAGATATCTCACTCTCTCCTCCCTTCTCCCCATGTCCATAAGTCTATTCTCTCTGTCTGTTTCTCCAGTGCTGCCCACAGCAATCAGAGAAGAAAAAGAAATAAAAGGCATATATTTTTATCCCTATTTTTGAACTCTAGGCATACAAAGAGGAAACATTTCAACATGCGAGGAGAATTCAAGTAGAACTAATATAGGAAAGCGCCATCTTTGTTCAGATACCGCTTTCTGCACACAGTACTGGCAACCTGCCTCCTGGGCCCCATGCAAAGTAAAATGGTGGGGCCCACTCTAAAGACATTATTAAGAATATAGAGATGGCAATCGCAGAGCTTTAAAGCAAGTGTGGGCCCTTTGACGGGGGCCATGTGACCACCTAGGTCCTGCCCCTGTGAAGCCAGCTCTGTCTTCATGGTTAGACCTGCCATAGTCTATGTTCATTTCATCACTGCTGGATCTGGTATTTTTGCTTACTGATGATTTTGTCTCTACCATATGATGGATGAACTGCTTTCCCCTTTTTTCAGTCTTACTTGAAAGTGAGGGGGAAAAAAGTCAAATCCAGTTTTCAATTTATTTACTGTTAATGAATGATCAGTTTCTTCCTAGACAGAAAGGACACTGAAAGTAAGTTTAGAATTCCATGGGTTAAAAGAAAAAGAAGATATAAAAGACTTGAAAATGAATTATAAACAACTTAGACATATTTAATGTATAATAATAATATATTAAACAGTAATTCAGAAATGACTTTAAATGATATGTTGATGTTATTTTTCACTTATTTACCATTCTTTTATCAGCATTGTCGAACAGAGAAACACTATCAGGAAGCAAGTTAGAACTGGACATGGAACAACAGACTGGCTCCAAATAGGAAAAGGAGTACGTCAAGGCTGTATATTGTCACCCTGCTTATTTAACTTTTATGCAGAGTACATCATGAGAAACGCTGGGCTGGATGAAGCACAAGCAGGAATCAAGATTGCCAGGAGAAATACCAATAACCTCAGATATGCAGACGACACCACCCTTATGGCAGACAGTGAAGAATAATTAAAGAGCCTCTTGATGAAAGTGAAAGTGGAGAGTGAAAAAGTTGGCTTAAAGCTCAACATTCAGAAAGCTAAGATCATGGCATCCGGTCCCATCACTTCATGGCAAACAGATGGGTAAACAGTGGAAACAGTGGCTGACTTTATTTGGGGGGGCTCCAGAATCACTGCAGATGGTGATTGCAGCCATGAAATTAAAAGACGTTTACTCCTTGGAAGGAAAGTTATGACCAACCTAGACAGCATATTCAAAAGCAGAGACGTTACTTTGCCAACAAAGGTCCATCTAGTCAAGGCTATGGTTTTTCCAGTAGTCATGTATGGATGTGAGAGTTGGACTATAAAGAAAGCTGAGCACTGAAGAGCTGATGCTTTTCAACTGGTGTTGGAGAAGACTCTTGAGAGTCTCTTGGACTGCAAGGAGATCCAACCAGTCCATCCTAAAGGAAATCAGACCTGGGTGTTCATTGGAAGGACTGATATTGAAGGTGAAACTCCAATACTTTGACCAACTGATGCAAAGAGCTGACTCATTTAAAAGATCCTGATGCTGGGAAAGATTGAAGGCAGGAGGAGAAGGGGACAACAAAGGATGAGATGGTTGGATGGCATCGCCAACTCAATGGACATGAGTTTGGGTAAACTCCAGGAGTTGGTGATGGACAGGGAAGCCTGGCCTGCTGCAGTCCATGGGGTCATAAAGAATGGAACAAGACTGAGCGACTGAACTGAACTGAACTGATCCCCAGTTATTAAAAACATGAAATTTCACAAATCAATTATACTCTAATACATCAGTTTTGTGCTGATTGATATGCAGTTATGGACTCCTTTACTATTTCATTCTAAAAATCCAGTTGCATGTAGAACCTATTAATTTTGATTTCTTTATCAAGAGCAAACAATTAACATCCAAATTACTTAAGCTGGCATGCATATATTAACTTTTCTTGACAACCTTTTTGAGATATTTTATATGTCATAAATTTTACCCATTTGAGAGATACAACTCAATGATTTTAGTAACTTTAGCAAGTAGAGCAACTATCATCAAAAATTAATTTTAGGGACTTCCCTGGTGGTCCAGTAGCTAAGACTCCATGATCCCAATGTAGGGGGCCTGGGTTCGATCCCTGGTCATAGAACTGGAAGCCACATGCTACAACTGAGAGTCCATATGCCACAGCTAACAGAGCCCTCATGCCACAAATCAGACCTAGTGCACCCAAATAAATAAACAAATTTAAAAAAAATCAGTATTAGAATGCTTTCATTCTTCTAATAGGGCTTCCCTGGGGGCTCAGATGATAAAGAATCCGCTTGCAATGTGGGAGACCTGGGTTCGATCCCTGGGTTGGGAAGATCCCCTGGAGTAGGGAAAGGCCGCCCACTCCAGTATTCTGGCCTGGAGAATATGATGGACTATATAGCCCATGGGGTCGCAAAGAGTCAGAGAGGACTAAGTGATTTTCAGTCTCACTTTCACACTCTTCTAATGACATCCTCCATACCCATTTACAGTAAATCCCAGTTTCCACCTGGAGCCCCGGGCAACCACTAGCACGGGTCCTCCTTCTTGAATTTAAAGACAGGATTTAATGGCTTTACATCACAATTTCTCTTTTTCAACAGAAGAGTAATTGCTAGCTATTTCTCACAGGAAGTTTCATATGTTTAATGATCCTAAATGATTTTAGAACCCAAATGACAATAACTCATCAAGGACAAAACGTCTTCATACCACTTAAAGTAAAAATGCGGGTCTAGTTCTTTCAGAAGGCTCCAAACTGTTAAATGTGAGAGTTGAAGGTAAATGTTCTTTAGTGACATAAATCTTGACGTTCAGTCCTCAGGGACCGAAAGTAGACTTTATACCATGGTTCTGCATAATAAACAGAAAGCAGAGCTTAGTTAACAAAGAAACTTGCTTACTGGTAATAAGTCACCATATCCCTGGCAAAGGATCTATCAGGACCAGCCATTTTTGTTGAAACAAACAACCTAATTTTGCCATTTTTCTAGTGGCTTCCATTCTGGAGTTCAGGAGTTAAGAGTTGTTATTAAGCTTGCTTACAAAACCCTTACCTGCCCTCTTACATTTACTGTCTTTAACTGTCATGCACCTGATGAGGATCTGGAATGTCTTTACCTGTCCCTCCAAAGTGGAAGCTAAGATGTTGCACACTGCCCCTCCAATCACTGAAGCATGGCCCATCATATATGTGGGTCTTTTTCATACACTGGTCAGCATATAGCGTATTAAGTCTGGTCTGTTGGCTACATATCTCATTAATTTGCTATTTTGAGTGAGGCATAGAACAACAGAGAACTTCCCAGCTGGCTCCAGTGGTAGAGAAACTGTCTGCCAGTGCAGGAGACCTAAGAAACACAGGTTCAGTCTCTGGGTTGGGAAGACCCCCTGGAGGAGGGCAGGGCAACCCACTCCAGTGTTGCTGCCTGGAGAGTCCCATGGACAGAGGAGCCTGGCGGGCTACAGTCTATGGGGTCACAGAGAGTCGGACAGGACTGGAGAAACTTAACACCCCAACACAGAACGAGAAAAGACTCTGTATCATGCCCAGGCTGGTGAAGCTTCTGTAATATTTGGGCCTCAGAAATCCCATCATAATTACAGTGCTTATGAGAAATGAACTTGACTCTGGCAAGTTCAAACAGGATCATACTAGCAGAGATCCGTTAATGCTGGAGAAAAGTCATCTCCTGTTGCACACATACCTTATGCTCCTTTAAAAGAACTATGTCTGGCTTTCTCCTGGGACTGAATAAAAATCAAATGCATGTCTCCTCAGACATTACATAACTATTGTCCATCATGAACTAGTGATAAGCTCACCCTAGTTATTCTCCACCGTGATTCCTAACCATGTAGAAATGGTCTTTAAGAGGTCAGGCTTGAGCAGGTTCTCTGGAGCCCTACAGGAAGGTCGCAGGTGTGGAGCCTTCCAAGGTCACAGGACAAAAATCTCCAGGATTAACAGCCCCGATCGAACTGTGGCCATGAGCCTCATGATCTAGACCAACCAGTTGTTGACGCCATAATACTCACCCTGTTACCCACTATAGCATCCTAACAAATCACCGAATACCTCCTTTCAGCAGAAATTTTCTGTGTCTCGAGGCTGTAACAATTGACTACTTGCTCGCAAAAGGGGTCAGCTCTCCCTTGAACTGGCCATTGTTCAACACCACCTCCCGCTCTAATACGCTCCATTCTCCCCTCACACTGCCTCATCTCTGGAAATTCTTTTCCAACCCCCACACAGACTACGACAGGCCCCAAAGGCCCTAATACGTTTGCGTGAGCTGGAGCTTGAATGCTGACCAGCGGCCCCATGGAGGCTTCCGTAAGAGCACTTGACGGAGGAGTAAAAACCCAGGACCCTGCAGTTCATGAGCCCCTGGTGGGAAGTGGACTGCTGCTTGGCTGCAGCCTTCTCGGAACGCCGCCTGAAGGATGCTGGCAAAGGCAGACCTCCCCAGCGGGCAGAGTCCCTAGCGCTCACAGTCTGTTACTCACTGTGTGTGCATTAAGAGACAGAAGGGTTGTGGCCACATCATGAAACACCTGATGTAAGAAACTGGAGAAGAGGAAAAGGACAAAGTGGACAGTCACAGAGATCACAAACAAAATCGATCGTATGATGAAAGAATAGCAATTAATATCTTGTGAACCACACACACACTTCTAAGTGTTTACCCCATTTCTATGCTAATCCGTGAAGAAATGCTATCTCTAATTTCTGCAAATGAACAGAATCTAGTTTTTAAAGTTTTACTTTGGCAAAGGCTGTGCATCTAACTATTTAATTTTATTTCAAGCACTTAAAGAAAAGACTGCTGCAGATGGCTGGTGGCAGTATTAAGAAGTTCAGCCTTACTGGGTGCTCGGGGCTGGTGCACTGAGACGACCCAGAGGGATGGTACGGGGAGGGAGGAGGGAGGGGGTTCAGGATGGGGAACACGTGTGTACCTGTGGCAGATTCATGTGATGTATGGCAAACCCAATACAATACTGTAAAGTAATTAACCTCCAGTTAAAATAAATAAATTCATATTTAAAAAATAATGCTACTGCTAAGTCACTTCAGTCGTGTCCAACTCTGTGCAACCCCATAGACAGAAACCCACCAGGCTGCCCTATCCTTGGGATTCTCCAGGCAAGAACAGTGGAGTGGGTTGCCATTTCCTTCTCCAATGCATGAAAGTGAAAAGTGAAAGGGAAGTTGCTCAGTCGTGTCCAAATCTCAGTGACCCCATGGACTACAGCCTACCAGACTCCTCTATCCATGGCATTTTCCAGGCAAGAGTACTGGAGTGGGGTGCCATTAAAAGATAATAATAAAAATTAAAAAAAAAAAGTTCAGTCTAGACTTAGAAAAACTTCTTTTAAGGTCTTAATTTAGGGGCCAATATAAGGCCACAGGGCTCAAAAAGGTCAGTTTTCATTCCAATCCCAAAGAAAGGCAATGCCAAAGAATGTTCAAACTACAGCACAATTGCACTCATCTCACACACTAGTAAAGTAATGTTCAAAATTCTCCAAGCCAGACTTCAACAGTATGCGAACTATGAACTTCCAGATGTTCCAGGTAGATTTAGAAAAGGCAGAGGAACCAGAGATCAAATTGCCAACATCCACTCGGTCATTGAAAAAGCACAAGAGTTCCAGAAAAATATCTACTTCTGCCTTATTGACTGTGCCAAAGCCTTTGACTGTGTGGATCACAACAAACTGTAGAAAATTCTGAAAGGGATGGGAATACCAGACCACCTGACCTGCCTCCTGAGAAATCTGTATGTAGGTCAAGAAGCAACAGTTAGAACTGGACATGGAACAACAGACTGGTTCCAAATTGGGAAAGGAGTACATCAAGGCTGTATATTGTCACCTTGTTTATTTAACTTATATGCAGAGTACATCATGCAAAATGCTGGGCTGGATGAAGCACAAGCTGGAATCAAGATTGCCAGGAGAAATATCAGTAACCTCAGATATGCAAATGACACCACCCTTTTGGCAGAAAGCAAAGAAACTAAAGAACTTCTTGATGAAAGTGGAAGAGGAGAGCGAAAAAGTTGACTTAAAACTCAACATTCAGAAAACTAAGATCATGGCATCCAGTCCCATCACTTCATGGGAAATAGATGGGAAACAATAGAAACATCAACAGACCTTATTTTCTTGGGCTCCAAAATCTGCACAGATGGTGACTGCAGCCATGAAATTAAAAGATGCTTACTCAGTGGAAGAAAAGCTATAACCAACCTAGACAGCATATTTAAAAGCAGAGACATTACTTTGCCAACAAAGGTTCTCCTAGTCAAAGCTATGGTTTTTCCAGTAGTCATGTACAGATGTGAGAGCAGGACTCTAAAGAAAGCTGAGCATAGAAGAATTGATGCTTTTGAACTGTGGTATTGGAGAAGACTCTTGAGTGCCTCTTGGACTGCAAGGAGATCCAACCAGTCCATCCTAAAGGAAATCAGTCCTGAATATTCTTTGGAAGGACTGATGTTGACACTGAAACTCCAATACTTTGGCCACATGATGCAAAGAACTGACTCATTGGAAAAGACCCTGATGCTGGGAAAGATTGAAGGCAGGAGCAGAGGGGGATGACAGAGGATGAGATGGTTGGATGACATCACCGACTCAATGGACATGAGTGTGAGCAAGCTCCAGGAGTTGGTGATGGACAGGGAGGCCTGGCGTGCTGCATTCCATGGGGTCGCAAAGAGTCAGATACGATCCAGCAACTGAACTGAACTGATAAGGCAACTTGCTTAAAAGACTAAATATCTATTTAAATGAAATCCCTTTCACAATAACAATAACAACAAAACTTAAACTACTGCAAAGGGGACAATTTGTTGTTGTGCAGTCCCTAAAAGTCGTGTCTGATTCTTTACTATCCCATGGACTATATAGCTCGCCAGGCTCCTCTGACCATGGAATTCTCCAGGAAAGAATACTGGAGCGGGTTGCCATTTCCTTCTCCAAGGGATCTTCCCAACCCAGGGATCAAACCTGTGTCTCCTGCATTGGCTGGGGAATTAATTTACCACTGAGCCACCCTGGACACCCCAGTGATCCCATTACTGCTTACATATAAGCTTTTAACTGAAATACTATTTATTCAACTTAGAAAAAAGACTAGAGTCATCTTTTCTTCTAGGGCAACAAGTCTCTTTAAACGTAGTGGAGGAGAAGGAGGAGCAGGTTTGCAAGCCACGGTCTGAATGCTCTGTAAAGGGTGTTCTCTTCTTTTATTTTATTATTACGTTTTTTAGTCTGGCTAGATAGATTTTTAATGACCAGGGAATTTTTGCAGAAACCAATGCTTGTGGCTGGCGTTTTATTATGTAAGTGAATATTGAAACGCCCGTGTTTGAGTAAATAGTAACAACATTTTTGGCGGGTTATTACATTCAGTAGTTACACCTGACACACCTATAAAGGCTTCTAATATTTTTGAAATCTTGTCTTCAATCTGCCTTTCTTTAGAAGCAAAGGAGCATTCTTAGCACCAGGAGTGCTATTTTCACTTTCCATATCAGAGTCAATTACTAAGATTTTTTTTTGTCTTTTTGTTGGTCTAATATTCACATCGTCTGACTGAGAACTATATTCTGAAGAACTATCATATTCTGAGACACTAATACACATGTTGTTCAAACAGTCACAGAAAGTATCTGCATAAAATTCACCGAAAAACTCTTCTTCACTCAAAATTACGTGATGCATCATTGTTCTTTTCTAAGTAGGTAAATGAACAGTCTTTCAGCTCACAGGGTGAGCTGCTCAGAGACAGAGTGAAGTATATCTTAATAAAGCCCAGGCTGTGGGCTCTATTCTACAGCATTATTTTATTAGTATACCTCGACTAGTAACAGAATTCTACAGAAACTATCACACTTACTTTGATAGAATTATATTTTCTATCTTGTTATTAACTCCCAAGTGAGTTTATTGCTTAAACTTAAAGAGTAGGGCATTTTGCCATAAAAAAATTTTTTTTTGGTCTTGCAGCTCCTATTTCCTTCAGTTCAGTTCAGATCAGCTCAGTCGCTCAGTCGTGTCCGACTCTTTGCGATCCCATAAATCACAGCACGCCAGGCCTCCTTGTCCATTACCAACTCCCAGAGTTCTCCCAAACTAATGTCCATTGAGTTGGTGATGCTATCCAGTCATCTCATCCTCTGTCGTCCCCTTCTCCTCCTGCCCCCAATCCCTCCCAGCATCAGAGTCTTTTCCAATGAGTCAACTCTTCCCATGAGGTGGCCAAAGTAGTGGAGTTTGAGCTTCCACTCCTTTAGAATGGACTGGTTGGATCTCCTTGCAGTCCAAGGGACTCTCAAGAGTCTTCTCCAACACCACAGTTCAAAAGCATCAATTCTTCTATGCTCAGCTTTCTTCACAGTCCAAATCTCACATCCATACATGACTACTGGAAAAACCATAGCCTTGACTAGATGGACCTTTGTTGGCAAAGTAATGTCTCTGCTTTTCAATATACTATCTAGGTTGGTCATAACTTTCCATCCAAGGAGTAAGCATCTTTTCATTTCATGGCTGCAGTCACCATCTGCAGTGACTTTGGAGC
>SJYF01000464.1:3494407-3511875 GCA_006410515.1 Procapra przewalskii | reverse complement strand
AGGTCAACCTTTTCCTATCACATTTTTCCATTTATTGATTTTATCATCAGTGCTATCTCTAATTCTCTAGTGCAGTTTTGATGGTTTCAGTAATCCTGATTCTTTGGACGCTTGTTATCTATTTCGTCAGATTATAAATTCTTACCCTCTGTTACTTTTAGAAGTGAGTGCCAGTGAGTTGCCTATTAATGACATTGATTTATTGGTTCCATAATCCTGAGGACTTAAAATAGAAATCATTAGCCAAATAATACATGCAAAGTTAATTCTTAGGAGGTGGCTTGGTATGATAGGAAAAATCTACATTGTAAATAGATTAAATTCTTGCTCTGCTCTTTACTTAACCCTGAGCAAGTTACTTAATTTTCAGAGTTTTAATTTCTCATCCGTAAATGGGAAGGATCATGCCAGCTTCCACCAGCCCCTTCATCTTCACTCCCTTTCTGGAGACCATGTAGGAAGTCAGAGCATCCGCTCCAGCATCACGTGCGTGGACCTGCTGCTCAGTCTCCCAGGTGATATGACTTTGGGCTACAATGGACCATTCCCCACATCATGATCCTACTCTTTCCCTTTCCACCTCTCGGAACACCTACCCGCCTCGAATCCACATGCACGCCCCTCCTTGTTTATCCAGAATATTAGGGAAGGCATATTTTTGGTAATCTTGCCAAGGGCCTGGCATTTACTAAACTGTCAACAATAATATTGTCATGCTATCAGTTTTTTTTATTCTTTCAGTAGTTTTCCATGTTAGTTAAGTTGAAACCCACATATCATTTCCAAATTTGAAGTGGAAACAGTGATATGGTTTTAAGATTAAATTAAAGTCACAAATTCTCTTTCCCGTCAAAAATTACTGTGGTTCTGGCAAGACACGGGAATGGTGCTCTCATCCGAACCACTGGGAAGAGGCTCTGCAGTGGGCCCTTCAGCCTACAGCCTCCTCCCACACCTTGCTGTAACATCCACGGAAGCCAGTGAAACTGCAAAATGGCAAAAATTATCGCAACCTATCACCAATGACCAGATGCACTCTGAATGTCAGTAATTCTGAGAGAGACAAACGTATTAATGCCTAGAAATTCCATAATAAAATGCAAATTATCTTGAATATTTAATTTTTAATATCTTCTTCTGAATGCAAATGTTAAGCCAAAAGGAGCAAAATGGATGACAAAACCAAATGGGACATTAAGTGAATTACTGATTTTATCTCACAAAATATCTCCTACAAAAACTTTACTCCTCTTATGATCATAGATGCCTAGAAATAAACAAGTGCCATTTTCTTCATTTATTAGCTTCAAGCATCTGTGCTATGTAACACTCAATGCTTGTCAATGTTTGAGGGATCTGTTCTTACAAGTCTGGGCACATCTCTGTGAGGCTGTTTTATTGCCAGCTTCAGCATTCACACACATAGGAACACTGACACCAAATTCACTTCATTCCAAACCTTCAGCTTACCATTGTGTTTATCAATACCATAATGCAGCAATAGTCATAGGGCCATTTTCCTAGGATGCAGCTTAAACCATTAAAATACAAAAGGAGAACATAGGGCAGGAGGTCCACAGCTGTTGTTTAAACAGAGCAAGAAATCACATTAGCAATCAGAACAGCTGAACAGCTAGGAATGGTTCCGAGATATATTTAAGTGAAGTGAAGTCGTTCAGTCGTGTCTGACTCTTTGCAGCCCCGTGGTCTATAGCCTACCAGGCTCCTCTGTCCATGGGATTTTCCAGGCAAGAGTACTGGAGTGGGTTGCCATTTCCTTCACCAGGGGATCTTCCTGACCCAGGGATTGAACCTGGGTCTCCTGCGTTGCAGGCAGATGCTTTACCCTCTAAGCCACCAGGGAAGTCCCTGAGATATATTTAAACACTTCTTTAAATACCCCATGCCTTGGAAAGTGATAAAAGATAGCTTAAACAAAAGAGGAATTAAAAGAACGTGAAGTCTGAATAGAGACGATCACAGGGATGAAACATACGCACCTCGGTTTTCATTTTGTAAACAGATTATCCAGTGAAGTTTTAACATGCGCACATAAAGTGAAATAAAACTCAGTCTGTGGCTCTACAACTAAATGTCTACATGAATTTTAACCCGTGGGAATTCACATTTTTTTCACTCAAAGGACTGAATTTATCCTGGTAGTGGAGTGATACCCAAAGCAAGCACAAGACTCAGAAAGAAGTGGAAATGGTTTCTTGACTTTGATATCTTGTGGCTCAACTGGCATCTGCTGGGTTATCCATTGGCATCTTTTTGGCTTTGGTTGTCTATCATTCAGGATTCAGGGGCCTGTGGGACCTGTGACTTCTCTGCCCTTGAGAAGAGGAGGATAACTTAGTACTCCCATGCCACACCGCACCCCACACGTCCACCTATCGAGGGCCCTGATATTACTCCGCCCTGCTTCACTGGCGTCATTCAGCCACTCAGTTGTATCTGACTCTCTGTGACCCCATGGACTGCAGCACACCAGCCTTCCCTGTCCTTCCCTACCTCCCGGAGTCTGCTCAAACTCATGTCCATTGAGTCAGTGATACTATCTAACCATCTCATCCTCTGGCGCCCCCTTCTCTTTTAGACTTCAAGCTTTCCCAGCATCGGGACTTTTTCCAATGAGTTGGTTCTTCCCAGCAGGTGGCCAAACTATTGGACCTTCAGCATCAGCATCAGTCCTTCCAATGAATATTCAGGACTAAATTTCGTTAGGATGGACTGGTTGGATCTCCTTGCTGTCCAAGGGACTCTCAAGAATCTTCTCCAGCATCACAGTTTGAAAGCAACAATTTTTTGGTGCTCAGCCTTCTTTATGGTTCAATTCTCACATCTATACATGATTACTGGAAAGATCATAGCTTTGCCAATACAGACCTTGGTCAGCAAAGTGATGTCTCTGCTTTTTAATATGCTCTCTAGGTTTGTCATATGCCATTTCCTTCTCCAATGCCTTAGACTTTAGCCTTTAAAATGAATAGCTAATTCTTGAAGGTCATGGTAGAAAAACAGAGATAGGGACAAAGCAGGAAGTAGGTTACTCAACCTACATGCTGCTGCTGCTGCTAAGTCGCTTCAGTTGTGTCTGACTCTGTGCGACCCCATAGACGGCTTCCTACCAGGCTCTTCCGTCCCCCGGATTCTCCAGGCAAGAACACTGGACTGGGTTGCCATTCCTTTCTCCAGTGCATGAGTGGGGTGCCATTGCCTTCTCCGACTCGACGTACATAGTTGACTATATAAAAAGTATAAGTCAGTAGTGCCACTTTCACTTACTGAATAAAAATTAAAAAAAAAAAATCGAGCCTTAAGCCAAGCTCCTGAGTTTGAGACAAGGTGTTCCTGGTTCTCGGAAATTTAATGAATTCAGTCTCTCAGAAAACTTGTTCATATTTATGATATTATTTTTGTTTTTTTCTCTTTTGCCTGATTGCCTTTTTAAAATGTTTGGTCCTAAAATAACTTAAATTCTTTGGACTTTTTTTGTTTTGACATTCTCATTTTGCAGCTGCTGAGTATTGAATTGTCTCAGCCAGCTGAGGGTGTCTAAACTGCGTGTTACAACAGCCTTACTTAACTAGACTCTGTAACTGTTCTGCTAAAATATTAAATTTGCATGAGGTAATAATTAACACTGATGCAAAATTGAAATAAGTGATAAGTGTGACAGAAAAAAATCTTGGTTCTCAGGAGTGACCTTTGTGTCAAACACTTTGGTTTTCCACCAAGGACATATGGATGTCAGGTCAGATATTTTAAATCTTGATTCTTGGTTGGAAAAAATATAGGCCACCTATCCATAGGTATTGGGTATGTTTGTATGTTAATTCACCCTGCTGCTGCTGCTGCTGCTAAGTCACTTCAGTCGTGTCCAACCCTGTGCGACTCCATAGATGGCAGCCCACCAGGCTCCCCCGTCCCTGTGATTCTCCAGGCAAGAATACTGGAGTAGCTTGCCATGTCCTTCTCCAATGCATGAAAGTGAAAAGTGAAAGTGAAGTCGCTCAGCTGTGTCCAACTCTTAGCGACCCCATGGACTGCAGCCCACCAGGCTCCTCCATCCATGGGATTTTCCAGGCCAGAGTACTGGAGTGGGGTGCCACTGCCTTCTCCAATTTACCCTAGGAAGGCATATAATTCAAAATTCATTTTACTCTAGTCATTAACATATAAAATTAAAATACGAAACCTCGAATTACCAAAGAATTCCCATTCCAGGAAAACGTACTTAAGTCTCTTTTCATACATCTAAGAGCCTGGATAAAAACCAAAAAATTCAGTTTCCTGCTCGTTTGAGAAATTGTGACATGAGGTGGATGCAGCCTAAGCTGCGCTTCTTCGGAGTGGCGCCTGGCCCCCTTCTTTCTGTGCTGTCTAGTTACTGGGAGGGCAGCAGACGTCAGAGACCTTGGTAGGTGCTGAGGATACAATATGTTAAGGACAGAAGACATAGAAGCATTGATTCTTCCTCCCACAGAATTCACATCATCATTATCATTTTCAAACCCCAGAATTGATTAGATGATTCCTGCTACTCAGAAATTACCCACAGAGCCTACCAGCAAACTTTCAGGGGTGAACTTTGGCTAGTTTGCACCCATGTAGAAGCAATCTAGAGAATATTACATTGTTATATACTCTAGCTTAGCTAACAATGCAGACAGGAACTCAAATATCACAAATATTTGTTAAAATGATGGCCTGGGATTCTCATTGAAACTTGTAATAATTCACCAAAATCACAGAAGTCACAATTGTTTCATTTTCTCAGATAATTCAATCAGAAAACATTTCCAGATTTTCAAGACTTCAGTGTTGTCATTCTAAATAAAGCTTGCTTTCATCTTCCAAGAATTTTACCCTCTTATCTTCTGCTCAAGAAATAGGCATGTCTGCCGATCAAACGTTTCCAGCTTTTGAGGGAGCAGTCAGTGATAGGTTCTGTCTGATATGAACTGAGGAAAGAGACCAAAAGAACTAAAAGCTGAAACAACGAGGGTTTAAGAAACAGCGATCAAATACGACCTTTCTGAAGACTAAGGTGATAAACAATTCTGCAGCCGTACAATGTAGGAGAGAAATAACCGATTGCCAATAAAAATGTGAGCTTTGCTTTTTTATTTACAGGCATCACCGCATGAACTGTGCCTATTCATTACACTGATTGAATGTGAGGTAACATTAATGATTTATTTTTCTTAGAGAATTAAAAATTATTATATAAAACCTTATACTGAATAACTAAGATAGACACATCTTTAATTTTTCAGCTGATTCTATGATTCGTTAGAAGTCTTCACACTCTCCCTGGCGTTGTTGCACTTACTGCTCGCTCCCAGATCACAACTGTAAAATGGTTGGCAAAGAAGAAAGCTGGAGCTCTTAGCGTTACAGAAGGGGCTGTGGCAGTCTGAAGTCACTAGCGAGCCCCAAGGGAATTAGAAAATTTTTCTGTGTCACTCTAAATTCTTGACAGCTATACAAAAGTAGGGCTAAATGGTTTGTTGCTACATTAGGAACACATATCTGCTGTTCATGGAAATAAAATCAAAGGGGAACGGTCTTATTTTTGTTCTAGTTCATGTTGCCAGATTGCTTTTTAAAAAGATCACACCTATATGCACTACTCACAACTATTGTTATATTCTTTCTAAAAATAAATAGTTGTTATTACAAAATCAGAACATTAATTTCAGAAACATTTAAAAATGCATATCAGCAAAATATAGAAAAAATTTTAAATAACCAAGGCTTCCCTGGTCGCTCAGCTGGTAAAGAATCTGCCTGCAATGCCAGAGACCCCAGTTTGATTCCTGGGTTGGGAAGATCTGCTGGAGAAGGGTTAGGCTACCCACTCCAGTATTCGTATGCTTTCCTGGTGGCTTGGCTGGTATCCGCCTGCAATGCGGGAGACCTAGGTTCCATCCCTGGGTTGGGAAGATCCCCTGGAGAAGGGAATGGCTACCCACTCCAGTGTTCTGGCCTGTATAGTCCATGGTGTCACAAAGAGTCGGACTCCACTGACTGGCTTTCACTTCACTTTCCATAACAATGAAATGGTCGTTATTAACCTCCTGGTATGGGGGCTTCCCAGATGGCACAGTGGCAAAGAATCCACCTGCCAGTGCAAGAAACCCAAGAAAAATGGGTTCAAGCCCTGAGTCAGGGAAGTCCCCTGGAGAAGGAACTGCAGCCCACTCCAGTATTTCTTGCCTGGAAAATTCAATGGACAGAGAAGACTGGAGGGTTACAGTCCATGGGATTGCAAAGAGTTGGACATGGCAAAGTGACTAAGCATGCACATGCACAATCTCCTGGTATATTTATTTCCAGGCAGAGGAGAAACAGTCGCTAAGAGGGAGAACTCTGCAGTCAGGTTGTTGGCGTGAAAATTCCAGCTCCATCTGTAAAGATACCCAGACCTTCTTATTTGTGCCTCTGTTTCCTTGCTGCTGAAATGGGCATAATAACAGTATCTAACTACAGAGCAGTTTCCAGGGTAAAGAAGTTATTAAATATGACATAATTAAGGCACAAAGGCCCAGAATAAGTGTCAAGTCAAAGATGCCGTTGCATCACAGTATCTTCAGAAGAAAGGAGATGAGTTTTTGTTGTGAGCAGACCAGCCTGGGTCAAAACCCTCTCTTACTTAGGAATGTGGGATAAACACTCTGGTCAGAAAAGCTTCTTCACTCTGACCTTTGGGGGCTGAGGGGATGGTCCAGCAGGGGCTGAGCACAGTAAATGCTGGTCTCCTAACCTCACGGGGTTTCAACAACACAGATACAACTGAATACTCTGACCAAGACTTGCCGGATTCCCTGTGCGCATTTCCAGCACGTTCCCTGCGGGGCTCTCCTCTCCGATGCCCTCATGCCCTCCCACTGTTATTCTCCCAGCCCCTCCCCAGGGCCTGCAGCCTGCTGCGCTCTGCTTGGGTTTTGCTCTTGCGCTGGTTTGGGAATGTGTCTCCAGACACAAGTCAGGGCACTGGGAGATTCCCCCATCTGTCCCCACTCTGCCTGCTCTCCAATGTCTGGAAAGAGCCTTTCTTTCATATCTTGTCCAGTTTTCCAGTTGTTCACAGGGAGAAAATAAATCTGCTACCACCATGGAATGAAATGGGAATCTCACATATGGTTTTACCCATTGGAAAAAAGTCACAAGAATATACTAGAAATTACTCCACATCAGTCACTTATAAAAATCTATTTACTTTTGCTATAATTTAATGATCACTAAAAAAAAGTTCATCCGAATTTGTCCTGTGTGTCTGAAAGCCACGAGGTTTAAAGCCCGAGCTTGCCCTTGATTTCATTATAGTATTTGTTGTCACGGCTTTAACCTTAATAGAGTTTAACATCAATGTTATATACTTTGGAAACATTTATACTACAGAAAAGTTTATAAAGGAAGTTCCTAAAAGGAGAAAAATTCCTTGGTTCCACCTAGTATTGAAATGAATGAGAAATGATGTGTAAGATGTCTTACGTAACAATGCACAACATTTTAACCAAATAACCCACGTTGCTGGTCAACCAAAACTTGGCTTCACAATGTTCGTGGTCGTACAGCATTGGCATTCTTGAAAATCCACCTATTCTCATCATACTTCTCCAGAGGACAGGTTTTTAAAATCATAGCTCATGTAACAATTTATGTTTACAGAAGTGATGATGGAGAAGCCCCTCAAGGGAGTCCCAGGGTTCTACAAACTCCGTGGCCAAGGGTAGGATTGAGGAAAGATTGCCTGCCTCTAACTTCTCCGGGCTTATCCAGTCTATAGGGCTGGGAGAGAGTGGAGACAAAGTCAGCAATTCCGTGAATCCTTTCTTGACGTTTTGTGCCCAAAGCCACACTATATCTCCCAGAAAATATATTGAGAGAGGAACACAGAGTCAGGTCAAAGTTAACTCTGACGGTTTATTTATCTTCTCAGTTCTTAACTGCGAACCACCAGCCCAGCGAGGAAGGTAGCTGGCAAGGGAGAAAGAGCAGTTTCCCCCCCACAACTGCAGACAACTGGTACTCAAGTTGCATTGGTGGCAAAGACTGGCTCATGGGAACTGGGGTAATTGGTAAAAACGTTCTTTTGGCAAAAACTGCTCCACTAAAATGGAGAAGGAAATGGCAACCCGGTCCAGTATTCTTGCCTGGAGAATCCCAGGGACAGAGGAGCCTGGTGGGCTGCCGTCTGTGGGGTCGCACAGAGATGGTCACGACTGAAGCGACTTAGCAGCAGCAGCAGCAGCAGCAGCAGCAGCTCCTGTAAAAAGCATAAACTACCTGTCTTTTCACACTGTATTTCTCTTCCATGTTGATACCTCTCTCATCCTGCTTCTAAAATCTGGCAGTCTAATTTTCTTCAGCCCAAGTGCGTGAAGGTTTGCCTCAGTTTTGGTGAGCTCCTGAAGCTGGTTTTGTGGGATTTTATTCCTCAGTCTTGTGTCAGAGGACTTCTCTGATCGCTCCCAGTATGTCAACTGAACAATTTTCTCTCTTACCTTTAACTACTATTTTTATTATTTTATCTTCTTCTTATAATATGCTTCAGCGTCCTCCTCTCCTCTCTTTTCCTCTTCTGTAGCAACAGACCTCCACCTCCATATCTGATAACTGGGATATTTGGGTGAAATGCCCCGTGTCTGGGTCAGTTGCTCACTCGTATCTGGCTCCTGTGACCCCGTGGCCTGCAGCACACCAGGCTTCCCTGCCCTTCGCTATCTCCTGGAGTTCACTCAAACTCATGTACATTGAGTCGACGACCCCACTACAGATTTATGAATTTCATGCCTTTGTCAATAAGAAGAAAACATTCGATGGGAATTTGTTTGATAATTATCTTGAAGATACTGAACTTAAACTTAATGGAAATAAACCATAAGAAAGTGTTTCTCTGTGCTTCACTTCACAAAAGTCATAGCACTTGAGTCCCCGTATCCATGTTCTTTACCCGGCTCATTCAGTGTGAAATTTTGGCCTCAGAAAAGCTTGTTATTGCTTTTACTTCTCAAAATACAACTACAGATAGACTCTAATTAGTGTCTCAGTGTATGCCATGTACCTTTCAGGATGGGTTACATCAATAAGGCTGGGAGGAAAGCTAAGCCAGTTGAAGAAAAAATATTTACCAGATTTGAAAATGCTCTCAGGTTTCCAGACTAATTTATTTCGCTTGTTCCAGAGGCAGCCTTTTGAAACTCCACCTTTACCGTGGCAGTATTGTGTATCACCGAGCAAGCACTGGGTCTTGTTCGTTTATTGCCAAAGTAGATGGTACTGTGGGCGGCTTGTTTATTTCACATCTTCCC
Source organism: Procapra przewalskii (assembly GCA_006410515.1). Lineage (NCBI taxonomy): Eukaryota > Metazoa > Chordata > Mammalia > Artiodactyla > Bovidae > Procapra > Procapra przewalskii. The sequence goes on along the minus strand of SJYF01000464.1, from coordinate 3,502,552 downwards.
TGCACTCTGCCTGGGTTTGTTACCTGGCACCTGTCTCTCTTTGCAAGCATGCCCTTGATCGCCCACATTCGAGCAGATGGTGGGCAGCTGGATGGCCCCCAATATCCTCTCTCTCTTTTCTGGAATCAATACTGTTTAAAGTTGTTTTCTTTCTTTCTTTCTTTTTTTGCCTCTTTTAACCAGCTGTAGGCAAAGATTTCATTCCACCCTGTATCACCCCTGCCGGACTCCATCGTGAAATTTTACAGATCAGAATGGATTTCACTGTTATGAAACCACAGCACTCTGCTGCCACTTTGCCTCCAGGGTGCTCCTGCCCAGCGATTTAACAAACCTGCTCTGACAGGGTGTGAACCTAACAAGGCAAGGCGATTGCTCTCTGGAAAGCTGTTGATTTTCTCTTAGACAGAGCTAGGAAGTGTTGCACAAATTAAAGACAAAGACCTTCTTCCTTAGAAGCCAGTATACTTACTGCAATACTATCCCTTTACATACAAACACAAAAGTCTCTTTACCGCTTAATGTAACATCTAAGCCACAATGACTGAGGAATGGGGTGTGTGTTACTGAAAAGTGCCTGCCAACTCGGTCTCCAAGTGCAGTGGTTAAAGAATCCAGCTGCAGCGCAGGAGACACAGCAGACACAAGTTCGCTCCCTGGATTGGAAAGAGGCGATAGAGAAGGAAATGGCACCCCACTCCAGTATTCTTGCCCGGGAAATCCCATGGACAGAGGAGCCTGGAGGGCCACAGCCCACGGGGCTGCAAAGAGTCAGGACTAAGCGACTAGGAATAGCTAAAATACAAAGAGGGCTTCTTAATATCATCCAGCTTGTAAACTAATAGCTTAATTTTCAATATAATCTGAGCTAAATGTCCCCATTCTAAATATCATGTAATACAGCATATTAATAGTTTGATTTGCATTCTTTAAGTTTTACCTTGCATTATGTTAAGGGAATGATTTGTGCTATTTCTATGCAAAACACTAAATCAGTCATAAAGGACATACAGTGAGTGACACAAACCAGAACCTTAATGTGCAAAACAAAATTAAAATATTTTAACATTTATAAAATACTACAGCCAATGCCAGATAATACTTCTGAAGGTTTTATGTTACTACAGTGCCTGCTTGTGTCTTACTAAATGCCACATCATAATTTTAAGTATTTAATTTTACATCAGGTAAGTTAAATGTCAGGGGCTTCCCAGGTGGCGCTAGTGGTAAAGAATGCAGTTGCCAGTGCAGGAGACACAAGAGACACAGGCTCGATCCCTGAATTGGAAAGATTCCCTGGAAGAGGGCATGGCCACCCGCTCCAATATTTTTGCCTAGAGAATTGTGTGGACAGAGAGCCTGGTGGACTACAGTCCATGAGGTCACAAAGAGTTGGACACAAATGAAGTAAATTAGCATGCATGCACACAAGTGAAATATTTTCTCATAATATATAGAAATAACTCATACAATAAAATACTAGCATCTATTTTAATTTCAGAAAATCTAAAATAGTTATTTTTCCAAAATGATCAAGCCAACTTCAAAGTCATTTTTCATAGGTCAAAAACAATAATAATCGTTATTACTATCCTGCCAAAAGGATACATTAGATGGTCTATATAGAAAATGCTCCAATGAAATGTGTTTTATTTGAATGGATTTCCAACCAAAAACAAATATAATGATCTTAATATGAGGTGTTCTAAATTTCAGAAACATGTCTTCAAAAATACAAACAGTGCTGAGGAAAATAGCATTAGTGTTCTTAACAACAATCACTTGCTTCACAAATGTCCCTGTAGCAGAGTCGGCACAGCTTTCCACCCATCCCCTCCAAATACATACGTCAAATCACATGCATCAATGAAAAGGAAATTGGAAGCATTTCCATCTCTTATTCAGTGTCTCTACAAGAGCCCTGTGAAGTGGGAGGAGCATCTTTAAATCGTCTCTTCAGCCCAGCTCCCCACCTTCCCAAGGACAGCAGTTGCTGCTGACACTCTCATGTCCACACTCACCTCTCAAATCCCCCAAAACTCTGACTTGTACAATCACCTTCTAGTTGAACGGTAAAGAAGGCTGAGCGCCAAAGAATTGATGCTTCTAGAACTGTGGTTCTAGAGATGACTCCTGAGAGTCCCTTGGACTGCAAGGAGATCAAACCAGTCAATCCTAAACGAAATCAACTCTGACTATTCATTGGAAGGACTGATGCTAAAGCTGAAGCTCCAATACTTTGGCCACCTGATGGGAAGAGCCAACTCATTGGAAAAGACCCTGATGCTGGGAAAGATTGAGGGCAGGAGGAGAAGGGGATGACAGAGGATGAGATGGTTGGATGGCATCATGGACTTGATGGACATGAGTTTGAGCAAACTCTGGGAGATGGTGAAGGACAGGGAAGCCTGGCAGGCTGCGGTCCATGGGGCCACAAAGAGTCAGACACGACATTAGCAACTGAAGAACAACCATTTATTATTAAGTTTGGGGCTTCCTTGGAGTCTCAGTCAGTAAAGAATCTGCCTGCAACGCAGGAGACTGCCTGCAATTCAGAAGATGCAGGCTCCATCTCTGGGTCAGAAAGACCCACTGGAGAAGGAAATGGCAACCCACTGCAGTATTCTTGTCTTGGAATTTCTATGGACAGAGAGCCCAGCAAGCGGTAGTCCACGGGCTCACAGAGAGTTGGAGACAGCTAAGCAGCCAAGCACACACACCTCTCTCCTGCTCGTTTCTGAGAATAAGAAGTGTCTGTTTGATGAATGCCGAGAGAAACAGGTCACATACAGACCACATCACAGAAACCAGCTTACCTGAAAGCGTGCTATGATTTTCCCTGGGAAAACTGAAAATGCCTCATCATTTTGTGTATTAGCTTTCTAATAGATGAAACCAAAGTGTGCAAGATTGCCATGTTCGCTCCCAATTTTAGAGCATGTAGGTCAAGTAGATTTGATTTTATGATACTCCAAAAGCTTATGGCATTTTCCAGAAAATATTTATCTGGCTTTCTTCTAACATAATGAAAAAGCCCTGTGCTTCTCCACAATAATCACAATGAAATATTCGCTGGTATTCCAAATGTAACCCACGGGGTTTCTTAACATGTCTCTATAAGACTCTCAGGAATTCTGCACAAATGTTGGGAAATCACATGCTGGCAAAGTCATTAAAAAGGGGGAAAACAGATGGTTCTTTGGCTCGAATTTATGCAGGCAATTTTGCATGTTCAGGACAAGTTCGATGAAATAAAATTTTCAATAGGATTTTTTAAACTAACAAATAGCTGTCCAGCCACTTTTTGTTTTAGAAAAATTAAGTTTCACTTTTATTCAACTTGCTCCGACCCCCCACCCCCCTGGTGAGCATATTTGGGAGGAAGATACTAAAACTTAAAAACAAGCATACTTTGCTCTGCCGTCATGTCTGGAATTCGTGTCACTGTTGGCATGGGAAGGCAGTAGAGCACGGTGGTTAGGAGCTTGTGCACTGGGGTAGACAGAGTGCACGTCCTTAACTCTTCTGGGCTTGTTTCCTAACTGTTTCTCGTTGCTGCTCAGTCACTAAGTTGTGTCCGACTCTGCAACCCACGGACTGCAGCACGCCAGGCTCCCCTGCCCTTCACCATCTCCTGGTGTTTGCTCAGATTCATGTCCATTGAGTTGGTGGTGCCATCCAACATCCTCTGCCGCCTTCTTGTCCTGTGCCTTCAGTCTTCCCAGCATCAAGGTCTTTTCCAGAGGCCTTACTGTTGAGCATGGGTCATAATGACAGTGTCTACTCATTAGACCTTTCCTGAGGAGATGGTCCTTGTAGAACAGCGCCCCCTAGAAAGCAATCAGTCACACACTCGTGTGTCTGTCTGACCTTCTTCTGAGTGTTTGTACACACAGGCACAAAGCTCTATCTTCGCCAGGTTTATCCTTCTTTAATAAAGTGAAGTCAATAGAAGACTACTTTAACCTCATCTATTTGAATTGTTCTCTTGAATGGTTCTTTACTCTGAGTCCCAGTGTCTTACTTAACACTTAGAGCAGATGAGTCCAAACAGCTTGGAGTGGTCATAGGTTGCTCTTCGCCCTTAGAAATGAGCCAATTAGGAGTCCTGGTACTTTTTAGCACACTGGAGAATGTACAATATCTTCTATTTCGCCATAATGTCATTATTTGGAGGGAGAAAAATCACAGAGTTAATAACTCATTCACTGGGAATAAGGTGAGGTTTCCACTCAACTGTTTTATCCTGTGCTCACACAGTGTTAGCAATGACAAGTCCTGTGAGTGTGTGTTAGAAATTAGAGTCGCGAGGACTTGCTGTATCCAAAAGTACCAATAGGCCTTCCCTGGTGGCTCAGTGGCAAAGAATCCACCTGGCAATGCAGGAGACACGGGCTCGATCCCTGCTCCAGGAAGACCCCACCTGCCCCGGGACAATGAAGCCCATGCAGCCCAACTCCTGAGCCTGTGCTCCAGAGCCTGGGGGCCACGACTCCTGAAGCCTGAGTGCCCTGGAACCGGCGCTCTGCAACCAAGAGGCCACCACAATGCATGCTGGCGCGCGGAGTTAAAGCATAGCCCCCACTCGTCGCAACTAGAGAAAAAACCCTGTGCAGCAAAGACCCAGCACAGCCGAAAATAAAGAAATAATTTAAAAAGAAATCATCAAACTGTTATTTAAAAATAAATAAAATAGGAGTAATAACAGAAATGGGTTTTCCAGGTGGCACTAGTGGTTAAAAAAAAAAAAAAAACTTACCTGCCAAAGCAAGAGCTGTTAGAGACATGGGTTCGATCCCCAGGTCAGGAGGATGCCCTAGGGGTAGGCATGGCAACCTGGAGAATCCCATGGACAGAGGAGCCTGGTGGGCTACAAGCCATGCTGAACTGACTTAGCCCAGCGCAGTACACAATAACAGAAACAAGCTGTGTTAAGTCACTTCACGGGTTACTTTTTCCCTATTCAAATACCAAATGGAGAGTCATCTTGAAAAACTAGGTCCTTCAGACAAGGTGACTGAAACTCCTCTGTTCACAGCTGGCTAATTAGGAGTTTAAAGGAGGTGATCTATTGTATTCAAAGAGGTCGTCTTTCTGAGTCTTTCCCGAATCTGCTTTAAAGACATTTTTTTTTAGCAGTCCACAGGCAGAAAAAAAAAAAAACCCACAGGTGAAAGGAGCCTTTTCTATTCTCTGCAGTAATTACCGTGGAAGTCTCGTGCTTCGTGTTTCCGTTCTCTAAAGAACAAGAGGATTTGGAGCAGCTAAAGTGAAAAGCATATTGATTTCAGGAGCGCATCAAGACCACTAAAAGTGAAGCCCATTTCCAGAGCTTAATTTCATCTTTTGTACTTGCTTTTTTGAAATGGATACATACAACCATAAATTCCTTCTGATCCTGGGGTACGGGAAAGCGGGAGGGATCAATAAGTCACGCCCACAGCAGAGTAGCCGTGGTATTAACACCTAGAATGCTGACGGACAAGATGATGGTTGAAAGGTATTGGGTGCTTCTGTTTTCGTGAAAACAAAACAAAAGCACTCTACAGTGACTGTTAGTGCTTACTCCAAAATCAAGAGTTTCTGGCACAGTCTGCCAATCTTTAAAAGAACCCTCAATTGAAACAAAGCTTCTGTAGCTTCAGAGGATTACAGACTTTGCTTGATGTCTTACATATTTGCAATTATTTTACTATTAGACTACAGATTTCTCATTTTATAACTAATACATATTCTCAGTTAAAATATAATTTTAAATGATTACATTTCAGAGCCTGAAGTGAAATTTTTCTAAAGTTACGTCCATTCAAAAAAAAAAATAAAACCTTAGGATTTGGTTGCCATTTCCGTGCATTTAAGTAGCCATGTGGTATTGATTTGTGAAACAGAATCAAGTCATTCAAAGGAAAAGTTGTCATATGAGATGATCACTTTCTTTATTCTCATTTTTCTGTATTTCTTTGTTTCGGCCGCACCCTGTGGCTTGAGGGGGTCTTAATTCCCTGGCCGGAGACTGAACCCATGTCCTCGGCAGAGAAAGCGTAGAGTCCTCACGAATGGGCTGCCAGGAAACTGCCAGTCACATTCTTCTAAAAAGAAAATGAAAAGACAATATTCCTAGGCCTCAAATATCTGCAGAGATTGCAAAGGTTTCGTGTGTGTTGACCTTTTATTAGGTGGACACACACTAGGTGTTCTTATGGGATTTTTGAGAATAAACATCTTCATCATTTATCACTACCATTCTTTGCCCCTGATATTTTCTTTGTCCTGGAGTGTTGTCTGATGCTAATATAGCTACTCCAGCCTGCTTTTTAATCATGTTATCATGATGTCTTTCTGACCTGTCTCTTGAGAAACCTGTATGCAGGTCAGGAAGCAAGAGTTAGAACTGGACATGGAACACAACAGACTGGTTCCAAATAGGAAAAGGAGTACGTCAAGGCTGCATGTTGTCACCCTGCTTGTTTAACTTCTATGCAGAGAACATCATGAGAAACGCTGGACTAGAAGAAACACAAGCTGGAATCAAGATTGCTGGGAGAAATATCAATAACCTCAGATATGCAGATGACACCACCCTTATGGCAGAAAGTGAAGAGGAGCTAAAAAGCCTCTTGATGAAAGTGAAAGAGGAGAGTGAAAAATTGGCCTAAAGCTCAACATTCAGAAAACGAAGATCATGGCATCTGGTCCCATCACTTCATGGGAAATAGATATGGAAACAGTAGAAGCAGTGGCTAACTTAATTTGGGTGCGGGGGGCTCCAAAATCACCATAGACGGTGACTGCAGCCATGAAATTAAAAGACACTTACTCCTTGGAAGAAAAGTTATGACCAACCTAGATAGCATATTAAAAAGCAGAGACATTACTTTGCCAACAGAGGTCCAACTAGTCAAAGCTATGGTTTCTCCAGTAGTTATGTATGCATGTGAGAGTTGGACTATAAAGAAAGTTGAATGCTGAAGAATTGATGCTTTTGAACTGTGGTGTTGGAGAAGACTCTTGAGAGTCCCTTGGACTGCAAGGAGATCCAACCAGTCCATCCTAAAGGAGATCAGTCCTGGATGTTCATTGCAAGAACTGATGTTGAAGCTGAAACTCCAATACTTTGGCCACCTGATGCGGAGAGCTGACTTATTTGAAGAGACCCTGATGCTGGGAAAGATTGAAGGCAGGAAGAGAAAGGGACGACAGAGGATGAGGTGGTTGGATGGCATCACCGACTCAATGAACATGAGTTTGAGTAAATTCCGGGAGTTCAGGATGGACAGGGAAGCCGGGTGTGCTGGGGTCGCGAAGAGTCAGACATGAGTGAGCAACTGAACTGATGTCTTTCTGCATTTCTTTACTTTTAACTAATATTTGTCTTCTGATGCTAAATGGGTTTGTTCTAGGCATTGTTGGGTCATGCTTGTTTGTTTAACCTGCTCTGTCTGGTTTGTTTAACCATCTCTGCCTTTTAATTGGTGTATTGAGATGGTTCACATTGGGTGAACGTGGATTATTGATAGCTGCTCGGTATGTGACAAACTACATCAGTCTGGCAGGATTTTTAGATATAAGACCCATGGAAGCCTGGGGAAGTTCCAGTCTGCAGCCCCTGAGTGCTTCTCTCATTCACACTAGTCCACTCTTAACCTTGAACATGGGGTCAAAGTTACCATTAAAGTGTCCTCGTAGGTTTACGGCTCCAGCAGGCTTTCCTCCAGGTAAGTTGATCTCAGCTCCGAGCCTCTGCAAAGGATGCTGATGGTCCCTGCTGCTGCTGCTGCTGCTAACTCACTTCAGTCATGTCGGACTCTCTGCGACCCCATAGAAAGCAGCCCACCAGGCTCCCTCATCCCTGGGATTCTCTAGGCAAGAATAACTGTATCATATTGACAAGACATATATGAACATTTAAGTGACTCATGTCTACAGAACAGTAGTGACTCTGGCTGTCTCAAACTTTGCTAAAAATATTATAAAATCATACGAATAATTTTAAATAAGACTATACACAGAAGGTCTGTACAAAAAAAGATCTTCACAACCCGGATAATCATGATGGTGTGATCACTCATCCAGAGCCAGACATCCTGGAATGTGAAGTCAAGTGGGCCTTAGAAAGCATCACTATGAACAAAGCTAGTGGAGGTG
>SJYF01000464.1:3479176-3494384 GCA_006410515.1 Procapra przewalskii | reverse complement strand
GGAATTCCAGTGGAGCTGTTTCAAATCCTGAAAGATGATGCTGTGAAAGTGCTGTACTCAATATGCCAGCAAATTTGGAAAACTCAGCAATGGCCACAGGACTGGAAAAAGTCAGTTTTCATTCCAATTCCAAAGAAAGGCAATGCCAAAGAATGCTCAAACTACCGCATAGTTGCACGCATCTCACATCCTACTAAAGTAATGCTCAAAATTCTCTAAGCCAGGCTTCAGCGATACGTGAACCGTGAACTCCCTGATGTTCAAGCTAGTTTTAGAAAAGGCAGAGGAGCCAGAGATCAAATTGCCAACATCCGCTGGGTCATGGAAAAAACAAGAGAGTTCCAGAAACACATCTATTTCTGGCTTATTGACTATGCCAAAGCCTTTGACTGTGTGGATCACAATAAACTGTGGAAAATTCTGAGAGAGATGGGAATACCAGACCACCTGACCTGCCTCTGAGAAATCTGTATGCAAATCAGAAAGCAACAGTTAGAACTGGACATGGAACAACAGACTGGTTCCAAATAGGAGAAGGAGTACGTCAAGGCTGTATATTGTCACCCTGCTGATTTAACTTATATGCAGAGTACATCATGAGAAACGCTGGACTGGAAGAAGCACAAGCTGGAATCAAGATTGCCAGGAGAAATATCAATAACCTCAGATATGCAGGTGACACCACCGTTATGGCAGAAAGTGAAGAGGAACTAAAAAGCCTCTTGATGAAAGTGAAAGAGGAGAGTGAAAAAGTTGGCTTAAAGCTTAACATTCAGAAAACGAAGATCATGGGATCTGGTCCCATTAATTCATGGGAAATAGATGGGGAAACAGTGGAAACAGTATTAGACTTTATTTTGGGGGGCTCCAAAATCACTGTAGCCATGAAATTAAAAGATGCTTACTCCTTGGAAGGAAAGTTATGACCAACCTAGACAGTATATTCAAAATCAGAGACATTACTTTGCCGACTAAGGTCCATCTAGTCAAGGCTATGGTTTTTCCTATGGTCATGTATGGGTGTGAGAGTTGGACTGTGAAGAAGGCTGAGCGCTGAAAAATTGATGCTTTTGAACTGTGGTGTTGGAGAAGACTCTTGAGAGTCCCTTGGACCGCAAGGAGATCCAACCAGTCCATTCTGGAGATCAGCCCTGGGATTTCTTTGGAAGAAATGATGCTAAAGCTGAAGCTCCAGTACTTTGCCCACATCATGCAAAGAGCTGACTGATTGGAAAAGACTTTGATGCGAGGAGGGATTGGGGGCAGGAGGAGAAGGGGGTGACAGAGGATGAGATGGCTGGATGGCATCGCTGATTCGATGGACATGAGTCTGAGTGAACTCCGGGAGTTGGTGATGGACAGGGAGGCCTGGCATGCTTCTATTCATGGGGTCGCAAAGAGTCGGACATGACTGAGCCACTGAACTGAACTGAACTGATACATAAGAGACACAATTTTCTTGCTACTTAGTAACCCCATATCCTGTGATCAATTCGAAAGAAGCATTGTGTATATGTGTATGTGAGTGCATGCTCCGTTGCTAAGTTGCCTCCGACTCTTGTTAAGTTACATCAGACTCTTTTGTGACCTATTCTTTTCCAGTCCCCTGGACTGTAGCCCACCAGGCTCCTCTGTCCATGGAATTTTCCAGGCAAGAGTACTGGAGTGTGTTGCCATGCCCTCCTCCAGGGGCTCTTTCCTACCCAGGGATCAAACTGTGTCTCCAGCATTGGCAGGTAGATTCTTTACAACTAAGCCACCAGGGAAGCCCCAAAAGAAGCATTATTAAATATTTTTAAATGCATAAATGCAAAAATATTTTATAACATTTAAATATAATTAAAAATCAGGAAAAATGACTGTTCAATAATATAAAATTATAAAATAAATCATTGAGTAGAATGTATTTAAAATGATAGTTGAGACCTTAAAACAGTTAAGAAGACATAGTCAGGACATAAGAATAGGCAAAGTGTTTACATAAGACCAAATCAACAAAAATGAGTATATGTGTTCCTATAGCTAAACACATGTTAACCATTTTTGTATAATGGTGATCAAGTTATGAGTGTGTGTTTTTTCTCTTTTGTCTCATGGCATGCTCAGTTGTATCTGATTCTCTGCGGCCCCATAGACTGTAGCCCACCAGGCTCCCAGGTATTCCTTGGAATTCTCCAGGCAAGAATACTAGGCTGGGTTGCCATTTTCTTCTTCAGGGGATATTCCCAGCTAAGGGACCAAACCCTCATCTCTTGTACCTCCTGCATTGGCAGGCAGATTCATTACCCCTAGTGCCACGTAGGAAGCAGTTCTTAACAATATTTACATAATGGTGATCAAATTAGGACTGTTTTTTTTTCTATTATGTCCCATATCACATTACATTAACATGATAACAAAATTATGCTTAAAAGCAAAACAAAATTAGCAGCCTTTAATACACTTACGAGTGAAAAAAAGATAATTTATATGTAAGAGTCATATTATTAGTTACCATAAATCACCATTACTTAATACTTTTCAGCAGTAGAACTAGAGAAGATGGAAAAGGTAATCTAACTACCAAAACATTTAGAGAGAGAGAAAAAAAAGACACTTTTTCTCTTTCTGTAAACTTGTGATAATGTTTCCATGTGAACTTATTTTTGCAAATGTGCTAAATAAATGCAGAGTTAAAATAAACCATATAAGCCTTTGCTTTAAAAAAAGAGAATTTTTCATCATTGATCTTTCTGGTAGTCCATGCATTCTACTAATGTCTATTATGTGAAGATAATACACCAGAGAGATTTCTGGGAGAAGGGAGGTACAGAATGAAAGAACATTGATTTGTCAGTTTAGTACTGTTCTTTGGCCACACCTCGAAACTTGAAGGATCTTAGTTCTCCAGCCAGGAATCGAAGCTGGGCCACCGTGCAGTGAAAGCACCGAGCACTAACCACTGGAAACCAGGGAATTCCCTACATTGTAAAATGTGTCTATAATTCTCTTAACTATACATGGCCAGAAAACCTGAAGACATATTTTACTCTCTGTTCATTAATAAATATTATAGTGCCCAAGACTAGCAATTTTTTTTTACTATTTCCAAGCCAAAGTAAAAGGTTTTTTTAATTTAAAAAAAGGGGGTTATTATTTAAATAATACATAACCTTCAAGATGCAAAAATGTTGTTTAATACTTTACCCTTGGATTGCAAGGAGATCCAACCAGTCCATTCTAAAGGAGATCAGTCCTGGGTGTTCACTGGAAGGACTGATGATGAAGCTGAAACGCCAATACTTTGGCCACCTGATATGGAGAGCTGACTCATTTGAAAAGACCCTGATGCTGGGAAAGATTGAGGGCCGGAGGAGAAGGGGATGACAGAGGATGAGATGGTTGGATGGCATCACCGACTCAATGGACATGAGTTTGAGAAAACTCTGGGAGTTGGTGATGGACAGGGAGGCCTGGCATGCTGCAGTTCGTGAGGTTGCAAAGAGTTGGACACAACTGAGCAACTGAACTGAACTGAATGCTTTACTAAAACCTTAAATGGGGTTCCCTGGTGGCTCAGTGATAAAGAATCTGCCTGCAATGCAGGAGTCCCAGGTTCCATCCCTGGGTAGGGAAGATCCCTTGAAGAAGGGAGTGGTTGCCCTCTTCGGTATTCTTGCCTGGAAGTGCCATGGACAGAGGAGCCTGGCAGGCTATAGTCCCTGGGGTGGCAAAAGAGTTGAACATGACTGTGCAACTAAATAACAATAAAAAGCTTAAATGTTGAAGAATATTATACAATTCATTCCTTTCCTCTTAATTGGCTTGTGGACAAAGTATGTCTTTACATTTCGGTAATCTTTACATTTCGGTAAACAAAGGCTTTCATGCCCATAAAGCCATCAGCCCCTGTGGTCCTCCTCACCTCCTCCCTTCCTGCCCCCCACAAGGAAACCCAGGATAGAGTAAAGCAGGGTGGCAGCCCTAGATAGTTAAGATGAGCATCAGAGAAAGATTTCAGTAAGCCTGGACTCTTGTTTCTTTCCACGCTTGGAAAAGCACTGAAGTCACTGACTGGAGATGTCTGTTTCTTTGGTTAGCGGTAATCTTTTTATTTATTTCTTTTATTAAAGGATAATTGCTTTACAGAATTGTGTTGTTTTCTGTCAAACCTCAACATGAAGCAGCCACAGGTGTACATGTATCCCCTCCCTTTGAACCTCCCTCCCATCTCCCGCCCCATCCTACCCACTAGGTTGATACAGAGCCACATAGCAAATTACCATTAGCTATCTATTTTACACGTGGTAATGGAAGTTTCCGTGTTACTCTTTCCATACATCTCACCCTCTCCTCCCCTCTCCCCATGTCCATAAATCTATTCTCTTTGTCTGTTTCTCCACTGCTGCCCTGAAACAAATTCTTGAGTACCATTTTTCTAAATTCTGTATATAGGCACTAGAATACGATATTTATCTTTCCCTTTCTGACTCACTTTTGACTACATGGGTTTTCTTGTTGTTGTTGTTTTCAGCAAAAACGCCTTTATATCCTGACTCCTCCCTTGCCTCTTGGGAACAGTCCCCCAGAGCCATGAAAGACTGGATTCCGGGTTTCAATATTCAATCAGTCCACTGACTAAAAATTCTCAACTTTTAGGGTATGGTTTTTTTCAGGCCACAGGCTCATAATCTTAACAAATGAGTAGCTGTTAAAGATATCACAGAGATAGTCTTTTTTCTCAAATGAATATTTTCTAAAAATATCACAAATATTGAATCCGGAGATAATTCTTAATTTTATTCCATAATGGGGAAAGGGAAGTTTCTTCCAGAAAGAAGAATAATAGTACATGAGATACATACAGAAAGAAAGAAAAAACAGATACATAAATCTGAGTGGAGAATTCAGTGCTGTGGTAAATGGAAAATCAGGTTGGTGACAAAGAAAGTCAGGTCAATTACAGGAAACATAATGAGTTTCCTAATCCACTTCTTATTTTCCAGTAAGCAAGGTGCAATTGTCCGTCTAATCCATGACAAGTAGCAATGCTTAACAATCACATTTGAATTTATCAGCAGACAATAAGAAATGTGAAAAAATGAAGCCTCGTACATCTGATGAAGTGTTATCCTAACCTTGAACCAAATTCTTGGAAGAACACTGAGCTTTACAAAAACTTACCCACACTCCCCTTGTCCATCAACATCAAGCACGTGTGCTCAACTCATTCTGAACAAACGGGTTTATAACTTTTATGATGTTTGTATTTTAAGGCGTGTGTGTGTGTGTTTCTTTACAGTTGTTGTTCGGTCCCTAAGTCGTGTACGACTCTTATGACCCCATAGAGTGCAGCACACCCAGGCTCCTTTGTCTTCCCACCCGCCACCCCCGTTTCCTGGAGTTTGCTCAAGTTCATGAGCATTGAGTCACTGATGCTCTCTAACCATCAGCTCCTGAAGAATAGTCATTTTTCTTTCTTTCTGCAAATTTTTTTATAGTGGCTTCTTAAAATAGGTGTGTGTAAAATTCGGGTCATAAAAACACAGCAATTTTGAAAAAAGAAGAGCAGTTTCCAGTTGTGCTCAGGGTTGCAGAGAGGAGTTGCGCAGGAAGCCCGCTTCCCTTGTTAAGAGCTCAGCTCACCTACACATACATCCTCACCTGTGAAGGGACCTCAGTTCCACCCCAGGAAAGCTCCAGAGTGGGACTTGCTCTTTGGGATTATTCTTCAAGGTGTCTAGTCTCCAGAACCCCTCGGCCTTTTAGCTGCTGACAACCAGTTGCCTAAGAGAACTGCCAGTCTCCTACCACTCTGGCAAGTTAACCACTGTTTTAATGCATAGCACTGTGCCTGGCAATTAGTAAGTTCGGAATAAATATTTGTGAAATGTTATTAACTATATTGGAGAAGGGAATGGCGACCCACTCCAGTATTCTTGGCTGGAAAATCCCACGGACAGGCGAGCCTGGCAGGCTACAGTCCATGGGGTTGCAAAAGGGTCAGACACAACTTAGCAACTAAACATCAGAAACAGCATTAACTTGTAGGCCTAGGTGTCTGAAATGAATTCAGTTTTTCTTCTCAAAGTCTGTTTCTACATGTCATTTCATCTTCATCTTGTTATTATCCTCCCAGACACTGGAGCAAGAGATTTCTCAGTCAAATTTATTTCTTACTTGCCTTTATTCCCTCATACATAATTCATTAATTCTACAAATATTGCTGCTAGGAACTAAAATAAGTGCTGGTGACACAGAGTCAAATAAAACACAGCCTCTGCTTTCAGAGATAATTGTATCTAGTGAGAAAGAGAGACAAGTAAATCCAGATTTAAAGGACAAAGTGCCAAGTGCAACGGCAGGACAAAGAAGTCGTGAGTCCAGGAGGGAGGGGAGTCCCCAGGCGGGGAGGATGCTTACTCTGGTAAAGAAAAAGTCACCCACTAGGATCAAGCCATCAGCCACTGCCCAGCAGTGCACCTGAGGGAAATTCAGTGGGGGGGGCCAGGAAGCGTCCTGGGCTTCGGATACTGGCCACTAGATGGTTGATACGCAGTAAAGAAGCCATTCGCGACGCAGGAGACCAGGGGGCAGGGCTTCTGATCCCTGGGTTGGGATGATCCCCTGGAGGACATGCATTCCGCTCCAGTTTCTTGCCTGGGAAGTCCCATGGAGAGTGGAGCCTGGCGGGCTACAGTCCACAGGGTCACAGAGAGGCGGGCACAAACTCCTGACTGAGCAGACACGCAAGGCAACATTTCGGTGACCCCAGACTCGCGCATCTTCTTGTACATAAAAGGCACTAAAATCATCGACGTGAGATGCTCATTCTTTGGGGTTAACAATCCTCTTTTGATGTTCAAGTTTGTTTGCCAACAGGGGAGCAAAATTCACCACTCCAAAAGGTATGTCTTCTGCATAAGGATTGATTGGGGCCAATTATTTTTTATTATTATTTAAATTATTATTTTAAAAAAGACTCAGGAAGTTTTTCTTATTACTTTTCCCTTAACTCCTGAAAAGAATTTAGATAGAGGACCTGTTGCTGGAATAAAGCTTTTGTGAATGATGGCTGCACAGAATGTAGGCTGTGTGTGGTTTGGGTGGGGGCGGGGCTCTGGGAGGGCTCGGTGACCAGAGTCCACGCTGCGTCCCACTGTGGTCTAAGTGACCTCATCATACCTTCCTCATCATCTGAAGACTTCCCTGCTGTTCGCCTGTTCCCCATCCTCCCTGCTCTCTTCAGCACAAACATGTCTTTTCATAAACGTTTTACACACCTAACCTCATCATGGCCTCCGCTTCTTGCGGAACTGCAAGAGGTGACACGCTGTCTTGGGTTAAACGCTCGGCATCTATTCAAGCTGATACTCACAAGAAAGTATTCCTATCATCACTTGACGGTGAGAAACTGACTTGTAGGTAATTTGAATTTGGTTCCGCGTGGCTCCAAATTTTATACTCTTTCTACCAAACAACATAGCCTCTATTAAGCACTGCTGCTGCTAAGTCACTTCAGTCGTGTCCGACTCTGTGCGACCCCATAAACGGCAGCCCACCAGGCTCCCCCTTCCTTGGGATTCTCCAGGCAAGAACACTGGAGTGGCCATTTCCTTCTCCAGTGCATGAAAGTGAAAAGTGAAAGTGAAGTTTCGGTCCCTGTCAAATGCCTCAAATATTGCCTGGAGCCTTAACCATATTTTTAGACAAATAAATCCCATGTTTATTTGTATATCTCCCAAATGAAGCCCTGAATCAAACCTAATTTGATCGATTCCATGGGAATGACCTGTCTCAAGCTCTGATAATTGGATAACCACCTTGATGAAAGCTCTCAGAAGCATAGAAATATGAAACATTCTATAAAGTATAAGTATAATCTACATGCACTTAAAAATATATTTATATCCCTACTGTACCACTTCTTAGAGAAGGCAATGGCACCCCACTCCACTACTCTTGCCTGGAAAATCCCATGGACGGAGGAGCCTGGTGGGCTGCAGTTCATGGTGTCACTCAGAGTCGGACACAACTGAGCGACTTCACTTTCACTTTTCACTTTCATGCATTGGAGAAGGAAATGGCACCCCACTCCAGTGCTCTTGTCTGGAGAATCCCAGGGATGGGGGAGCCTGGTGGGTTGCTGTTTCTGGGGTCGCACAGAGTCAGACACTACTGAAGCAACTTAGCAGCAGCAGCAGTACCGCTTCTTCAAGATTTTCAATTTTATCTAGTATGTGACATATCACAAATACTAAGATATTTTGGTACCTAAGCAAGAGGGGAAAAAATGGAGAGACTTTTAATAATAACTCAAAGCCTGGAATTCTGAATCAAAAGGGCCCTGAAATCCAAAAGATGAGATTTCAGATTTAGAGAGCAAAAGAGCTCTTTAAATGTAAGTTATAATTAAGTAGTGACATTTTTATACCTGGATTCACTGTGGAGGAACAGAGCAAACTTTTCTAGTTCATAAAAAGGCAAACTTGCTCCTTCTTAAAAGATGAAAAACAGCACCCTTGCCTTCAAACACAACTGAACTGGCGGCAGTGAAAACTGCCAAGCTGTCCACCGTTAATTACTCTGGACAAATCGGAGGACTAAGCTGCCTGAAGTGTGAGGCCTGGAGTGTGTGTTTCGCTGGTTCTTTTATAAATGAGAGATGGCTCTCTGTTTGTCACATAACAGCTTAAAAGGCATGGTTCATATGAATCCGGTGTAAGAATGCTAATGCCTTCTAGAAAAAACAACCTTGATTCAACGCTTTATTCAAAGTGGCCAACTGTGTTTGTAGTCTTGAGTTTGGCAAAGACACAAAGAAACATCAAATAAAAAAATACCATTTCACAACTTTTCCCTCATTCTAAGATTGGCAGTCTTAAAAAGTCCTGAAGAGCTCACACAGCTTCACTGTAAATATTACCCCAAATTAGTAGCTGTCAAGTCTGCTGTGATGACCCTGGATAAAGAGTCAGAATAGTGAGCAACGATTAGGTCAAAGGGCATCGTGATTGGCGAATGATTTGTTGCAAACCTGGGGTAGAAAAAGCCAGAGGAAATAGGTCACGCACGCAGACCTTCAGCCAGGCTCCCCAGATGGCTCAGAGGGAAAGAGCCTGCCTGCAAATACAGGAAACGTAAGAGATGAGGGCTCGATCTCTGGGTAGGAAGATCCCCTGGAAGAGGGAATGGCAACCCACTCCAGTATATGTATATAGGTATGATAGTCGCTCAGTCGTGGCCAGCTCTTTGTGACCTCGTGGTCTGTAGCCTGCCAGGCTCCTCTGTCCATAGAATTCTCCAGGCAAGAATATTGGAGTGGGTTGCCATTTCTCCAGGGGATCTTCCCAACTCAGGATAGAACCCTGGTCTCCCACATTTCAGGCACATTCTTTACTGTCTGAGTCACTTACCTGGAAAACTCCATGGACAGTAGAGCCTGGTGGGCTATAAATCCATGGGGTTACAAAGGGTCAGACACGACTGAGCGACTAACACTTTCACTTTTCACCAGGGTAGAAGACATGGCTTAGAGCCCTGATGCAGGAAGATCCCACGTGCCACAGAGAGACCAAGCCTGCTCACCGCAAAGACTGAGCCTGTGCTCTGGAGCCCAGAAGCCGCAGCTACGGAAGCCCATGTTCCCCAGGGTCTGTGCGCTGCGATAAGAGACGCTCCGACAGTGAGAGATGCTCACGCCACAGCGACAGAGAAGCCCGCACATCAGAAGGAGGCATCACGGGAAAAATAGATAAATAAAGCTATTAAAAAAAAAAGACACTTGACATACAGATATAAACAGATATAACACAGATATAAAGTGTAAGCAGAATCAATGGTCACATCATAGCTAAACAGGAGCGAAGTCGAAATCCATTATTAAAACCAAAAACAAACTATTCTGAGAAAAACTTGCATAAAATTTAGGAGGTAAAAGTGAATGAATATCAAAGGTTATGGAGCCATCACATTCAGTAGTTCTTTATTTCTAGGTGAGGACTCCTTTAGTTTAAAGTGACAGAAACCCAAGACAGATTCATTTGCTGCTGCTGCTGCTGCTGCTAAGTCGCTTCAGTCGTGTCCAACTCTGGGCGACCCCACAGGCGGCAGCCCACCAGGCTCCCCCGTCCATGGGATTTTCCAGGCAAGAGTACTGGAGTGGGGTGCCATTGCCTTCTCCAACAGATTCGTTTACACAGGGAAAAAGAAATGTATTACCATGCATCTGGGCAGTCCCAGAGCTCTGCGGTACCCAGGGGTTGAAATCATCTCATTGTCTGGCAGGTTGCCTTCATGTGGCGGCCAGGAGTGAAATGGAAGTTCCTGCTTATATCATCCTCCTGGCTAAGAAGCCCAGGAAGTCAAAACCATATCACTCCGGACAAGTCCGGCAGGTGACCTTAGAGGATTCTCGTCAGCCCGTTTGGGTCAAATACTCATCCGCTTGATAAGTACTGGACACCCAGTGGACACAGGACTGCTGTAGACAGGTCCCAGTTATGCCTTGTTAACTCCAGCACGAGACTGGAGAAGCATCAAAGCTGTCTAAGCTGGGTGAAGTGAGTTCTGCACAATAAAGACTGGTTTATTACCCGAAGAGGTACGGAGTTGGTGGAAGACAGTGCCCGTGGTCCCCTGATCTGAAACCAC
Source organism: Procapra przewalskii (assembly GCA_006410515.1). Taxonomy (NCBI): domain Eukaryota; kingdom Metazoa; phylum Chordata; class Mammalia; order Artiodactyla; family Bovidae; genus Procapra; species Procapra przewalskii. The sequence goes on along the minus strand of SJYF01000464.1, from coordinate 3,483,752 downwards.
CGCTGGCCACTCCATCCTCAGTTCTGAGAAACTGCTGGAAAACAGTTTTCCACCTTGATCCTGGGAAAATAGTGACCATCAGGACTGAGTAAACGTGTTGAGTGTTTGAGCACGTTATTTTGGTTATTAGATCCTAATCTCTCTTCCTGTCCTCGTTTCATATCTCCTCTGTTTCTTTTTGGTGGCTCAGCGGTAAAGAATCCACCTGCCGATGCAGGAGACCCAGGTTCAGTCCCTGGGTCAGAGAGATCCCCTGGAGAAGGAAATGGCAAGCCGCTCCAGTATTCTTTCCTGGAGAATTTCATGGACAGAGGAGCCTGGTGGGCTACAGTCCATGGGGTCACAAAGAGTCGGACACAACTTAGCGACTAACACTTTCACTTTCCCATTTCTTGTTTCTTTTTTACTAATCTTTGTCATTCCAACACCAGCCTTACAATCTGACCTTAATTATCCCTGTTCCTGGGCCTTAGCAAAAACGGCCAGAGATGCTTGTATGCGTGTGTTTGGAAAACCTCTTGCAAGGTTTCTCTTTTGTTGTTTTTCGGTTTTTGGTTTTTTTGAATATTCTCTGTTAACATTGCCACCTAAGGGTCTTTGAGACAAGCTTCCTCTCTTCTATTAGCTTGACTCCCCTGGGTCTCCCTGGAGCATTCTGAACCTCCATTCTGGTCTGTAACACAGACCAACAGCTTTTACTGAAGTAGCAGAGTAGTTCCTGATCTTTTCCTTCAATAGAGGAAGCCTGTTCAGTTTTCAAGGTCCAGGCTTCTATTCTGATTCCCAACACGCCAATGCATCATTCTATCAGGACGTGTACTGTTTAGTTTGTATATAAGCCTCTCTGCTGAATGGTTTGAATCTTCCACAGAGCATTTAATGCCCTGCTGGGTCTGGAGAGAAGAGCCTTAGAGTTCTATCTGGTTGCTAACAGCGGTTCCAGGCTGGCACTCTGGCAGGAGGGTTTCAGACCTGAGCTTCCATGGGCTGGCTATGGATATCAAGTGACCTCAGAGGACACTCAGTTCAGTTCAGTCACTCAGTTGTGTCCAACTCTTTTTGACCCCATGAATCACAGAATGCCAGGCCTCCCTGTCCATCACCAACTCCCGGAGATCACTCAGACTCGCGTCCAATGAGTCAGTGATGCCATCCAGCCATCTCATCCTCAGTCGTCCCCTTCTCCTCCTGCCCCCAATCCCTTCCAGCATCAGAGTCTTTTCCAATGAGTCAACTCTTCGCATGAGGTGCCCAAAGTACTGGAGCTTCAGCTTTAGCATCATTCCTTCCAAAGAAATTCCAGGGCTGATCTCCTTCAGAATGGCCTGGTTGGATCTCCTTGCAGTCCAAGGGACTCTCAAGAGTCTTCTCCCACACCACAGTTCAAAAACATCCATTCTTTGCTGCTCAGCCTTCTTGACAGTCCAACTCTCACATCCATACATGCCACTCAAGCCTCTTTCAATGGCATTTTTGTTTTTTTCTCAGAGGCACAAGATAACCAACAATGACCAGTCAAGTTTTATAGCTTTTCTGACTCCTGATGGTATCACAAAACACTGTCAATATTTCCCTGGTTACATTCCCATGAGATCACAGCAGATGGCATCTTGGAAGTTTGTCTTTACTTCTGAGAATAGTCTGGTTCAGAGCCCATGTGGTGCAGAAGCAGGAAGTCTAAATCCAGCGGAATGCCTGAGTGGCCCGCAGGGTGCTGGGCTGGAACCTGGGCAACTTTAGGATTCTCTGGACATAGAATTCCACAAGGAACATACAATGTGTACTTTGTTTCCAAATTAGTAAAGAGAATGTTAAGTTCAGTAATTTGTATGATATAGCATGACTGAAGAAGGCCTCAATCATTCTTATAAATAGACACATAATTTTTTTTTAATCCGAATACCCTAAAGTCCTTTAAGGGGCAACCAAAATAGAGGTGACACATACCAAGGTGTGGTAGAAGAGAATGCATTCCAGGGGGACATCCACTCAGTTATGCCCTTAAAACACAAGCACACTGTCCTTGAATCATTTCTCTGAACATAGCAAGTTCCTTCCATAAGATAATCCACATCTCCTATGGATATATCATGAGTGAATTAGTTAAGAGTATTTTGAGTTCTGTGTAAGAAGAAGCATATAAATTCCTATGTTGGCACAAACAAGGAATAATTTTCTTGGCATTAAAGAAGTTAAGCTTTTTGCAGATGAAGTAGCAAATTGTCAGAAGAGAGACTGATGCTCTCCAGACTGACCTGTAAATACATGCACAGGCTTTACTACATCAGCAACTTTCACAAGCACTGAATTCACTGAAAGTGCTTTTAAATCAGAAATGCATCGTGTCCTACGGTGAATGACAATGTCTTCTGAATTTATATATTCTTTCACGATTGCTTAAAGTCTAGAAAAGGTGCACTGGAGCTTAAGGTCGACTCCACTCTGCTGGGAAATGATGGAAGGGGAAAGGCACCATTATGCCGGCCCCCACACACTTCCAGGACTGCGTTTAGCTCAGCTCCTTATACTGGTTAGAGATCCGAATCGCTGGAAAGAATTTGACTTCAGCATCTTTTAAAACTCCATACCATCTTATTCTCTCATTTTGTTTTCCACAGGAAACTACATCTTAGAAGCTTTTTTCACATAAATTCTTCAGCAAGTGAAATGATGCCTTAAGCTTTTAAAGAAAGCCCCATGGAATCAAGTTAGTCACCAGAAAGAAAATTAAAAGTAGTTGACTAAGTCAAGGGTCAAAATTGCAAATTTTCAAAATATGCTGATTGAAAGTAAGTATTTAGCAACAAGAATTATTCTGTAGCAAGAAGTGTATAATGAATAGGCGAGGATGTTATTTACATATTTAAATTTTATTTCATTCTCGTTATTATACACAAATAAAAATGACAACTATATTCCAGTGTTAACTGAAGTGAAGTCACACTGTATTTATTGGCACTCAGCAATCAACCTTTCTTTGGGTGATTATTATCAAGAGGCTAGACTGATTCACAGTATTTTTACGAATCAAATTTAATCCAAGGCAAATCATTTCTTTCACATATAAAGTTGTGGAATTTATGTTTGAAGCTTGAATATATTGAGTGAGAGTGAAAGTGTCAGCCACTCAGTGGTGTCTGACTCTTTGTGACTCCATGGACTATAGCCCATCAAACAGCCTTGAATATGTTGGATGTTCAATTCTAACATTTTTTAACATCTCTGATAGTCAATGGTATTTTGTCATTGATACGTATCATATTCTAGTTGGCAATGAATTTATTTCCTAGTGGTATGAAACAGAATAGTGTAACTTTTGGTGGTATCTTATTTTCCCTGAAATAAGGAAAATCCTCCTGGTAGCTCAGAGAGTAAAGAATTTGCCTGCAATGCAGGAGACCTGGGTTCGATCCCTGGGTCAGGAAGATCCCCTGGAGGAGGGCCCGGCAACCCTGTCCAGTATTCTTGCCTGGAGAATCCTGGGCAGAGGAGCCAGGTGGGCTACATTCCATACAGTTGCAAAGAGTCAGACATGACTGAGCGACTAACACTTTTACTTCTGAGGAAAATCCTCTATTAACTCACAACATTTAGAAGGAAACAGGACAATATGGTGAACAGAATATCCCAGGGGCAGATGTCATAGCGTCGGATCTTGTCATTAGCACTTGATTACTTTTGCTGCTAAAAACTGGGTGCAAACTCCAGCAGAACCGGAGAACCAGCTCAAGCAGGCAGGCAAGAGGCAAGAGGGATGGGCCCCCCTCCTTTTCCTTTCATTCTCTTCGGGCCCACACTGGGGCGGGCCACTGATTACTGAGCCCACAGTGCAAATGCTTCTCTCTTGTAAAGGCATCCTCCCAGACATATGTTTAATCTGGGGACGCTGTGACAGGAAAGTCAGCACAGAGCCATCGCAACAGTCCTCAAAAAATTCTAGTTTCAGTGAAGTCGTATATGAAACAATGCCAGCAATTATGGACTAGATTCTGTGACACTGATCCTAGTGAAAAAGAATTCAGTAAAGGAAGAAGGTGGTTTGGGCTTGAGAAGTCAGGGGCTACTCTATGAAGAATAATAGCATTGAGATTGTCTCCAAAAAAATTAAAATTAAAAAGACTAGAGAGAAATAAGAGGAAGATGACAGTATTTTAAAAGTGCACCTTGAAATGAAATCTGGAAAGGGGAAGACTTTTCTTTACTGTCATTATTGTGATAATAATTTATAGCACTCAGTACTTTAGAGATTTCAAATTACTTTCCCATGTAATATTTGAGCAGCCCTATTAATTTCCATTAGGAACATAGATACAAACTTTGGGGGTTTATTTTTCTGAGCAAAAGTTAGTAAATAGCCCCCAAAGTTAAGAGATTAAACAAGCAAACAGTATGCCTAACACAATGCTTTGATTACATATTGAGGAAATTGACTGAAGTCATTTCCATGGGGTGAGAAAGGTTAGTTGTATATGGACATCTGAGGCAATTTCTTCACAATCTGATCTCTACTTTGGTAAATAAGCATATTTTTAAAAATGTAAAAGCCTATAGTAGTTGTCTACCTATGGGGCAATCA
>SJYF01000464.1:3459563-3472331 GCA_006410515.1 Procapra przewalskii | reverse complement strand
ATGCTTCTGAAATTCATTTGTCAATTTTAATAAACTTGAAATCAAACAACACACACACACACACACACACACACACAGCTGTCCGTGCCATTTCTGAGACGTAATATTGAGAGGTTGAGAGCAGATGTGGTTTGCTCAAAACAAGGCCGGACACAAAACCACTGCTCTGGTGCTGTTCTTATTGTGAGGTTTATTATTGACATTAGGGATCATGTGAAAAACGTGAGAACTTCATCCTTGGAAATGAAGTACAATGGCCCACGTTTATATGAAACAATGTGCTATGCCCCGGCGCAGTACGCTGTTAGGGAGCAGCCCATTCTGTGGCAGCTATATTTAGAAACCTAATGCATTTAAAGAGAAGCAGGCTCTGCAATCTGAGGTTTCAAATGTGTCAACAAAATGTGTGTATTTTTAATTACACTTTTATTCTGTGTATAATTATGTGCAATCTAGTCTTTTTATAAGAGAGAAACATACTTCAATTTTCTCCCTGTCAAGACGCCGGAAGAATTGTTAGAATAAACATGGCGTTATCATGTAAATCAAATTTAACATGATGAGCAGCGGTGCAGTGTAGTAGTTCAGAGCAGGAGATTTCATTTCAAACAGAACCGAGTTCAAGCCTGTTTCCACCAGCTGGCAAATGATGAGTCTGACCACGTTGCTTAACATCCCAAAGACTCAATTTTCTCCTCTATCAGACAGAGGTGATAACAACAATAATACTTACCTTATAAGGTACTTGTGAGCAGAATAATATTTTTAAACTGGTTGACCGGTGCAAGGAGCATTTTAGAAGTTTCAACAAATGCTATTTATTGTGCCATTATTGTTTCTCTTTTCATTCTCACTCTGGCAAGCTGAGTCCTGATTATTTTCTCCCTTGGGAAAATTGCTCATAAAATCAAGTGTCAGCGAGCCTGAGGTCTGAAGCCTGAGTGTGCAGAAAAAGTCTTTTGGGGGAACTCCCAGGGGATTCCAATACGGAGCCAGTGGCAGAAACAAATTTCTGGCATTGTCATCAGAAAGGAAATCTCCCAAAGTCTTAACTGCTTCTGAGAGTGTGGGCAATGTCGCCATGCTGAGGCCAGATTTCCACTGGTTGCACAGGGGTGGGAGAGGCTGTTCCAAAGGAAAAGGTTCTAGACAGACCCAAACCCAGAAGGATGCTGTGGTACCCAGTAGGGAGCAGAGTAGAGAATTGTGGGATTTTCTAAGGGAACTTCATAGGATGATGGAAACGTTCTACATTTTGTTTTGGGTGACAGATAGTCAAAACTCACCAATTTGAATTATTAAGGTCTGTGCATTTTATTACATACAAATGCCAAGCAAGTACATTTTAAACAAAGAAACCACTTCATAGAAACACCTTCTCTCTCAGTCCCTTAGTCGTGTCTGACCCTTTGGAGCCCCATGGACTGCAGCTCACCAGGCTCCTCTGTCCATGGGATTCTCTAGGCAAGAATACTGGAGTGAGTTGCCTTGCCCTCCTCCAGGGAATTTTCCCAACCCAGGGATCACACCCAGGTCTCCTGCACTGCAGGCAGATTCTTTACTGTCTAAGCCACCAGAGAAGCCCACAAATACTGGAGTGAGTACCTATCCCTTCTTCTGACCCAGGAATTGAAGCAGGGTCTCCTGCATTGCAGGCAGGTTCTTTACCAGGTGAGCCACCAGGGAAGCCCATATTACAATCTACCATACAACACAATGAAAAAGGAAATTCAGAAAAATCAGTCAGTCAGTTCAGTCGCTCAGTCATGTCCGACTCTTTGTGACCCCATGGACTACAGCACACCAGGCCTCCCTGTTCATCACCAACTCCCAGAGTTTACTCAAACTCACGTCCATTGAGTCAGTCATGCCATCCAACCATCTAATCCTCTGTCGTCCCCTTCTCCTCCCGCCTTCAATCTTTCCCAGCATCAGGGTCTTTTCCAATGAGTCAGTTTTTCGCATCAGGTGGCCAAAGTATTGGAGTTTCAGCTCCAGCATCAGTCCTTCCAATGAACACCCAGGACTGATCTCCTTTAGGATGGACTGGTTGGATTTCCTTGCAGTCCAAGGGACTCTCAAGAGTCTTCTCCAACACCACAGTTCAAAAGCATCAGTTCTTCAGTGCTCAGGTTTCTGGTTCCATCAATACATGGCAAATTGATGGGGAAACAATGGAAACACTGATCAACTTTATTTTGGGGGGATCTAAAATCACTGCTGATAGTGACTGCAGCCATGAAATTAAAAGACATTTGCTCCTTGGAAGAAACATTATGACCAACCTAGACAGCATGTGAAAAAGCAGAGACGTTACTTTGCCAACAAAGGTCCATCTAGTCAAAGCTATGGTTTTTCCAGTAGTCATGTATGGATGTGAGAGTTGGCAGGAATACACAGAAGGACTATAAAAAAAGATCTTCATGATCCAGATAATCATGATGATGTGATCACTCACCTAGAGCCAGACATCCTGGAATTCAAAGTCAACTGGGCTTAGGAAGCATCATTACAAACAAAGCTCGTGGAGGTGATGGAATTCCAGTAGAGCTATTTCAAATCGTAAAAGATGATGCTGTGAAAGTGCTCCACTCAATACGCCAGCAAATTTGGAAAACTCAGCAGTGGTCACAGGACTAGAAAAGGTCAGTTTTCATCCCAATCCCAAAGAAAGGCAATGCCAAAGAATGCTCAAACTACCGCACAATTGTATTCAGAAAGAAGAGACACACACGATAGTTCCGTCTGATGTTTTCTTTTAATTCAAGTTAATAGATAAAAAGTAATTAAGAACCTCATACACAAAGGCATTTTACAAATAAAATAATGTGTCTTTAATATTTAGGTGGTAGTTTCCTTTTTAATTTTGTTGTTAGTGTGTACAATATTTCTAGGTGTTTTATAAGATGGCTTTGGATATTAGTAAGCTTAAAATATTATAAACTCCTTTTTAAAAATTATGGTCTCATGTATCAAGAAAATTAAAAATAAAATTTTAAAAATCTATCTTCATTTATAATTATTGTTCCTTAGAATAGCATTTTTAGACTTATTCCCACTCAGAAAAGCAAAACGAGTAACATTTTAAATGGCTTAATAAAAAGTAGAACTCAAAAGATTTTGTTCTGATATGACTTGAGGCATGAGACACATATTTCTATAAGCAAAATGTTCAAGAAAATGTATGGATACCATTGCTTCCTGTTAAAAAGAAATTAGAGGTAAGATGTATTGAAAAGCCTATATTTGCCTGTACACTATTTACTCATTTCCTTTATGCAACAACCCTATTTAGTTTGCATATCTGGTGTAACTGTTGGAAAATCTAAATGTTTGTACGTGCAGCATTATTTTTATACTTGCAGTCATTCATGTATACACTCACATCTCTATATATCTGTGCCCGTATATTTTATGATCTGTAAACTGAAAATAATTATATGATTGACTAATTTATACATTCTTTAACCCACAAATATTTCCTAAGCACCTGCTATGAGCTGACCACTGTGTTTGAATAAAGGAACCATAACCTCATAGGCATCCTAATATAGAAAGGTTATTACTTGTTTCAAGAAGCAGATGAAAAAAACTATGAAAAGCAAAAATGTAATAATGGCAATTATGAAGGAAATGACGAAAGAGATTTGGGAGAAAGATATTGGAGAGAGAACTCATGAGTGATGAGAATTCTAGAAGGATGGAGAAAAAGACCAAAGGACAACTTGTATATACACACGCCCAAAGGTGAAAAATGTCTTGAATCTGTAATTTAAAAGGTGTCCCCAAATCCCAGGGTAACTTTGTAATTCCCGAATTTGAAGAATAAAGAAAATACAGTGCACACTCTGTGGTGCATGAAAAAAATCAAAATGGAATCCAGGTTTTTTTTTTTTTTTAATGGAAAAACCTGGTAGGAAGATGGCAGTGGAGCAATATTACAAACTTTAGAGAAGCCAAGATTGCAAGGAAGAGTAATACGGCAAGCCAAGATAGCATCCATCTGCTGGTGCAAAATAAAGATAGTCTCGGAACTGCCAAGTTCAGAAACGAGTCTGCTGGTCTGGCCTTGGCTTGTGGCTGTAAGTTCATGCCCTGCCCTTGCCCAGAGTCTGTGTCCTCAAAGCAAGTGTCCCAGGTCTCCACGCCAGCTGGCTTCTTACGAGCTTCCAATAATAGGAGACCTGATGGGAGAGGGCAAATAGGAGCGAGGGGGAAGCCGGATCATTCTTCCTCCTTCTCCCCGTGTCAGTAGCTTCCTTGGCGGGCACCAACTCTCTACCGTGGTTCCAGCTCCCAACACAGCTCTGGCAACACCGCCTGGCCCCCTGATTACTCCAGCCCTGACGGAAACAGACCCCTTTGCTAAAGCTGATCAGTGGGCTTCCACATCTCTTTCACACTTTGTCACCGGTTCTCTGTCACTGGTTTCTCACCCATGCAACTGTCTCACCTGGAACCTACTCACTGACAAGACCTGATGCCTTGTCCAGGCACATCATCCATCAATGCCGTAAGTATTCTAAGAAATGACCTTAGAATCAGAGCAAGCATCTCAGGGGACACCAAGGAAGGGAAGAGTGGGAAAACAAAGCACCTTTGCTAAACCCTAATGGACGCTCATAATGAAAATGGGAATTTGAAAAACTGTTGTGAGGTAAAGCTTCTTAAAGTAAAAGAGATGCATAATAGGTGGGAGTTTAATAATATTTCAAAAATAAACAGTTTTAAGCCCTCTTAGAGAATAAAAAATGGAGACAAAGGTAATTCAAAGTAGTCTTTTTTTTTTTTTGGTTGTACATGTAGGACCTTCGTTCCTCAACCAGGGATATCAAACCCACACCCCTTGCACTGGAGGCAGGAAGTCTTCACCACTGGACTGTCAAGGAAATCACAATTCAAAGTTTTGTTAAGAGTTCATCTTGGGGCAAGGAAGCAATGGGAGTAAACATTTCAAGTGGGGGCATGCAGACATTATTTAACATTGATATATTCCTATAAGGTAGGAAGAAGATTTAGAAAGCATGCTGGAAACTTCATTTTCACAGGGAAAAAAAAAAAAAAAAGAGAGAGAGAGAGAGAAAGATCCAGACCATGAAAATAAGTGGCAAAAGAAGAGAAGATAGCATTAAGTATTTCTGTGTGTGTGTAGCTTTAGAGTAGATTTATCAAAATGTCAGTGGGTTAAAATGTTGTATCACATACAGTGAGGATCAGACTGCATTAGGAATAAAAATAGCTCTTTATCATCAATGAAATCACCACAAGACAAGGTGACCTGAGAGGTTTACAGTGAATGAATGGCAAGGCCACACCAAGCAAGGACAAAGAAAGAAGCTCCAGAGGCAACATTCTCATCGAATAATGTGGAGCTTGAGGCTGAAAGCCTTGACCAGAGCAAAGAGAGACAGAAGTGAGGGTTAAAATTTTGAGTCTCGGAGGAATAAACCTCAGTGCACATAAAGAAAGAGCTTCCCTCGTGGCTCAGACGGTAAAGCGTCTGCCTGCAATGCGGGAGACCCGGGTTCGATTCCTGGGTCGCGAAGATCCCCTGGAGAAGGAAATGGCAATCCACTCCAGCACTCTTGCCTGGAAAATCCCATGGACGGAGGAGTCTGATAGGCTACAGACCATGGGGTCGCAAGGAGTCGGACACGACTGAGCAACTTCACTTTCACTTTCTTTCACATAAAGAAAAGACTGTATAATAATAAGAATACAATAATAAGCAGAGATCGCATAATACTTCTGCGGCAGGCCTAACTGGGCCAAACTGCTGATGGAGGAGACAGAACAGCACCATCAGGGTCCTGGAATCAGGCAGCAGGTGTGCTAAGAAAGGAGACGGCTTTCTGAGCTGAGGAGCGGCAGTCATGAAGCAGACTGTCCACCATCTCTTGCCTCTGCAAACTTACTTAGTGGCCATCAAGTCTGCACGCGCCGGACGAGGCCCTGGGGCCACTGCTCGGATGTGGACACAGACAGCGTGCCCTGTGCGTGTCTGAGAGCGCATCCTCAACGTGTGCACGCGTGCCGGCACCGGGATCAAGAGCTGACCTCCGCTTCCCAGAGGAAGTACGCGTGCTTTCTAGAAATTTGTTACCAGTGACAGCTCAGTTCAGTCACTCAGTCATGTCTCACTCTTGGCGACCCCGTGGACTGCAGCACACCAGGCTTCCCTGTCCATCACCGACTCCCGGAGTTCACTCAAACTCATGTCCACTGAGTCAGTCATGCCATCCAACCATCTCATCCTCTGTCGCCCCCTTCTCCTCCCGCCTTCAGTCTTTCCCAGCATCAGGGGCTTTTCCAATGAGTCCATTCTTTGCATCAGGTGGCCAAAGTAATGGAGCTTCAGCTTCAGCATCTGTCCTTCCAATGAACATTCAGTACTGATGGCTGAATAGCAAAGTGATTGACAGTGACAGCTAACTCATAGGAAAGTATCCCCAAAACACATTTGTTGATCCATTTATTTTTTATCCAATTATTTTTATTTTATTTTTTATTGATTTACAAAGTCTTTTTAATTTCAGGTGAACAGCTCAGTGATTCAGCTAGTTACATATATATATATATATATATATATATATGGTTATATATGTGTGTGTGTGTGTGTGTGTGTGTGTGTGTGTGTATACACATACAGGGCTTCTCAGTCAGTAGTCTGACTGCAATGCAGGAGACCTGGGCTCGATCCCTGGGTTGTGAAGATCCCCTGGAGAAGGAAACGGCAACCCACTCCAGTATCTTGCCTGGAGAATCCCATGGACAGAGGCGCCTGGGGGGCTAAAGTCTATGGGTCGCAAGAGTCAGACACGCTGAGCAACTAAGCGCACAGCACATGCACATATGCATATACATGTGTAGTATATATTCTTTCCAGATCCTGTCCCTTATAGTTGTTATAAAACATTGAGGGGCGTTCCCTGTGCCATACAGCAGGCCCTTCCTTGTTGGTTATCTGTTTTATATATTGTAGTCTGTACCTGTTATCCTCCTAACTTATCCCAAACACAATTTGTATAATTTGAACTTCAATAATATTTTCCAGAAGATCAAATAAAGTTAGTTAAGCTTCCAGCCTAGGCCTTAGAATCAGAACCAAAGTAAAACATGCAAAATACTCTCATGTACAAGCAATCGCAAGCCCAGTCTTTCCCAGGGCTGGTTCCCTTGTGCACCCCTCTGCCTACCGGTCCCTTCTCAGGAAAACACCGTAAACTTACCTCCTTATTTGTGTTTCACATCAGGGCGAAGGATGGCATAGAAAGAATCACAAGCGTCTGGTGACTGAGTGGACATAAGAAGCTAAAGTACAAGATGACTTAAAGTGATCCTTAAAGTTCCCAGACCCGGAAGACTGAAAGGGTGCTCCAGTACTGACAGAAATGACGCGGGCAAGGCTGTTCACATTTCAGGAAAATGAGTCTACTGCTATGCAGTGGCCTGCTGGAGATCTTCGTGCGTCTCTGGACAAATGACACTCACGTTCAGAAGATGGTCCAAGGGCACGGATCTGGGAAGTGGGAATTATTTGCATAAAGGGCTGGTTGGAGTCAGGAGGCTGCATCATTTCAAGGAAGAATAAGGCACAGATTTGAGGACTACTTGGGGAGAAGTCAAGAGAGGAAATCAACCAAGCAATCAGGCTCCTGTGTGCAGAGTTGAATGTGTACTAAAGAATTTTACCCAGAAATCTGGTTATAATCAGATTAGAATCAGAAAGTTGCATTTTGCCAAAGGTCCCTGTGCTTAAACATCAAGCAACACACACAGAAAAAGCGGGGGAAGTTATTTTCACTAGGAAAATTGGAAAGGAAAAATCTCCTAAAACACAAAGTGAGTCGAATCAGTTGGTAAATGATGCTCTAGGTTAGAGTGAAGAGGCCGGGAAGGGAAAGAAAGGCGGTGCCCCCTGGGGTCGGTGCAAGCAGAGCCTCAGTGAGTTCCAGCGGGTGAAGAGCATTTGTATGAAAAGACTCATAAAGCTACCTTAACAAATGCAGTCCTCTTCAAATTTCAAAGGCCTCCTGTTTGCCACTCTGCATTCCTCCTTCACTCACACATGCACACAGGCACACACACGCACGTCCATGTAAGCACAAAACTCATCAACATCTAAGCCACATGCACTTCTGAATTGCTGTCTGCTTTGTCTGTTTGTTTTAATACAAATTATTTCTTCTGAACTATAATTCCTTGAGGGAATGAATTTCATCTATTTCTTTCATCCTGGTATTCCCTGTGTCTAGAAGGATGCCTTGCTAATTGAAGGTTATATGTGCACCCTTATGTACAACATACATGCATAAAAACAATGTGTATACAGCACATATACATAGCACACACACATATGTACACACAGTATTACTGAGCCGGTAAATGCATTTGTCTCAAATTTACTATATATATATTTCTATCTATCTATCTATCTATCTATCTATCTATAAACAGATTTGGAACAAATGCATTTAATGGCTCAATAATACTGTTACTTATGATCAAGCACATTAAATCACTAAACAACAAATTTTAAAGAAATAAACTGTAAAAAAATAGAGAGAGCACTATAGCCTCAGTTATGCAGACATCAAGGCTCTGGACCACTAGGGTACCCTCTACTGTGAGTACACCAGGAAGACATCGTTCACTGGGAAGGCAAAGCTGGGGAGAACCATGAAATTGTCCTGACATCAGAGTGAGAGCCTGGAATGAGACTCTGACTCTCCAGCCGCCTAGAGCCAGGGATGTCATTTCTCTGGACTTTAGTGTCTTTTTTAAAAGAAAACTAAAAATGGGGATAATAAGAATCCAAAGCTCCCTTTTAGATCTAAAGCTGTCTCTATTGCTAAAACACGTGCGCAGTACTTAAAAGGAAGCTTTGCCCAAAGTCACGATCAGCACACTGTTGCCTGGGCAAGTACTAGAGGAGGAGACAGTGAACTGAAGCTCATCCAGTGTTGAAATTTCAAACTAATCATCAGGAAATTTCAAAGCATATGTAAGGGGTTTTGCCTAACCTTTCCATACCAATCATTTCCTTAGCAGTTTTTCCTAAGCATTTACAAAGAAATCGACAAATATCTCATCTTAAGACGTTACGTAGCATTAATGACAGACCAAAATCCATCTAACATGGAATTCCTGTTGGCAAGATCCAAAAACTATAATCTGTGCACTCAGTAAAAGCCAAGCAAAGCTCTCAACAGCTTTGAAATCACTTGAATCCTGAATTTATAGTGATTAATCATCACACACTAATGAATCCTTATCATCCTGTAATCAAACATCTTTTCTTAAATATATATTGAGAATCAGAGACTTCCAAACATTTACTCTAATTATTCTTGGGTCCTGTAAGGTCTTCCTGGGGTTTCCAGGTGCCCAGCATCTGATCTCAGGAGCCCGGGGGCACAGATACCTCTTCACTGAGGAATCAGATTCTCTCGCCTGGGAGCTGGAATCTTGCATGAAGACATTCACAAGGAGAAAAGGCCATTGGAGAACATTTATTCTATTTTTCGGTGAATTTTATATTCTGTTCAATGGTTATTCATACCTCAGGTTATAATTGGGAGAGGGAAATGGCAATCGACTCCAGTACTCTTGCCTAGAGAATCCTGTGGACAGAGGAGCCTGGTAGGCTGCAGTCCATGGGGTTGCGAAGAGTCCGACACGACTGAGCGACTTCACTTTCGCTTTTCACTTTCATGCACTGGAGAAGGAAATGGCAACCCACTCCAGCGTTCTTGCCTGGAGAATCCCAGGGACGGGGGAGCCTGGTGGGCTGTCGTCTATGGAGTCGCACAGAGTCGGACACGACTGAAGTAACTTAGCAGCAGCACATTGTAATTACCTGGGAACCCTCCAAAAGTAAGTAGAAAGAGAGAAAGAGAAGGAAAAATTGTACTGGGGTGGAGCAGAGCCCCTAGTTTTTCTTTTATATATTTTATTTGTTGCTTTCAGTCACTCAGTGGTGTCCAACTCTTTGAAACCCCATGGACTGCAGCACGCTAGGCTTCCCTGTCCTTCACCATCTCTCGCAGTTTGCTCAGACTCGTGTCCATTGAGTCGGTGATGCCAACCAACCATGTCATCCTCTGTCATTCCCTTCTCCTTTATAGTATAATTATTTTCCAGTGCCTTGTGGTACATAGATAGATATTTAATGTAGTCTTTAAAACAGTGTAGTTTTTATTTGGAGGGCATGTGGTTTTAAAGTCTCTTGATGGCATTGTGCGAGACATATTGTTTCTTTCTTCATAAGCAAATGCTTTTAAGCATCCATGTACACACTTAATTCATTGCCTCTAACTGCTTCTTATAACTACTGTACAGTAATCCTTGCTGCAAATCTATCAACTTTAACGTTCTCTTCTCCCAGAGGTGGACAACTAACTTGAAACCAACTCTCTGTAGCACAGAAAACACTGTGGTGAATATTTTTTGAGCATATTCCCACAAGGATGTATGTGAGAACTTCTTTGGGGTATATAGCTAAGAATGGAATTGCTGTGTTATGTGCGTAGTTTGGCTAAATGACAGATTGCGCTTACAACTGGCTGTACCAGTCCACACGCTAGAATCAAGCCATGAAGTTTTATATATATATATATATATATATATATATATATGCTCAAATCTGCACTGTTCCTTGGCAACATCCAGGTTGTTAATTTTTTCATTCCAAAATTTCCGAGGGGACATTTCTGCTGTATTTTTCGTTTCTGCATCTATCAGCGGTTCTGAGTGTCTCTTCATGGGTTTCACTCGAGGATTCTTTTTTCCTGCAGAGCTCCCTCTATCATATCCGTCATGCATTTTTACATCAAGGTTGCTTCTGACTTGTCATTAATTTCCAAGCTGTCTTTGCACATTTAGATATTAGGTTCCAGATGTAGACTTGAGAATATTTTCCTTATAATGCTGCTGCTGCTGCTGCTGCTAAGTCACTTCAGTCCTGTCCGACTCTGTGTGACCCCATAGACGGCAGCCCACCAGGCTCCCCCGTCCCTGCCAATCAATTTCATCCGTGGGTTCTTTAGTTCCATGCTCCCAGTGTTTTACCATATTTCTTTACATACGTGTTTTCAAATGTTCTGCAGGTGAAGAATTCCCTGGCAGTCCTGTTAAGACTCAGTGCTTTCACTTTCATGGGCCTAGGCTCAGTCCCAGGTTGGGGAACTAAGATCCCATAAACCACGTGGGTTGGCCATTAAAAAAGAAAAAAAAGTTCTGCAGATACTGTGTAGGCAGGGTTCACTCATGATTCCAAATCAACAAATTAGACAGGTGGTTTTTCTGCAGTTCGTACCTGAGACGTTTTTGTCCTTGTCTTCCCTAGCTTCCATCATTGTCCAATTCAAAATGTGGTCTTTGATTAAGGAAAGCCACAGTCCACTCCATATGACTACCCTTACAAATGTACCTACCAGGCTCCTCCATCCATGGGATTTTCCAGGCAAGAGTACTAGAGTGGGGTGCCATTACCTTCTCCCGTATACATATTTACAGTATGTTATATACACATTTTTAAACTTATTCCCTTGCTTCTCCTTCTCTATAGCCGAGACTAAAATCTCAACGCTTTCACTAAATTCAAAATGAATCCTGACATGAATGGAGGCAGAATGGAAGAAACCACTATGATTTGCTTGGTTCCTAAGCAGGCTTCATCCTGGCTGGTGTGCAGGCTTAGAAGGATCCACGAGAAACAAAACCAGGCAAGACGTGGCGATAAAAGGTGCAGGTTTTCGCTGGGGTTCTGCCATTAACCATGTGTGCACCTTAGAGTCTTAGCACCTGGGGACAAGTGCTCAGAAATATTTCTTGACTGAATGGTTAATTTTCCACATGATTTTGGAGGACGGTTCTAGCTGCCTGAGTCCACATTGTCCTTGAACAAGGGAATCAGAGTAAATGGTGTTCAAGTCCTCTTTCAAGTCCGTGATTCCAAAAGACTGAAAAATTTCTACCAAGTATTTACCATCTATGAAGCATATCGCAGCATATACTTAGACCTTTATAATGTACACTCTGTTTTTGTAGGAAATAAAAATCTCCTGGTATTTTAATCCTGTAGTGTCTTAAATCTGGACAGTTCAGTTCAGTCACTCAGTCATGTCCGACTCTTTGCGACCCCATGAATCACAGCACGCCAGGCTTCCCTGTCCATCACCAACTCCCGGCGTTCACTCAGACTCATGTCCATCGAGTCCGTGATGCCATCCAGCCATCTCATCCTCTGTCGTCCCTTTCTCCTCCTGCCCCCAATCCCTCCCAGCATCAGAGTCTTTTCCAATGAGTCAGTTCTTCGCATCAGGTAGCCAAAGTACTGGAGTTTCAGCTTTAGCATCATTCCTTCCAAAGAAATCCCAGGGCTGATCTCCTTCAGAATGAACTGGTTGGATCTCCTTGGAGTCCAAGGGACTCTCAAGAGTCTTCTCCAACACCACACTTCAAAAGCATCAATTCTTCGGCACTCAGCCTTCTTCACAGTCCAACTCTCACATCCATACATGACCACAGGAAAAACGATAGCCTTGACTAGACGGACCTTAGTGGGCAAAGTAATGTCTCTGTTTTTGAATATGCTATCTAGGTTGGTCATAACTTTTCTTCCAAGGAGTAAACGTCTTCTAATTTCATGGTTGAAGTCACCATCTGCAGTGATTTTGGAGCCCCAAAAAATAAAGTCTGACACTGTTTCCCCATCTATTTCCCATGAAGTGATGGGACCGGATGCCATGATCTTTGTTTTCTGAA
>SJYF01000464.1:3422186-3433483 GCA_006410515.1 Procapra przewalskii | reverse complement strand
TCCATCACCTCCACTAGCTTTGTTCGTAGTGATGCTTTCTAAGGCCCACTTGACTTCACATTCCAGGATGTCTGGCTCTAGATGAGTGATCACACCATCATGATTATCTGGGTCCTGAAGATCTTTTTTGCACTTACTGTATCACTCCTTAACAACCTAGTAATTTCTCCATCTTTCAACAATGGCCATGGTGCTAGTGGTAAAGAACTTGCCTGCCAGTGCAGGAGACTCGAGAGATGGGGGTCCCCTCCCTGGGTGGGAAGATCCCCTGGAGGAGGAAATGGCCACCCACTCCAGTATTCTTGCCTGGAGAGTCCCACGGACAGAGGACCCTGGTGGTTTATCATCCATAGGGTTGCAAAGAGTCAGACACGACTGAAGCGACTTAGCATGCATTTAATACTCAGGTCTCTTTTCTGAAAACTCATCGTATTTTTCCTAATACTTTGGATTTTCATCAGGGGTTGCAGATCCCACAATTAAACATGGTAAAGTGGTTCAAAGACTGGATGTTAGAGCTAGACTGCCCGGTTAAATATCCCACCTTCTTCGTTTAGCAACTCAGCACAGCAGTCATATATTTTAGCTATTTTAATTATGGTTATGTTTAGCACGATATGTCATCTCCGTACTGAAAAGTTATTTCGTTGTTAGCATGTCCAGGCATGTTCCTTTCACATTAAAGGGCGGGGGGCCGGCTCAGTCACAGTAAAACGAGAAACAATGGCATGTTGGTGCTTGGATTTTTTTTTTGAGGCTGTTCCGCCCTTTTGCAATGATCTATGCTGCCACCTGCTGGAACTCTCAGGAACTGTTCCCCTCACCAGAGGAGGTGATGAACCTTGCCATGTTGTTTGAAAAAATTTCACATTTACACAAAATAAAGTAAAATCTATTACTCGAAGCATTCGGCCATCCGATATTCATCTGAGCAATTTCTCTAAGTGGCTGGCTCTGTGACTAACTAAATGAGATCTTAAAATGCTCAGAAAGGCCATGTGATCTGTGAAAAGACCAATGTGACTATGAGGCTCTTCATATTTATGATAATAACTGTAAAGGCTCTCTTAGTTACAAAATCCATGCTTCAGGGGATATTTTAATGAAAAGTAGAGTGTGAGATAAATATGACATTTAAAAGATTGCATTTTTAAATTAAGTTAATTTAAATTATTGATATCATAAAACTGTTTTCCTTGTGTCATTTAGAAATACTTGAGTAGCAAATGAGAAAATAATTCAACAAATAGGAGACACTGAGATAAAACATCAGTAATCTCTATTCAGAATGTTAGGGAAAATATGTAAAATATATATTTAAATTTTTTTCCATTGTTCCAGGAGTTATCAATGTCTGCTTCACAGAGTTTAGGGATGTGTAATGAGAACCATGTTTTTGTTTCGTGCTGTGGCTAAACTTTGAGCCAAAGTGAGAGATAAATTCATCTGGAAGCCTGGAAAATAATATTGGAGAATTTCATAAGTAGCTTAGAAAACATAACTCCTACTGTCTTAAATTTCAGTTCAGTTCAGTCGCTCAGTCGTGTTTGACTCTTTGCGACCCCACAGACTGCAGCACGCCAGGCTTCCCTGTCCATCGCCAACTTCCGGAGCTTGCTCAAACTTACGTCCATCGAGTCTCAACCTTCATCGTCCCCTTCTCTTTAAATTTAGCTAACCCCAAGCAGAATCTTAGGACATATGACATCTCTGATAAGCACTCGAAGGGAATGTAGTACCTGTCCCTTGAAGTTGGAGGGTTGAGACACATTTCAAAGACTTGGTAATATTAGCATTTTGGCCTGTATCCCTTAACAATCACTAACTCATGGCTACTGGACTCTGTCTCGAGGGAGCAGGGTTAGGGCTGAGCACAGCAGGGGACACAGGGTGGCGGCTCCATTCCTAGCTTTCCTGCTGAAGATGTCTGTGCATCTGGGCACACCTTTGCCCCTCCCAGGACCCAGCGAAAGTTCAGCTTTATTAGAAAGACGGGAATTTATGTAAATAAATGTGCGAGGAATAATGAACAGCACTGAAACAGGTAACCCTGCTTCTGGCTTCCCAGGTGGCGCTAGTGGTAAATAATCCACCTGCCAGTGCAGGGCACACAAGAGATGTGGCTTTGATCCCTGGGTTGGGAAGATCCCCTGGAGAAGGAAATGGCAGCCCACTCCAGGATTCTTGCCTGGAGAGTCCCATGGACGGAGGAGCCTGGCAGGCTGCAGTCCACGGGGTGGCAGAGAGTCAGACACTGAGCAGGTGTGCGAGAACACTAGTCCCACTCTCACTCCTTGTCAATGTGTCCTCCATGGTGGAGCCAGAAAGAAATTTTCGAGCAAGCCAGGCTGACGATCACCTCCCTTTTAAAACCTCTTCCTGACTTGCCATTGCCCTCAAGTGAAAGTGAAAGTGAAGTCCCTTGGTCCTGTCTGACTCTGGATTGTAGCCCACCAGGCTCCTCCATCCATGGGATTCTCCATGGTGAGAATACTGGAGTGGGTTGCCATTTCCTTCTCCAAGGAATCTTCCTGACCCAGGGATTGAACGCTGGTCTCTCCCATTGCAGGCAGATGCTTTAACCTCTGAGCCATCAGGGAAGCCGCCATTGCCCTCAGGATAAAAGTAAAATCCTCAACCGAATCTGTTGATCCTGTTCTCTTTGCCTGCAACCCTCTGTCTTTTGCTCACAAGTCCCACCCCAGTTAATCACTCTTCCCCAACTTAGACACCACTTCCTCAAGGAAGCCTCTTTCCAACCCTTCTGTTCCCCCAATCCAAAACTTTCATAATTTATTGAAATTCCTTTGCTCATTTTCCCCTGTTCTCCTCTGAATCTGCAAGAACCATGAAGGCAAGCCATCTCACGGTCTTGATCACTATTTAATCCTCAGCCACCACACCACTCCTGGTACACAGCTGGTGCTTAATCAGTATTTGTTAAAAGAATAGATGGCTCATCTTTAATGACTCATGAAGAAAAATCTCTTTTTCAGAAATCTTTCCATGATTCACACTGAGACCACCTCTTCTGTATGTTTTCTACAAACGATATTAGGGCTCAATCAGCAGACTTATTCCTCAAACTAAACAATTTAAAAAGCACATAGATGTCCATTATTTTTTCCTCCCTGAGTTTCTTTTCACGCATCACAGGCTTTCTGACACTGGGACCCTGCATTAGAACCATGTCTTTGAACTTCTTTCTGAAAATTCTTCCCTGACCCCGGAGAGTGGAGGAGATGCCTCTCCCAGGAGCTCCTGCGCCCTCTGGTCTCCAGTCTTTCTGTTGAACGAAACCATGAACTCTTTAAGACAAGCACAGAGTCTTGTTGTAACACTACTGTCTAGCATAACTTACATCTGCCCAATTATTTAAAGATAAACATACAGGTAGGTGGCTCGGTGGTAAAGAATCCGCCCGCCAAGGCTGGAGACACAGGAAATGCAGGTTTCGATCTCTGGGTGGGGAAGATCCCCTGGAGAAGGGAATGGCAACCCACTCCAGTATTCTTGCCTGGAAAATTCCATGGACAGAGGAGCCTGGTGGGCTGCAGTCCATGGGGGTCACAAAGAGTTGGACATAACTGAGCGAGCACGCAAGGAACATACAAGTCAATGAATATCCAACAGCAAATTCAACAGAAGAAAATTCATTCTTAACCAGTAGGTGGCAACAGTGGAAAATGTCAAAAGAATATCCCCTGGGATATGACCAGGAAGCCTTTGGTGTGAGGTCTACAATTGGGCTACCAGTTTTCCCAGAGGAAGTCACCTTATATATTAAATTTCTTAATATAAATTTAGCTACTCTTGTCTAGATGTTTTCCAAATTTGCTCCACCTTTTCCCAGCTCCAGAAACCTGAATTGGCTTAATTATTCCATCTGTAATAATATTTTTGTTGTCTCTGTTTTCCCAGGAGCCTAACTTGTAAAATACTTATTTTCAAAGAACTGATAAAAGCTTTTATATAATTCCTTATCTAATTAAGCTATAACTTTAATACATATACGATGCATGCCCCAGTTTGAAAGTATACTTTCTTATTTCTGAAGATTTGTAGATTTGGAGAAATTCTGCCTTTAACAACAACCCAGTATTGGATGGAAATAAATAAGGAAGCAGAAAACGAAAGTGAACAACTTTCCTTTTAGGTTTAACCAGAGTCCAAACATTCTAGAAGAAAGAGCACTCTGCAATAAAATTAAGAATGTTCCTCTCACATTTATTTATACAAATTCCTGTCTGTCTAATAAAACTGTTTATATTAGTGCTTCCCAATATTTACAGTGCAAATGAATAACTGGAGATCTTGTTAAAATCTTGCAGGGGGTTTAGAATGGAGCCAGAGGTCCTGCATTTCTGACAAGCTCCCATCAAGCTGATGGTCCTGGACTGTGAACCATAGTCTCGGCTGCTAGGACATTTTGTTGCTGCTGTTACAGCCATAAGTCAAGTCAGGCTCTTTTTGACCTCACAGGCAGCAGCACACTAGGCTCCCCTGTTCTTCACTATCTCTTAGAATTTGCTCAAAATCACGTCCATTGATTTGGTGATGCTATCCAACTATCTCATCCTCTGTCGACCCCTGCTCCTGCCCTCAACCTTCCCTAGCATCAGGGTCTTTTCCAATGAGTTGGCTCTTCCCATCAGGTGGCCAAAGTATTGGAGCTTCAGCTTCAGCATCAGTCCTTCCAATGAAATTCAGGGTTGATTCCTTTAGGATTGACTGGTTTGATCTCCTTGCTGTCCAAGCGACTCTCAAAAGTCTTCTCCAACATCACAGTTTGAAAGCATCAATCCTTTGGCACTAGAGAACAATTATTTCCAGCACTCTAAGGACAAGAAAACCTGTGCCTGTGTGTCAGGGGAATCTGATGGCCTCTGGATGAATCTTAAGGGTATGAATATGTCTCAGTTATATTTGACTTATCACAACACCTTAAGCTATTATGTCAATTTATTTTTTTGCAAAAACAGTCATTCCCTAAAATTAATGTTAAATTTCTTCCTAAGTTAGCCCAACCAGAAATAGTCTAGTTATGCATTACAGCATAGCAAACTCTCCCCAAACTCAGAGGCTTTAAATAACAGTCATTTCATTGTATTTCACGAATCTGAGGGCCAGGAATTCAGGCAGGGCCCTCTCCTACTCCCCAGACTCAGGGCATCTCTAGATGGTATCTTCAGTAGAGCAGCTGGACACCAGACACAAAGGTTCAGGCCTCAGGGTCAATGTGGGAACTGCCAGTTCTCTTAGAAGCAAGTCACGGACCACCAGGGCATGACTTTCACCCACGCTCTGTGAGCCAAGGCCATCACAGGCCAGCCAAGTTTCCAGAGAAGGAGAAGCAGGCCTTCCTCTGGCCAGGAGAGCTGTCAAGAAACGCACACCCATCTGGAATCTCCCACAGCTGCCTGACCTCAAAGAACAGACTGATGTCATAGAACAGAAGCACGTCTGAGTATCTGTGTCCAGCAGTAGGAAGAACTGGAATGTTTATACCAGTTTTTCCTCCTTAAAATTGGTTATGTATTCCAGTTGAATTTCTTTGCATCTCACTCCATTTCACTTGACTGTTAAAATCGTAAGATGGAACTCATTTAGGTTTGCAGACATGTTTATTAGTGCTGAGATATGTACCTCTCTCCATCTCAGTTTTCTTATTAAACTGAGTAAGAACTTATGTGATTGCTAAGCCTCCTTAGAACTCCATGATTCCAAGATATTTAATCTATTTTTTCATCTCATGTATAATATACTTGTAGTAGTTTAAAATATTGTTTAATATATTTAATGTCTCAAAAGTATACCAATCTAAATTTAAAAGTATATACATGTACTTACATATAATTTTACATAATATATAACATGTACTAATTATATGTAACACATACTATGTATTAATTATATATAATATGTATTAATTATACGTAATATGTAACATGCATATTTATAACCTAACTTATGCCTCAGTTTAATTTCCAGCAAGTTATTCAAGAGCTTCTGCATAATTTAAGTACTGCTTACTTAAAGATTTACCACTTTAATTACAGACATTCTTCCTCTTTGAAAATCCTTTAGATGTTTAGGGAAATCTTACAGCTCACTCAAGCCCACATAATTTATTTATATAACAAAATTTTAAAAGTTAACTAAGACTTTCCTCAGTTTAGATTATGATCGACTCGTTTAAATTTTCCACCTTTTCTCATTTTGTACAAAACCCTCACTTGCAGCCATAATTTCCAAAAAGTTAAAGTACAAAAAAAAAATTGCACCCATCCACCTCAACCTCTATCTCCCTCTAAAACTGAGTGATAGTGAATCTTTGGATTGACACTCAAATCTAAAAAAGGGGAAGAAAAAAGAAGGTTACGGTATAACAAAAATGTGGAATTTTCTAGACATTTCTTTAAAACTACTGGTGTATATCAACTTTTAAAGAAAACAAAAAAACATGTTTGTATAATAACATGTCACAGAAAGAAAAGGTCTCGGATTAGAAGAACCAAACATCTTCAGATGCATAAGTTTCAGGCAAGGAATGAGAAATGCCTGACGAGAAGAAGATAGGAAAGGAAAGAGGAAAGGGTGGGATGGGGAAAGCCCACGTGCAGGAAGAAGGAAAGGACGAAACACAGGGTCCGTGCACTCATCAGGCTGATGCCAGCCAGGCCCTGCAGGCACCCCTCAGGAAACGCTCCGCTCAAGAAGAGCAAGGACTCGGAGCTGATGTGCCCAAAGTACCGTTCATCCCATCTGAGATGTAAAATGGAAATGTTTTAATGACAGTTCTTAAATATTTGTTGCTGTTCAGTCCCTAAGTCACATCTGATTCTTCATGATCCCATGGACTGTAGCCCACCAGGCTCCTCTGTCCATGGGATTCTCTAGGCAAGGATACTGGAGTGGGTTGTCATTTCTTCCTCCAGGGGATATTCCCAGACCAGGAATCAAACTTGGGTCTCCTGCACTACAGGCAGAGTCTTCACCACTGAGCTCCCTCGGAAGCCCACTTCTTAAAGACGCATGGTTTTCTCCCCACATTTGAAAAGCAAGCTATCATAGCTGAGTTGTGTCCCTGCCAGCCCCATGCATGTGTTGAAGCTACTGAAGAATGTGCCTACTTGAGAAGGGAGATCCAGCCAGTCCATCCTAAAGGAGATCAGCCCTGGGTGTTCTTTGGAAGGACTGATGCTAAAGCTGAAACTCCAGTACTTTGGCCACCTCATGTGAAGAGCTGACTCATTGGAAAAGACCCTGATGCTGGGAGGGACTGGGGGCAGGAGGAGAAGGGGACAACAGAGGATGCGATGGCTGGATGGCATCACGGACTCGATGGACATGAATCTGAGTGAACTCCGGAGTTGGTGACAGACAGGGAGGCCTGGCGGGCTGCGATTCCTGGGGTCGCGAAGAGTCGGACACGACTGAGCGACTGAATGGAACTGAGAAGGGCGTTTGGGGGTGATTATTGAAAACGAGGCCCTGGCTGCAGCCCTAACCGCCCCACACCGGCACTCTCATCGGAAGGGGACGCACAGAGACCGGAAGGCCACGGCCACCGAGGAGAGACCCCAGGAGGCCCTCGGTCCCCGGCTGGGGAGAGTCTGCCCAGTGTCTCCCCGTAACCCTAGGCTTCTCCTTCCGTCCGCACCCTACGGCAGGATTTCAGCATCCTCCAGCCTCAGTTTCTCCCTGTTGTAAAATATGGACAAAACCACCTCTCAGTGTTATGGGAGCAGCTCTGTGAACGGCGTTTCCAGTCTGCTGATGGCCGCGGGCAGCGTCCACTCTGTGAAGCTTGAGCGGAGCAGTGAAGGGGCAGGCTCACCAGGCTTCCAGCCCCAGTTCTGAAGCCAAGGCGGCTCTTACCAACACTCCTCCAGCCCATTCTCCCTGAGCCTGCAGCCCCGGAGTCAGAGTCCATCCTTTCAGTGAAAGTGGAAGTGAAGCCGCTCAGTCCTGTCCAACTCTTAGCGACCCCATGGGCTGTAGCCCACCAGGCTCCTCCATCCATGGGATTTTCCAGGCAAGAGTACTGGAGTGGGGTGCCACTGCCTTCTCCAGGAGATCTTCCTGACTCAGGGATTGAACCCGGGTCTCCCGCATTGCGGGCAGATGCTTTACCGTCTGAGCCACCAGGGAAGCTCAATCTCTCTCCCCATTTTCTCAGGCAGCGAACACTGCTGACTTTTAAAAATGCACAAGGTGAGGGTTGCGAGTCAAGTTTTATTTGGGGCAAAATGAGTACTATAGCCCGGGGGATGGCACCCCAGACAGCTCTGAGAGACTGCTCTGAAGCGGTAGGGGGAAGGTCAGTATACGTGTGGTTCTGGTTACTGGGAAATGCACGCAATAAAGCACATATTTTTTGCAGAATGTTGCTGCCAGTCACCAGGAGAAGACGTCACCAGGAAGGAATTTACTGCTTTTCTAGACATGAAGAAATGCAAGAACTGCACTCATAAAATCAGCCCCTGAGAATATTTAACTCTCTGAAGACTTGTTCTGCCAGTTTTTCGGGGGAGCACAGCGTGCCTCATTTCTGCTCTCCACCCTGAGCGCCTTGCAGGGGCGACTGAAGGTCAGCAGCTGCAGGAGCACACGAGTTCATCCTTGTAGACGTAGATGGATACACCTACGGCAAGTGCCAATTTGTCATTGACAACACCCAGCACTTAATGCTGTCTTCAAGGGTGCAGAAGTCTACCACACACTCCCCCAGCAAGTCCTGTGGCCACTTCTATTCAAAGGTCTGAAAAATAATAAGTAGCAAGGAATTTTTTTATCATCCCTTGTTTTCCTCTTATGCTGCTATCTGTTCCATCAGTTGCTCATGAGCAACCTTAAGGAATAATATTTAGTTACCCCCTTTTGGACACTCTCCCAGTTTTCCAGTCTAACACTACTAAGATGAAAATACAAATTTAAGACTGCAGTAGTACATAATATTTAATCAATTAATGGTAGGAGTTCACTATATAAAGTATAAGTGGTGTGGGAAAAATCTCCCCAAAATAGAGGTAAAAGGTTAAATTTCCCCCAAAGGCCTATTAAGATTACTATCACTCTAGGTAACACAGAGTGCCAAAGTACCAATACTTTATTATTATTATTATTCAGGCTAGAAACACGGTAGGAATTCAGAGAAAAGAAAAGTTAGAGAAGGCCGTTGTGGGTGAAAGCTGCTGCCTGCTGTTTGCTGTGCTGCTGGCCAGTGGCTAAGTCGCCTCCTACCCTTTGCCACCCCATGGACTATAGCCCTCCAGGCTCCTCTGCCCATGGGATTCCCCAGGCAAGAACACTGGAGTGGGCTGCTACCTCCAGGGGACTTTCCTGACCCAGGGACTGAGCCCTCGTCTCCTGTATTGGCAGACTGGTTTTTTACCACTGAGCCACCAGGGAAAAGCTTATTCTGATACGTTGGACTACAAAATCAGGTCTTTGTTTAAAGAACTTAAAAAATGTGTATGCAGGGGTCATTCTCATAATATTCTACACTTTCTACTCTGTTTCATACTCTGGGCCCAGTCACCCTCTCCCATCAGCAGAAGGGCTGGAAGGCAGGTCTACAGGCTCTATTTTGCTATCAGCAAAATGAATTAGAATCAGATTGTACCCAACAATTTACAATTAGAATGAAACACATCTCCTTTTTTCCATTAGTAAAAACTTGTGAAACAATGAAGGAATCATTAAAATGGAATCTGAAAAATTAAATCAGCCAGGGGAGAAAAATAAGACTTCAGATTTCAGTGTTCAAGTTTATTTTTCACTGTTTCATTTTTTTTTTCAAGTTCATATGAATTTAATTTTCCTGGAACTTTTCCCTTGGTACAAAAGTACTAAAAAAATCCAGAAAAACACAAAGACAAGAAAGCATTCATAATTCTCTCATTTACAGTGAATTCATATTCAAATTTTGTTATCCACAGGTTATATTTTTTCCATGCAAGTTTTTTTTTTCAACTGCATACTGTTTATATCCTTTTGCAGGCTTCCCTTGTGGCTCAGCCGGTAAAGAATCCACCTACAGTGAGGGAGACCTGGCTTTGATCCCCGGGTTGGGAAGATCCCGTGGGGAAGGGAAAGTCTACCCGCTCCAGTATTCTGGCCTGGAGAATTCCATGGACTGTATCTTCCATGGGGTCACAGAGTCGGACACAAATGAGTGACTCACTTCACTATACCCTTTTGCACACATTGCGTGCTATGAAATCTTCTTCCTCAATAATTTAATAGCTGTATTACGTCATTACATGAAGTTCTTTACTTGACTTAACCATTTAGATTTTTCCCCAATGTTTTCTATTGCAAATAGTATTGTGACAAGCATCCCTGAATATACGTCTCTCCATACACAGAATTCCACTGTCAAGAGTGATGCTAACCACGAGGGCTTCACTGGTGGCTCAAACAGCAAAGAATCTGCCTGTAATGCAGGATACTTGGGTTTGATCCCTGGGTCAGGAGGATCCCCTGGAGAAGGGAATGGCTACCTACGCTAGTATTCTTGCCTGGATAATTCATGAAAAATGTAACCCCCACATTCTTACTATGTTAAAATAAATGAATATGATTAAAATTATGCAGATCATCTCCACCTCCCGTCAGGTATTTGATGGCAACTGATGATTAGCAACTGCTCCTGCAGTGATCTCATTTACACTAATTAACAAAATCAGGTAAGGCTGAAATTTATTGTCCTGCTCAGTGAATCATGAGTCTGGCAGCTGCTCCTACCAAGGCTGGCACTGGAGCCTGGTTGTAACAGATTGTCTGGAAAAGTATTTTCCTGATTATCTTCTAATGAATTTATTCTTAGGAGACAATAGTAGAGAAATACATCAAGAGATTTCTCTACTGAAGAAGTTTTAAGCTAATTTTACATGGGGATTTCCTATACAAAAGAGGAAGCGCCTTCAATCAATCTCACATTGACGGGAACCAGGGAGCTCTGGTCCCACGTGATCATGGGCTGATGTGCTGTCACTCATCTAACCAAACTTCTGTCGTATTTAATCTATTCTCTCTTCTTCATCATAGCATAATTTTATAATAACTATGCTATGCTTATAAATATGTTTTTGTATATGTGTAACAACTTCTGAAAGATAAATCTCTGAAAATTCACTCACTTAAAATACAGACTATAAATACATTTTAAACTTTGTTAGCTATTTTCATTCAGAATACCAATATATAATGATATAAATATTTGCATCAAAAAAGCATGAGAATATTTATTTTCCTCACATTTTTAACAACAAAATACTTTCAAAGTTTTG
>SJYF01000464.1:3379875-3390918 GCA_006410515.1 Procapra przewalskii | reverse complement strand
CTGGAACTCTCTTGCTTTTTCCATGCCTGCGGATGTTGGCAATTTGACCTCTGGTTCCTCTGCCTTTTCTAAAACCAGCTTGAACTCAGAAAGTTCACGGTTCACATATTGCTGAAACCTGTCTTGGAGAATTTTGAGCATTACCTTACTAGCGTGTGAGATGAGTGCAATTGTGCGGTAGTTTGAGCATTGTTTGGCATTGCCTTTCTTTGGGATTGGAATGAAAACTGACCTTTTCCAGTCCTGTGGCCACTGCTGAGTTTTCCAAATTTGCTGGCATATTGAGTGCAGCACTTTCTTATTGTCCTGATATTTAAAGATAGGAAGCATACGGAGCCGTCACAGTGAACCAAACTAGTTAATGTCGACCATAAAACTCTCACAGTGATCATCAGCAGATCCATATGCTTCATTCCTATGATCCAAGTGCTACTAGAGCATAAAAAGACACTACTAGTTGTTTCAAAACTGTTCTTTATAAGAAGAAAACAGTCACGATTAGATTTGCTTTGACTATGCATAGTAAAAAATTAATCATGTTTTTAATAGGTTATTTTTTGAGAAGTGTTCACTAATATCAGTGTGACACTTCTAACCACTTTATCTAAATAAAAAGCACAAAAATTACTTTTCTAAGATTGACATTTTTTACTTAGCTGTAAAACATGCCATAATGTGCTTATATTTGATACTGTAGCATAGGTTTAGTCTGCATGTTATTTTGTATTAAGCCCTAGAATCAGCTTGTTTTCAAAAAACATTCATTCACATATCACGCTTTTTTGTTCATAATTTACATAAACCATGGAAAACATTAGCTAAGGATTTGTTTAGTTTGGGATAAGTTTGCGTTCCTTATGAAGCATCAGGTAGTCAACAAACAGATAAATTGAGATTATGGATGAAGTAGACGTGAAGAATTCATAATTCATAAACTGGTATGATGGAGGCATGAGAAAGAATGAAATCCCCAAGGGAAAGAAGGGTCAGTATACAAATCCTTGGAAAATACCCGTGTTCAAGGGTGGGTCAGAGGGAGACTCACGAGAACTTGATTCTGCTGAAGCCAAGGAAGATTCAGGGCTGAGTGCCACCTAGCGGTGCACTGGTGCAGTGTGGATGAGAAAAACCCGTTGGATTCGTTAGCAGGCGGGTTTGCTTTTCATGAGAGCCTCATGAGATAACTCACGCTTTTCAATGAATTCTCTTAGTGGTTAAGCAGGTGTTGGAATGGTTAGAGACACAGATAGATGGACTCGAGGGTCAGTTAGTGTGTAATAACTTGGCAGAGGCATGATTGAGAAATGGGAATAAGTTAGATATTTATTTAAGATGTGGGACTTTCCTTGTAGCTCACTCGATAAAGAATCTGCCTGCAGTGCAGGAGACTTGGTTTTGATCCCTGGGTCGGGAAGATCCCCTGGAGAAGGAAATAGCAACCCACTCCAGTACTCTTGCCTGGAAAATCCCATGGACAGGGGAGCCTGGTGGGCTACAGTCCCTGGGGTCGCAAGAGTGGGACCCTACTTAACAACTCCACCTCCACCAGCACCAGGCGTAAGGTTAGAAGCATGGCAGCAGTGTGGAAGCAGCGAGGCAGACGAGGGACACGGGGGACAAGCTTCTGCGCGTGACAGGTCTAATGGCCTTTCCCTCGGAACAGCTTTTCTAGTGAGTGTGAACTTTGGTTTCACTTCAGGCATGTTAAACTCACCGTTTGTCTTGATTGCTTATGGTTCTAAGATGTTATCAGCAAATGCACTGCAGCATGCAAAAGAGCCTGGCAAAAAATCCATCTCTTCTGGCAACACCTTTCATAAATGTTTGCCTCCTAAGATGTACTTTCTAAGGGGTAACTAATTGCCCTGCTTATTCTGCATGACCAGCAGCAGTGGTCTTGGGTTCAGCTGGACATTCTCAAAAGACGCAGTAGACCGTACCTGACGCCAGCCTCCCGCTGCCTTGTTGAGCGCCGCGGATGGAAGAGCCGGCTTGGCAGCGCCGCGTGTGTCATTCCAGCGTCGGCTCAGGCTGGTGGGAAGAGGACGCAGGGCTGGGAGCAGGTGGGGCTGTGACCGAAGTGCTTCAGGCCCCACAGGAAATGGGGTCTTTTGTTGCGGGACACAGGCATAGTGTCCAGGACTCAGCCAAGAACGCGCCAGGCGCACGCACACCTTACGCCGCGCAGCCCAGAGTGAGCTCTGCAGTGGCGTCAGGCCCAGCACACAGAGAGTTCCTCAGAAACGTTCCTGGTCGCCTGCCTGTAGGAGGTTCCCAGGGCAACGGTGCTGAGGGTTAACCAGAGCTCCTTATTTTTCCAGGGAGGAGAAGAGGTTTTGTTAACCCTTTATTCACACTAATTTTTTTGGCAAAACAAATGGGAAACTTATTGCTATCTCTAGGATCTGTTGACTGCTTTCAAGGAAGTGTTCATTTCTTACTGACCATCATAGCATCTGGGTTTATGCGAACTTACTTTTACATCTCAACAGATGGCTCGGGTTATGGCTTGAATAATTGTACTTCGTTGATAGTTTAATCAGATTTGTTAAATAAGAAGTCCTTCCTGGATTGCTTGCTAGATCCAGTTCCTTTAAGAGCATGGAGGTATGGCACAGAATGGGGCGTGGAAGCCACTGGCAAGTTGGGTCAGGAAGCATGAGGCAGTCCATGAGCAGAGGCCTCTTTCTAAACCGCCCGTATGCCGCAGTGTGTCAGAGAGAAGACACACACTCCGCAGTGTGTCAGAGAGAAGACTCACACACTCTCTAGAGCATTTTCTATTAATGAATCCTTAAAATTGACTTCCATTTGCTATTCCTCAAAGTGAATTGACTTTTATTGACGTGCACAGTGTAAGATTGCGTTTGTGTATCACAAAATCATTTAATGTAGTGACTTTTCAGGAAAGCTTTGTGGAAAACTGCAAGGTTAATCCTATTATTCCTAAGCAGTAATGGACTCAAATATACCACTTTCCTGATGTCCACTCTTAAATATACATGTCCAGTGTTCAGAATGCAGTTACGTGAGCATTTTAAAAATCCTCATCCTACCGAACAGAGAATTCAAACTGGAAATAAGTGATGCACCCAAGATCACTTAACAGACACGTGGTAGAGCAGGCTCTAAGGTGATGGGATTTTACTGTGTTTTTTTTTCCTGATACATCACAAAACAAATGATATTTGAGTTACACATCTCTCAGATTCTTCTGTCATAAATGATTGGCTTGACTATGAAAAAAGTACCTTTTTTCACTAAAGAAATATCTTAAATGATGTATTTTTCCCAAATGGTGCAGTGTTCTAGTGTATTTGTATGTTATATCCCAGACCTTATTAATCCTAATCATTATACAAGCATTGTTTTGTTTTGATATATCAGATAAATGCCAGTCTATTTCCAAACTTCCCTATACAACTCCTAGGTGCAAATGAAAGTCATTATCTTACACTTAGAGAAAAAAGGATTAAATTAAGTAAGTGTTAGCATTAGATGAAAAAGGAAGGTGGTCAGATGTGGCTCTGAGACCCACCCCTACAGTGACGGCCATAGAGCAGCCCCGGTGCTGTTGGTAGGTGGTCGTCCTAGGCCGGGAGCCGTGTCGGTTGGCGCCCTGGAGCCCTAGGCTGGCGTTCAGGACTCCATGCCCTCGGCTTGCCCGGCTGCTGGGGTGCGGCCTCTGGCAGCCTGGCTCTGCCCAGGTCTGAGCCCTCATGCCCAGGTGCTGCTGCCATGTCTTTTAAGCTTGGAGTTTGGTCTCCACCTCCCATACCTGCTTTTCTCCGGCTTATCGTCGAGCTTATTGTAATAAAACTTGCCACAACTGGGTGGCAGTATTGATTTCAGAGCAACTTCAGAAAAATGCTAGGCTGTTGGTTTGTATTCAAAGAGTCATTTGAAAAAAACTCAGATTTGAAAATCCATGTTTAGTGAAATAGTTAGCTATTTTTGGTGAGATAATGATGAAAAATTAAATCTATTAAATCATCTAACTCATCTTTATAGCCAGCATAATTTAACTTGATCGTCAGTGTTTAATTTGATGAACTAAAATGCTACAGTTAAAAGTTTATGGCCTATGGTAAAATTTTAAAAATAAGTCATAATTATTCATTAAATTTAAGACTAACTTTATGGATAGTTTTGTTAGTGAGTAAAAGAATTTTTTTTGAAATGGTAAATACTTAAGTAGATGACTACAAAAAATTGTAGCATCTCGCCTCCTTTGCCTTTTCAAGACAGTCTGTGTAAGTTTTATTTGATTATAAAAGCACTGACTTCTGAAAGCTTTTCTTCTGTATTTTCTTTACATCAGTTATATTTTTCAGCAGAGTTTTGAAAGATTTTTCTCCAGTGAGTGACTCTCTTCACTTGCCTCTGGTTCTCAGAATTCCTGTGCCTGCCTCACACCCGTCCCCTGTGCTCACAGCCTTCTCAGACCGTGGCGGTCTCTGTTGGCTCACTGGTATGAACTTGCAGTGAGGGCCATATGAAAGATGGGGCATGGTGCACAGCGCTAGCAGTCATAGGTTTCTTTTAAATCAGTTGTGAAACACAGATTAGTAGACTGTTTCTTAAAAATAATACAGCATTAGAAAGGGCTTCCCAGATGGCACTGGTGGAAAAGAATCTGCCTGCTGGTGCAGGGGGTGCAAGGGATGAGGGTTCTGTCCTTGGGTTGAGAAGATCCCCTTGAGAAGGAGATGGCAACACATTCCAAGATTCCTGCCTGGAAAAGCCATAGACAGAAGAGCCTGGTGGGCTGCGGTCCATGGGGCCTCAAAGAGTCAGACATGACTGAGTGATTGAGCACAGTTTTAAATTGTTTTTTAAATTTAGCTATGCAAGAACCTCCAAATTGGGGGGGGATACTTTATTTTTTTATTCTAGTTTAATTATAATTTTTTTCTACAATGTGGAAAATTGACAATAAAGTATATTGGATTGATCTTGACAGGTTAGACTCTTTACCTCCCTCTTTAATAAAATTTGCCCTCAACCTAGTTAGCTCAGTAAAGGTGTAGGATACAAAATCAATGTACAAAAATATGTCGTGTTTCTGCATGCTAATAATGACCTATCGGAGAAATTCAGACAGGCTCGTGTGCGGCTTCGTCGAGAGGAATGCAGAACACTCTTTGACATCAATTGCAGCACTTCTCTAGTCATGGAAACAAAAGCAAAAAATAAACAAATGGGACCTAATTAAACTTAAAAGCTTTTGCCCCGCGAAGGAAACCATAGACAAAATGAAAAGACAACCTATGGACTGGGAAACATTCGCAAATCATGAGACCGACAAGGGCTTATTTTCCAAAATAGACAAACAGCTTATACAGCTCAATATCAAAAACACAGCAAAACACCACAACCCAATGAAAAAATGTGCAGACCTAAATAGACATTCCTCCAGAGGAGACGTGCACATGGCCAGTGGCACGTGAAGAGGTGCTCGGCGTCACCAGTCAGAGAGATGCAGGTCAGAGCTGCCGTGAGGCGCCCCCGCGGGTGTCCTCCTTATAAGGAAAGGGTGTCGCACCTACGCCTGCGCATGCTGCTGGCCTTTAACCAGACTTACTGTGCTGATCCGCGTACAGCATGTACAGCAGACCTGAGGCTGATGTCATGTTATGTGTCAACCTCACCTCCGTTTAGAAAACTGCCCTCGCCCTCCTCAGCTGACCAGTGGGTGCACCAGGAGCCTTGGCGGCGTGCTTCTTGGCCTCCGGGCTCTTCTGCCTGCAAAGCTGGGACGTGGCCAATCCACTTAGGCCCCTGAGCCTCTGCTCCCTCCTGGAAAAAATGGGGAACATGGCATCAGTTTATTTTTCTGTTAAATCAAGGAAAATACAAGGAATAATAGTATTTTTAATGCCTTTTTTTTAACCTGCATTTTTTTTCTTTTTAGAAAATGAATATAATTTGATGCATATTTGTCTTTCATCAATACAGCAGTGGAGGGTGAAAACAGCTTGAGAACTGAAGGGACCAAGAGAATTAGAACAGTTGGTTTTGTGGATGGACTGATGTAGGTTTCCAAGGATTCTGCTAGTGATGGGATCTGTTATATCATGGGTCTAACTTTTAAGCTGATAGATAACATGTCACCTCACTGACTCTCTCTTCCTCTCTCTCCCTCTCTAGGACACTTGCAGAGAGCCACGATGGAAAAGTCCTGGGTGCTGTGGAACTTTGTTGAAAGATGGCTGGTAGCTTTGGCTTCCTGGTCTTGGGCTCTCTGCCGCATTTCTCTTTTATCTTTAATAGTGACCTTTCATCTATATGGAGGCATTGTCTTACTTCTGTTAATATTCATATCAATAGCAGGTATTCTGTATAAATTCCAGGATGTATTGCTTTACTTCCCAGAACAGCCGTCTTCTTCACGCCTTTATGTTCCTATGCCCACTGGTATTCCACATGAAAACATTTTCATCAGAACCAAAGATGGAGTGCGTCTGAATCTTATTTTGATAAGATACACTGGAGACAGCTCACCCTATTCCCCGACTATTATTTATTTTCACGGGAATGCAGGCAACATAGGCCACAGGCTGCCAAATGCCTTGCTTATGTTGGTTAACCTCAAAGTTAATCTCCTGCTGGTCGACTACCGAGGCTATGGAAAGAGTGAAGGAGAAGCAAGTGAAGAAGGGCTCTACCTTGACTCTGAAGCTGTGCTGGACTATGTGATGACCAGACCTGACCTTGACAAGACGAAAGTCTTCCTGTTCGGCCGTTCCCTGGGAGGAGCGGTAGCGATTCACTTGGCTTCTGAGAATTCACACAGGATTTCAGCCATCATGGTTGAGAACACGTTTCTCAGCATCCCGCACATGGCCAGCACTCTATTCTCATTCTTTCCGATGCGCTACCTTCCGTTATGGTGCTACAAAAATAAGTTCTTGTCCTACAGGAAGATCTCTCAGTGCAGAATGCCTTCTCTCTTCATCTCCGGACTCTCCGACCAGTTAATCCCACCAGTAATGATGAAGCAGCTCTATGAGCTCTCCCCGTCTCGGACTAAGAGATTAGCCATTTTTCCCGATGGAACTCATAACGATACATGGCAGTGCCAGGGTTACTTCACGGCCCTTGAACAGTTCATCAAAGAAGTAATAAAGAGTCCGTCTCCTGAAGAGATGGCCAAAACTTCATCTAATGTAACAATTATATGATGTTTCTCTTTTTCATTAATGCACTGTATTTTAATTTGTGCAGAATGATAAAAAATACTCCTTTCTGGAAGTGTGTTATGTCTGTACTTGTCTGAAGAGTGACATTAAACTTTGAAAGGACTTCAGTGCTCCTTTAAAATGATCCAAATAGTTTTTTACATTTGAAAAACTATGATTATTAGGATTATTTCATACATTTTCATTAGACTTTTCAGTGTGGTTGCTTATCCATATCTTTAGTTTAATATGCTATTATAGCATATTCAAGAGTTTCTTGTTGCTCAAGATGTACGTGTAATCCGTGTGACACTTAGATTAATGCCTAAGTGTGGAAGGAGATGTTGTAAACGAGAAGCCTTTGGATGTTATTCCTTTCATAAATATTGGGACAATCATGGTAAGCAACCTCAGTTCTGTGATTGCATTTTTCACCTTAAAAATGGAAATGAAAAAAAAAAAGGAAATGCATGGTGGCATTTTATTCCTTGATTTACGCGATGCACTGTTTTTAATGTAAATAGTATTGATCATATACCAGTGTATATGGTAACCTGGGTTATATCTATTTTTATGTAAACTCTATTTTGTTTTTAGCCAGAAATGAAATTGAGACCTGTGTGCAGGTCGCCGTTGACTTTTGCTCTGCTGAATCCTGAGATCCAGCCTTTTCTTCAAAATAAATGGGACCCCCTTTTCCAGTGTAAATGTACCATGTTTTGTTGGGTACAGTCTGGATCATGGCATGTAAAAACAGAAATTGAGACTTTTACTGCAGCTTTGATGTGCATATTTGAACTTTTTAACATTTGTATCAATAATTTTGGTGGCAAAAAGAATTTTAGCTTCTGTCATTTTGTAAGTCTACAGCTGAACCACTGGTAGCGGTCATAATGAAGACCAGAACCTATTTAAGAATCAATTAGGAAGTCTTATTACATTATTGTACATAACTGTTTTGCAAAAATTCCTACATTTGCTTTTTTAAATCCAAATATCTAGGTGTATCTATCCCACTGAAGCCAAGGTAACATTTATTGGACTTTCTGAAAATAGAAGTGATGAAAACAAAAGGAAATGAAAATTACATTCTTCAGCTTAATGTTTCAGTTATAAAACAGAGGAGCTGCATCAAAGGACAGCTTTAGGAAGTCTTTATTCATTTTCTACATGTGAGAGTGTGTGAGTGAAAGAACTCCAGAGCTCTTTATCATAGAACCTATTACCACATTTAACCATTAAATGGCTGTAAGTGAGTAGTAGTATTTAGACATATAGAAGAGTAAGAAAAATCTTACTTAAAAAAAGAGCCCCTTAAACTTATAAGATTTACCTGAAAAAAACATAAGCAGTCCTCAAAAATTAGAGGTAATTGAGATATGTACGTTACTACATCAACTCTAATGTACGCTCTTTTGAATATTTTAGCTGTATTTATTGGCTTTGTGCAAGCAGCTCAGGCAGAGAAAGAATGGGTCAGTAATCTTGACCCCAGTCAGAAACTCCGTGAAGACAGGGCTAGAGACACTTTTGCCAAATCACATTCTTGTCTCTCACTTTCTGTCAGTGTTTAAGAAAAAATACAGCAAGTGTGATTTCTCAAGGACAGATATTTTCTATAAATTGTAAAAACATGGATTTTTTTAAATTGGAAATGCATATCACGGAAGGTGTATTTTGTATGTATAAATTCACGACAATTAAAGGCTGCTTTCATCCTGTCAGTCATTGCTGTGTAGAATGACTATCCCAGATAGTAAAACATTAAAAAGAAAGAAGACCTGAAAAATAGTGTATCTAGACATGAGCTTACCCAGACTTGGGTCTCTTTTTAGCGTTGACAAAGTATGTTTTCTTGTGATCATTTAGTACACTGTGGAGCAATTTATCAACTTTAGTTATAAACATTATACTGATGAAGCATAAAAAGCCTTTTCTTCATCAGTGTTTTGTTTCATGCTGCTGTTTTTCTTAGAACTGCGGGTTTATTTGTTTGTTTGTTTGTTTTAGCAACCCCCCCACCCCCTTTTTTTGCACCAGGACTTCAGAAGTTGTGTGTATCCCATTCCTGCCTTCATTCTTCTCTTGGGTTGGGGAGCCTTTCTTTCTGCAGCACAGGGGAGAGGTTGTGTCTAGGGCTGTAGTATTTAAATCTTTCTTTACTAGTGTGGTTCTGTATTTGAGGCTATTTCCTTACATGGGAAACAGGTAAACTCCTATTATCAGGGGTTCATGAAGCCCATGGCATCATTTTTTTTTTTAAACATCTAATTTTGTGGCCAAAGCAACTGGTCAAGAAAACATGAGTTCATGAGTCACACCTTCATTTTGGACTCATCTCTTAGTGGGTATAGGCTTGTGTCCATCTTGTTGATTAATTTCTGTCTCATTGATGCAAGAGCAGCTGTAGGTGTTTCTGGAGGAGGTTTTAACTATAATTTGGAAATCCTAGAGTGATTTTTAAAATATAGAAGAATAAAATTCATTGAGATCAAAATCCATTATTCTAAAAGGGATTATTGGAAGTAAAATGGCAAAGAGTATCCTAAAGAAAGACCCTGCAAAACACAGGAGGAAACCGTTCCTAACAGATAAAAGATTACTAACAAGATAGAGACTGCTGGAAAGGTGAATGAGACGTGGTCCCTGGGGGAGGATCTAGGATGTAATTAGCTGCTGAGGTTGGTGACAAGGAAGCAGAACATGGAACGCAGAGCGTGGGAGCCAAGGCGTTTCTAACAGAGAAGGTGACTGGAGAACCTGTTAATTGTATCTACCCTACGTTTTTGCAAATACTTTGTATGGGGCAGCTTAAATTTATTTTTTTCGTGACTGTAGACAGTTGATAATAACCCGTGTTCTACCTTTGCGTCACCAGATTAATGATACTGTAATACTTACTGAGGATTCATGCCACCTGAAGCTTTCATACTCATTCCTTATGAGTAGTTTATAACATTTGGTTTGAGATGGGTCTGGGCTTGTTTGGTGGACTTAATGAAGGCCATATTCAATTTTTTATAAACTATCATGCAAGCCCGGCCAAAGTGTAGTTTTTGATTGAGTCCCTTCCTTGAGGTTAGGAGTAAATACGGTAAGTCTTAAAAAGGGATATCACGGATATCCCTTTTTAAATTAGGTCGTGATTGTGAGATACCGAAAACCTCCACTGACCTTTCCCCTCTCCGTTTTTCTTAATATGTTTGACTGCAGTTACGGAGAAAGAAACGTGAAGAGTACTTTTGGATTATCCGCTTAAATTTACGTATTTTCATATCACTCAGGTAAAGTTGTGAATGACAGAGCACAGACATCTATTTTTTAAATCAGAGTAGAAAATAAAAAGTACTTCTGTTAACTTTTATTGCCATATATGCACATCATCTTAGCTAGTCAGGAATAGTGTGCTCATTTGTGTGGCAAAGTAAATGCATTCATTCTAATAGTAGTCACCACATTTTTACCAGATGGCGCAAATATACCTCCATTTATATTTTGTTTCTCAAAAATGTAGTTTAACAATAGGACTGTGTATAAGAGACACTTTTATGGAAAGTGTCATATATACATATGTAACAGGGATGAGTGTATGTTGAACAATTTCTGTCAGTACACCATATGCTGAAATTCAAGTTGTTTTCAACCCATTCAGATACATTTGGGATAAAATAAGTTAATCCAGTTTCATAATGTAAATCATATTTTGTTATTTGCCATAGTTTATTTGAAGCCGTAATAAAATTTTATAACTCAGATTTGAATGTTACAGTGCATTATGTGGTAATCATGGCAAGCAAACATTTACATTTGTTTTTTTACAATAAATTTCTTTTAAAATATACTTTCTATTTTTCTGTACTGA
>SJYF01000464.1:3321912-3334028 GCA_006410515.1 Procapra przewalskii | reverse complement strand
GTCTAGCTTTCATAGGGTCAGGGGTAGGGGAGCGACATGCAGAAACGGAACAGTCATCCCTGACAGTCCTCCCCAGAGTGGTTGTCCGTGGTCTGACCAGCAATATCTTGCTCGTTTCAGGCACAGTTAGTCTTCGGTCCCAGGTGCACTGGTTCCGTTTCTTTGTGGTCAATTCTCGGAACTGGGGCAGCTCGTGTCCTGGGTAGGGTCTGGTCATCATCAGTTAACTCCTCCACCTGGGGCTTCAGTATCTATAAGACAGCTCACAGGATGTGGCTCCGAATATGATCTGTGGCCCTTGAGAAAGAGCTGCGGGTCCTTGACAATGGCTAATGACTATTACCATCTAGTCTCCTTAGACTGTTCTTTGTTGCAGCATTTCTCGCTTCTCTGATTACACTTATTCTTTGATGAAAGTTTTCCACAGAAAAAGGGTAGGCAGGGGACATGGTCGGGGGGCAAGGGTCATAGCGTCCTGCTCTGTTTCAAACGGAGGTGAAAAACTGCGTCTCTCAGGGTTTTTCTTTTCCCTGAAAAACCGTTCTCTTCATTGTAGGAGCATACACCTTTGTTCCTTGGCTTCTCAGCTTTAAAAGAGGAAGAGCCCTAGAAGAAAAAGAGAATAAAATTTTGGTCAAAGAGACAGGCTACTTCTTCATCTACGGTCAGGTAGGTTCAACCCTGAACCCACCGCCGCTGTCCAGCGCCCCCGTATCGTGCTGACTTCTGACGAAGCTCTCTGGTTTGCTCCTCAGGTCTTGTACACCGATAGCACCTTTGCCATGGGACACCTGATCCAGAGGAGAAAAGTCCATGTCTTTGGGGACGAGCTGAGTCTGGTGACTTTGTTTCGATGTATTCAAAACATGCCTGAAACACTACCCAATAATTCCTGTTACTCAGCTGGTAAATAAGAGCTCTATATACATAGACAGAAAGACATACTGTGTGGTGTTTATGGTCTCAAATGACGTTGGTCCGTTTTGATTGAGACAGATGCAGTCATTACTTTAGATTTTAATTAATTATTAGCTAACTAGTTATTAGTAAGTTTATCGTGTTTATAGACGTTTAGAAAGGGCAGTAGCTTCACAGTGATCCACTCTAGGATAAGCTGTGTTTTCTTGGAGCTGCGGTGAGAGTGCTTGCTTCGTAAGAGAGTGATGACCTGTGCCAGGCACATCCATCCATGCTCCCTGCTTTAATCCTCCTTAAGAAAGGGAGGTGGGGACTGAGACACAGGGACGAGCACGCATTGTCTGGGGCTGCACAGCTGATCAACTCCAGAACTTGGTTTAACTCAGCCAGTGTGCCCTGAGTGGGAGTCGCGGAATCTCACCTCTTCTTTGCCTCCCTCCTGTGGAAGAAATGCCCTTTGGCCGGTTTTGAATGTCAGATCCAGGGGCACCGTTTCTCTTTTGGGGTCAGTGGACACCAGATGGATGCGGTTGGGATGCGAAAGGGTAGGAGTGAGCCTGCCTTTCGACTCAGGGCCAGAGGACTGGAGAGGAAAGGGGGCGTGCAGGCTGCCTTCATTTCAGGTCTGTCTGGGCTGTGATTGCTTCAGTTATTGTTGTCCAGCCGCTAAATTGTGTCTAACTCTTTGGAACCCATGGACTGCAGTGCGCCAGCTTCCCCTGTCCTTTGCTAATCTCCCGGAGTTTGCTCAAACTCATGCCCATTGAGTTAGTGATGCCATCCAACCATCTCAGCCAAATGAATTGCCATCAAAGCCTTCATTGTATTTGGGGGTAATTTCAAACTAATCAAGGCCAGTACTTGAAAAAAAGTTACCTTAAACATTTATTTCTCTCTGGTGGTTTTGACAACTCCACTCAGGACCCCAAGGAATGTCTTCCTTTCCAGACAGTGTGAATGACTGTGGAACGTGAAGTGGGGGTTGGCTGTGTGCTCTGAAGCTATATATTCCAAAGGCACTTACTGACAAATGCACCAGGAATCAAAACAAAGGATAATAATGCAGATGCTTGCCATCCTGGACCACAGCCATAGAGAGCTTGGACAGGGTGCTGAGGAAGTCTGCTTAGATCTGAATTCCCTAATTTTCACAGAGAACTGTTATCCTGCAGCCTGTGGTAACCAATATTTATTGTTGCAAAATACCTATAAATTGTGAGGTCACTTCAGCCTGTTGTTTACTTACATTAATTAGCACTTAGAGCTTTACAACACACTCCTTTATAAATTTTTCTGATCATCAGCTCCTCAAGGTTACTTCCTAGCCTTACTTTTTAAGAATAAATAACTTGACCTTAAAGATATATCTCAGTGTTGATAGCTTAGCATCATTTACAAAAAGTGTTCTCTAGGAAACTTCAGGTTTGCAGTTTTTATCTGTTCTAGAGAAAATCTGTTTTACAATCATTAAAAGCTACATATTGGTGTATAAAGTGTTTCCATAATAATCTGAAAAAAATTAAAGTGGTCCATTTGAAGAGCCCAGTATCACACCAAGGAATCTCTCTTGTACACGAAACTGATTCTTATTCATTATGTCATTAACAAATTAGCAATTGCTACCATCTGGAAGAACTGAAATAGCCAGTAACTCAGTGTTGAAATTTTAAGTAGGACGTACTTTGAAAAGTAGTTAGTTCACACCAACTTTGAGAATTACTATTACCAAATGATCTGTGAACTACAGCCTTTGTCAAATTATTAGATATCTTGAGTATCTGTGATAATGACTAATCATTCAGTCTTTTTTTTTTTACTACTTAATGCGATCATCAAATGCCCTGGGAATCCTGAGAGAGTGCGCGTCACCCTTAATAATAGCTAAGTGCTTCTGTTACTGGTTGTTACTGTCTGTCTTGGTCTGTTATCAAAAAACAAGATCCTGGAAGACAGACTCCTTGGGCATTCTGATCACTGCCCTGACATGTCTGTGAAGGTGTCTGGTATACCTGAAATGTTCAGTGAATAAACACTCACTGGCTATAGCTGGAGGAAACCCAGGTGTTTTGGACTTGACAGTGGAATTGAGGTTAAGGTAGACGTATTTCTGTAAATATATTTTCATGGCTTGCTCATGAGACAATGCAACTGATTTTAAAATTGTCAGTTGAAGGTACTGACAGTCTAGTGGTGTCAATATGTTGTTTGTTTGTTCCTTGGTTTTCTTCTCTGCCCCCCTCTTTATTTTTTTCTTCATATTTTCCTTTTAAAATGGGGTCAGGAATGACCTGATACACTGTGTGTAGCTCCGAGCTGCATTTTTGTATCCCTGAATCACAGGCTACCTTATTA
This sequence comes from Procapra przewalskii, assembly GCA_006410515.1. Taxonomy (NCBI): domain Eukaryota; kingdom Metazoa; phylum Chordata; class Mammalia; order Artiodactyla; family Bovidae; genus Procapra; species Procapra przewalskii. The sequence goes on along the minus strand of SJYF01000464.1, from coordinate 3,330,758 downwards.
TAAATTAGGCACATGCAGCTTAGTCAGTTCTGAGAAGCTAATTAGCTTCTTACTTTTGATTATAAAGACAGGTTATGGTCACTTAAGGAAGCACAAGGACTGTAAAAAGCACTCCAGATGACTCCTAACTCCATAGTCTGGACTCTACAGAAAGGCTCTGTTAGCAGATGTGTTTTGTTAATAAGTAGTGTTTTGCTTTTTACTTTCTAATAATTCACACATTATATGCCCATTTGAATGTATATTTAGGGCTATGCAGTGTGTGTGTGTGCATATTTTTGTGTTTTTATTTAACATTCTTTTCTAAAGTTTCCCGTGTTAAGTGAAGCAAAGCCACTTTTAACTTTATAACATTCCATCTAGGGATGTGCTATCATTTACTAAACTTTTTCCTTATAGTTAGACTTCTGGTTTTTTGGATTCTCTGTTTTATCAACAGTAGGTGATACTGGGCTGGCATCAAGTTCCCTTGGGTTTCTCCATAACATCTTGCAGAAAAATCCAAGTGAACACGCTGGCCAACCCCACACATTCGTTTGTCTGTTTTATAACTCCTTCTGCGCATTTCTTTTACTATTTTCTTTTTAAATTGTTAGGCAAATAGAATAACTGGTCTAGAAACCCAGGGGTGTAATGGGGGAAATGAATGCCTATGTGAAAATTTTTTTTCCGAAACCAAGTCGTCGTCTTTAACGTTCTGCCCTCCCCTCTTCTTTACCTGCACAACGGCTTCAAGTTGTCGCCAATCATTCCTTTCCAGGCATCGCGAAGCTGGAGGAAGGAGATGAACTGCAACTGGCAATACCCCGGGAAGATGCTAAGATATCACGAGATGGAGACGGCACGTTTTTCGGAGCCCTGAAGCTCCTGTGACCTGCTCCCACCTTGCGTGAGGTTCTCTTCTTCCCTTCTCTGTGCCTCTAAAGAGAAAGCACTTAACTGGAAATACCAAAAGGGGAAAACAAAACAGTTACCATAGCCTTTCCTGGGAGCTATTTGTTTTGGTTTGCTGCAACTCGACCAAAACAGGAAATTTGACAGATAACCACAGCCAAAGGGTGTCATGTGAATTACGAGAACTAGAGCCTATTTACGGAAAATAGAATTAGAAAGACTTGACTATAATGCCTCGTTGGACAGCTTAGTGCTTCCCTCCTTGGAAGAAGCACAAGATTCAGAGGGGTGGTAATCGTTTCTTCCAGAATGATATTCCCCTGTTTACTGTGCAACAGAGCCTGTGACATTTGGGGGGAAATCTCAGGATTTATCCTCTATTTTTATCTTAAATACCCTTTCGCTTTCTTCTATTAATACTGAGGAAATGAAAGAAAAAAAAAGGTAGCGAAATCTTGCATTCTATACATGAAAAAGTAACTAAAAGTTTAAATATTGTGTTAGATAATTGGACTCAAAATAGGATACTGGTACTATTTAAGCCTTTTAGGTTTATTTCAAGTTTGCAGTTTTAGCTCTAATACTATGTCTTACCTGCTGGAATACTCTGTGACATATTTCACAGAAGGGAAACCATTCTCTCACGTGTCTACACTGCAGAGTATTTTTTGCAGCTAATTTCAGCTACTTCGGAAACTTTTAATATAATTTCAACTCATGCATATAAATGTTCATTGAGAAAAGTAACCATCATTGTTTTTACATAAAAATAAAATCTGCTCTAGAAGTTAATAAACACATTTGTAATAATGTAATATCGTTTCCCTTTATTTCCTGTTCTTCTGTTTTAAACCGCTGCTATTGTCGTTCACATATCCCAGCCTTTAAAAAATACTCCTGTCAATAGCTTTTCGGAAGTTCAGGATTAATTAAAGTTCCTGGCATCCTGAGCAGGGTCAATGCCATGTGCTTGTTCTGAAGGTCTTTGTGGCGGTTGTTGCTATTGTTCACTCACTAAGTTGCGTCTGACTTTTGCGACCCCATTATCACATGCCAAAAGACATTGTCCTGATTTTCACTTTATAAAGAATCATTTCTGAGAATATCATAGTACTTATCTTTTATAACATCATTTGTTTCACTTAAAAATGTCATCAGTTTGCACCGTTTACTTCACTGTTTAAGCAGATGGAAAAACAGACCCTCATCTACACGAGAGTTCCCCAGTCTACGTTAAAATATTTTTAAAGGTATTTTTCCAAAACATACTTGTTTGTATTTTGTGTCTAAAATTAAACATTGTTCAACATTCTGATTCCTATAGTTTCAGCTTTGGGGTTAAAATAAAACATGTTCTGCAGTTTATTTGTTTTACAGCATTATAATGAAAAAAGAAGTGATGGGTGGGGTAGACGTTTGGATACTGGAAGGAAGTTAGAGATATTGTTACTCCTGCTGCTAGCTTGATCACCAAATAAAGCAGCCAGTGCCTTTGCCTCATGTTTGAATTGTTTGTCTTACACCATCCATCTTCTGGTTTCTCTCTGTAACACTGAATGTTGTCATAAAAATTAGCTGCACAAAGTGAATGATATTCAATATCCTGTGATAAACCATAATGGAAAAGAGTATGGAAAAAAATGTATATATGTGTACAATTGAGTCACTCTGCTGAATAGAAATTAACACAATATTGTAAACCAATTATACTTCAATTAAAAAAGACTAAAATGATAAAAAAATTATGTGTCTAAATGATAAAACATTATAAAGTAGTGTGTGTGTTAGTGTGTGATGTAAAGTATCTGAAGTCATAAATATGTCTTTTTATTTCAAAAAGAATTTGTTTACTTCAATACTATATATATGAAGTTATACATTAAATATTTCTTAGGACTTGGGTTAAATAAGTGTTTCCCAGGAGGAGCTAATGGTAAAGGACGCTCTTGCTGATGCAGGGAATGTAAGACACGCAGATTTGACCCCTGGGTGGGAAGATCCCCTGGAGGAGGGCAGGGCAGCCCACTCCAGTGTTCTTGCCTGGAGAATCCCATGGACAGAGGAGCCTAGTGGGCTACAGCTCATAGGGTTGCAGAGTTGGACACAACCAAAGCGACTTAACTGACGCACGCACAGGTTAAATAAAGATAATACTATAATGAGAGGCTTAGGCTGTAAGCTCTTGCAATTTACAGCTTACAGCATTTTGCTTTTTAAATGACTAAGCATATTTTGCCAGCAGATGTGGAATTCAGCCACATAAAATAGTTTTAAATTTTACTTTACTTTCCACTTTGTCAAATTTTAAGTCCATTAAAATGTGACTCATCTTCCTTGTAAGTGAAATTGTGAGGAAAATCAGACATTTGCTGAATTAAAACCTATGTAGCCATCAGGAAGTAGAATTAAATCAGAAAAAGAAGACAAATACCATATGACATTACTCCTATGTGGAATCTTAAATATGACACGAAGGAGCCAATCTCCGAAACATAAGCAGAATCAGGGACACAGAGAATAGGCTTTTGGTTGCCAAGGGGGAGGTGATGGGAGAGTGACGGGGTGGAAACGGATTAGCAGACGCAAACTAGGATATACAGGATGGATGAACCACAGGTCCTTCCAAACAGCACAGGGACCTGCATTCAATATCCTGTGATAAACCATCACGGAAAAGGGTATGGAAAAATATATATAGATGTATAACTGAGACACTTTGCTGTACAGTGGAAATTAACCCAACATGTGTAAATCAACTAGACATCAGTAAAAGAAATTCAAAAAAAGGTTAGGTAGATACAGAGGTCTGTGTGGGAAACTCACTGCAACGGTCAGTGCTCCTGCCCAGGTTCACCCTTCTCTCTTTTTCCTGCAATTAATTTTAGCAGAAAAAGATGTTATCTTGGGATTTCCTACCAAGAAAATTTCTAAGACTTAGTATGTGGGCCCAGGCCAGATACCCTTCTGTCTTAAATCCAAAATCAAGACTTGTGATGCTAAATAACCGCCCAGTTGTGCAGTCGCTCAGTCGTGTCCGACTCTCTGTGACCCCGTGGACGGCAGCACGCCAGGCTTCCCTGTCCTTCCCTATCTCCCGGAGTTTGCTCAAACTCATGTCCATTGAGTTGGTGATGCTATCTAACCGTCTCATCTTCTGTCATCCCCTTCTCCTCCTGCCTTCAGTCTTTCCCAGAATCAGGGAAAGATCTTTTCCAATGAGTTGGCTCTTTGTATCAGGTGACCAAAGTATTGGAGCTTCAGCGTCAGCATCAGACCTTCCAATGAATATTCAGGACTGATTTTCTTTAGGATGGACTGGGTGGATCTCCTTGCAGTCCAAGGGACTCTCAAGAGTCTTCTCCAACACCACAGTTCAAAAGCATCAGTTCCTCAGCGCTCAGCCTTCTTTACGGTCCAACACTCACATCCATACATGACTACTGGGAAAACCACAGCTTTGACTAGACAGACCTTTGTTGGCAAAGTGATGTCTCTGCTTTTAAATACACTATCTAGGTTTGTCGTAGCTTTTCTTCCAAGGAGCAGGCATCTTTTAATGTTTGCATTCATGAATGCAGCATTTATGGCTGCATTCACTGTCCACAATGATTTTGGAGACCAAGGCAAGTGTGGGCCCTGAATGGCTGAGCAGAACATCCTGAGGAAGTCATGGTGCAGCCCTCACCGACACCTGGAGGAATCCCTCCATCCTTCAGGCTCTGCAGAGAAGGTCCTCCCAGGGTGCTTTGTTAAGGGCACAACCTGTCGAGAGAAGAACTTCAAGAATCCTGTTGCCCTTTGACTCCCGAACCAGGAGAGGAGACATTACTCCAGAGACGCTCCTGCCCCAGGAGACCAGCAGAGAGCCCGGACGTGTTTGATTTGGCTGCCATGTTGCTTCCTCATTTTCGAGCTGTTTTCTGATATAAACTTCTAGACTCAAGACATGAAACAGGACACTTACACTTCTTTCAGAGATACAGCTGTTTTCTTCTGCAGCCTCGGAGAGGGATTATAATACATGTGAGATAACACTAAGAATCATAAGGGCACAGCCTGGTGATATGTTTGCACAAAGTGGAGCCCCTCCTGACATCACCTCCCCAATCTCAGCATCCTGATCTCGCCAGCACCCCAGAGTCTGTCGCCTCCTCTCCGACCTTCAGAGATCACCATTCGGACTTCTGTCCTTGACGTAGAGTTTTGCCATTTGGACTTTATAGAGATAGCACCTTAAGCGTGGAGGCTTTTGAACATCTGTTCACTGCTTTGTGAAACCCTTCCATGCTATTTCCTATAGAGACAGATCATTCTCCTTCTTGGCTGAGTAGAATTTCATTTTGCAATTATATCACAACCTATTTGTCTGTTTTACTATTGAAAGACCTCTGGGCTGTTTCCCGTTTGGGGCTATCATGAGTCATGTGTCTGTGACTATTCTCTGAACTGTGAATAGAGGACCCCTAGTGCCTGTTTCTGCTGGATCTGCACATAGGACTGCAGTTGTGTTTTGTTGTTTTCTTTTTTAAGTTGGAGTATAATTGCTTACACCCAAGCAACTGGAGTATAGTTTCTGCCATACAGAAATGGGAATCAGCTACATACGTGCATGTAGCACCTCCCTCTAGCCTTCTTTCCACCCGTCTAGGTCATCAACAAGCTGAGCTCCCTGTGCTGTGCAGCAGGTCCCCAGAGCTCTGTCTTAGCACTGTATCCACGTCGCTGCAGGCAGAGTCTTTACTTCCTGAGCCACCAGGGAAGCCCCAAAGTGTTAGCCATTCGGTCCTGTTCAACTCTTTGCGACCCCATGGACTGGAACTCGCCAGGGTCCCCTGTCCATGGAATACTCCAGGCAAGAACACTGGAGTAGGTAACCATTGCTTTCTCCAGCGGATCTTCCTGACCCAGGACTTAACCAGGGTCTCCTGCATTGCAGGCAGATTCTTGACTGTCTGAACCACCAGGGAAGCCCAGAGCATATATGTCAACGTTATGGGAACGCATTGTTATGACACAGATTGTGTACCCTGCTTCAGGTAGTACTTCCGAAACAGCTCCTGAATCATAAACAATTTCCAGAAAATCACACAGAATCAGGCTATCCGAGACCACAGTTGCCGAGGCTACTGGTTTTTTTTTGGCCGACTTCAGCCAGGCAGGTGCCCTCTGCTTTGCTGCAGACCCTGGGGCTCTCTTTGGCCGGGTGTTATCTCCCTGGCCTGTGCTAGGATAATGTATAGAACTTACTCCAGATATCCATGGGCTCAATCACTTTTCTAAATTGATTTGTAAATGTGTGCGAATCTGACTCACTTTCACGGGTCCATCAGGGTTAGAGGGGGTCCAAGACCTCCTGCTTCTCTGAGGTCCCCTTCTCCTTTCTGGGCTCTCTCCTGTGGGGAGGGGAGGGCTCCACGGGCTGGCCTGGGGCCGTGCACGACCCCAAGCACAGGGACGGCCCTGCTCCGCCGTGCCCAGGCCACCAGGAGGAGGATGTCGTTGTCTTCAAAGACCTCTGTCTGAGGCCGTCTCTGGCTTCCTCCTGACCTTCCCCATTGCCCCATTGACTGAGTCTTTTGCACAGCAGATGGAAGAGCCCCTGTGTCTCCCAAGGCCACCTGACAGAAATGTGGAAACGGCCAAGTAAGGAAAGGTCAGGAAACTAGACATACCTGTACAAGAGGGAAAAACACAGCTTGACAGATTGTGCTCCAAAACAGACAGGAGATAGATCTGATCCCTGAACAAGGAGGGACTCTAGCCATCCTGGCAATGCGAATTTACGGTTGACAGTGCCCCTGCTAGTCCTTGTGGTGCTTATGATTTTACTCCATGCACTGTCAGTGGTCTAACTTGCTTTGTCTCTGCCCAGGTCAGCAAGCCACAACATGCAGTGCCAGTTCAACAAGATATAAAACCCCAGCCGACTGTGAAAAACATCACACCCTTAGATGGACGCCGCTCTAAGGACTCTGAGGCTTGAGACCAGCAAGAGGGGGAGGCCCAGGACCCCTCGCCGCCCCAGTTCAGCAGGAAGTAGCCAGAAAGACCTCGACGCCCCTATTCCCAAAGAATTGGGCCTCCCATCTCTTGAGGGGGGAATGTTAGGTAGGTAGAATAGGGAAACGGAGTCCAAATGGCGGTGGCTAAAAAACAAGCAAGCAAGGTCAAAGGAAGGTCCGAGGACCAGAGTGAAGCCGTCAGGCAGGACAAACAGTGCTCCTGGCTAAGCCCAATTTGCAGGTGGAAGGAAACATGAAAGGAAAAGCCAAGGCGCTCTCGCGGTCCGTCTGTCTGTCTGTCTCTCCCTCTCCTGCGTGCGTGCATGCGCTCTTTCTCTCTCTCCCATTCTCCTGCTATCTTCTAAATAAAATACAGCTGTAACACTGAAAATGAAAAGGACAAAGAGGGAGAGCAGGGAGTGGAAGGAGGCGGGGGGAAGAAAGAAACCTTTTCCACTTTTAAAGAGGTGAAACGTACCCCAGAGAGGGCAGCTTGTCTTTCTTAAGGCTTCCTTTGTGGCTCAGACAGTGAGAATCTGCCTATAATGCAGGGAACCCGGGTTCGATCCTTGGGCCGGGAAGATGGCCTGGAGAAGGAAACGGCAACCCACTCCAGCATTCTTGCCTAGAGAGCCCCATGGACAGAGGAGCCTGGTGTGCTGCAGTCCATGGGGTCGCAAAGTGTCGGACATGACTGAGTGACTGAACTGAATTGAACACTTGATTGCAGTTTTATGGATCTTTCCAGGGCTGTTCTTTTCCTCCCTGGGCACCAGCCAGGGCACCTCACTGCACGCAGTTGCCACGTCTCTTTCGCCTCCTCTGGGCTGTGCTAGTATCTCGGGCTGCCCTTGTTTTCCTGGTCCTACTGTTCTGAGGAGTTCTAGGCAGGTGTTCTGCAGGATGACCTTCCGTTTGGATTTGTCTGATACTTGTCTCATGCTTCGGATGGAGTTATGATTTGGGGGGAGGAACACCGAAGTGAAGCATCCTTCTCGTCACATCAGATCAGAGATACGTAGTCACCTGGCCAGGAGGTAATTGCCAAACTCTCAAGGAATTAATTTGAAATTCATGTTTCTCATTACTTTGGAAACACAGCCTTACCTTTGCTTCGTAGAGATGTGATACCCGTGCACAGCCACCAGAGGGAACGCTAGAACAACTAATTGTTGTTCAGTAGCTCAATCTGAGTGAACTCTGGGAGCTGGTGATGGACAGGGAGGCCTGGCGTGCTGCGATTCATGGGATCGCAAAGACAGACATGACTGAGTGACTGAACTGAACTGAACTGAACTGAGCTCAGTCGTGTCTGACTCTGGGACCCCATGGAGTGCAGCACACCAGGCTTTCCTGTCCTTCACCATCTCCTGGAGCTTGCTCAAACTCATGTCCGTTGAGTCGGTGATGCCATCCAACCATCTCGTCCTTTGTCATCCCCTTCTTGTCCTGCCTTCAATCTTTCCCAGCATCAGAGTCTTTTCCAGTGAGTCAGCTCTTTGCATCAGGTGGCCAAAGCATTAGAGCTTCAGCATCAGTTCTTCCAGTGAATATCCAGGCTTGATTTCCTTTGGGAATATCTGGTTGGATTTCCTTCCAGTTGAAGGGACTCTCAAGAGTCTTCTCTAACACCACAGTTCAATTCTTTGGTGCTCAACCTTCTTTACTGTCCAGCTCTCACATCCATAGATGACTGCTGACTAAACCATAGCTTTCACTATACAGACCTTTTTTGGCAAAGTGATGTCTCTACTTTTAACATGCTGTCTAGGTTTGTGATAGCTTTATTTTGAAGGAGAAAACATCTTTTAATTTCATGGCTGGAGTCACCATTCACAAGGATGTTAGAGCCCAAGAAAACAAAGTCTATCGAATATGTCACTGCTTTCACTCTTACGCCTTTTTTTTTTTTTTTTTTGCCGTGAAGTCACAGCATGGATGCCATGATCT
>SJYF01000464.1:3301572-3313592 GCA_006410515.1 Procapra przewalskii | reverse complement strand
GAAAGAGGAGAGTGAAAAAGTTGGCTTAAAGCTCAACATTCAGAAAATGAAGATCATGGCATCTGGTCCCATTACTTCATGGCAAATAGATGGGGAAACTGTGGCTGACTTTATTTTGGGGGGCTCCAAAATCAATGCAGATGATGATTGCAGCCATGAAATTAAAAGACGCTTACTCCTTGGAAGAAAAGTTATGACCAACCTAGACAGCATATTCAAAAGCAGAGACATTACTTTGCNNNAGTCAAGGCTGTGGTTTTTCCAGTGGTCATGTATGGACGTAAGAGTTGGACTATAAAGAAAGCTGACAGCTGAAGAATTGATGCTTTTGAACTGTGGTGTTGGAGAAGACTCTTGAGAGTCCCTTGGACTGCAAGGAGATCCAACCAGTCCATCCTAAAGTAGATCAGTCCTGGATGTTCATTGGAAGGACTGATGTTGAAGCTGAAACTCCAATACTTTGGCCACCCCATGTGAAGAGTTGACTTATTGGAAGAGACCCTCATTCTGGGAGGGATTGGGGGCAGGAGGAGAAGTGCATGACAGAGGATTTGATGGTTGGATGGCATCACCAACTCGATGGACATGGGTTTGGGTGGACTCTGGCAGTTGGTGATGGACACGGAGGCCTGGCATGCTGTGGTTCACGGGGTCGAAAAGAGTCAGACATGACCGAGCCACTGAACTCAACTGAAGTTGAAAAATAAAAGCATTTCCCCTCTAAAGAACACAACACAACCTTGGTGACCCAGAGAAAGTCACTAGAAAGGCTTCACGAGGGTCTGTGGGGGCACTGGACCTTTCTGCTGTTGCAAAACATGCACTGCAGTGATAAAAGAACAGAAACTGGGGATGTGGACTGAAACGTTGCCTGTCATGTCAGTAAACGAAGGCTGCTGTGGACATCAAGCCATCGCATCACAGGTGCCTGGACGGTGAGCCTTAAGGGCACTCAGGATGGAGGAAAAGGAGCTGCCTTGTAGTGATCAGCCTGCAGTCACCCCAAAGTTGATCCCTCCGGGAATTTGGATGGGAAGTAACAGTTCACTGGTCCAAACAACTAAGGTGCATAGCAAACGAATGACTTCAGTGAGCCCAGACGCTTGCATCTTCCCCTACATAGCACGGCCCTAAATTCCTTTTGAAATCTTTTTTTTTTTTTGGTGAATATTTAATATTAACAGTAATCTTTTGATGTTCTGACTTCCTTGTCTTTTGTTGCAAAAAAATTCTCCTGTACGTCCTCGGTACCCGCTGCCCCCACTTCCCCCCGCCTTGCCTCTTTGGAACAGTTTCTCAGAGTTATCTGAGATGCTGTGTCCTAGGCTTATGTCCTCAGATTTGTCCAACGAATAAAACATGATTCTCCATTTTCAGGTTGTACATTTTTTTTTTCAGTTGTCAGGCGGGAATAAAGTAGAAATCTTTCCCTCCAAAATTCTTAGATATTTTAAGAAATTATTTTGAGAAGCACCGTAGTTAAAAGACAAACTCATTACTGGAAGGATACCCACTTTCAACTGGGCTTTTCAGTTGAGTGTCTTCGGTCCCATCGGTCCCATCACAGTGAGCCAACGTGCTCTGGCTAAATGGCCTTCAGTCTAATCGTACTCGGCTGTTTCACACAGGGTTTTGTGTTGCTGTACCAGTTAACTGGAGTGGTCCTAAAGGGTCTTGTTCATTAGTGAGATTGTCCTAATGGATAAAGCAATCATTTGCTTGGAGTCTGTAGGAAAAAGATCAGGATCGAGTAACAGTTTCCAAGTTGCAGGACACCCCTAGCATTTTGTTGCTTGTTTGAAAAGTGTAAGCCTTTAGCAGCCCCTCAACAAACAATAGAGCGTCTGCAGAGACGCTAGTAATAGTGAAAGGTTCCTGACCAGAACTCTCAATTCCTGCTTTAGAAAATCATATTAAAAATGCCTTCTTCTGAGAAAAGGGAAGAGGTACAGTGACAGGGAAGTGATGATTTATTCAGGCTAATAGTGAACTATAATGACCTCTCATTTAATGTAAATCTTCAAAGAAATTTCTTCATGGGGCATCAGTCTTAAATTTTGCTGGCTGATCATCTCACCCTTAAAAAATTAATGTACTTTTCTGGGTGGCTTAGGAGAGAGTTGAAGGCAGGAGAAAATTTGGCTTCAATCCCACCCAATCCTGGTCCTTGACTTTGAAGACAAAAGGCTGCAACGTTATGCCTGCAGGGCTGACCGCTAGATGGAGTGCAGTAACAACACCTCCTCCATTTCTTCAGCAGCTAATAACAGAAAGCTTTGCTTCTGAGCAACTGCAAAACCTGTGCACTCATAACTGATATGCTCACGTAACTGATAGACTGCTGTTTGGAAATGAGAGGTGCACTGTTTAATGGCCACGGAATCCGGCCTCCAGTTTTACCAGTTCTGTGTTTGGATAGTGTTTTGCCAGGCCCCACATCCCTCTAGCCACCCCACACCCTCCCCACAGAAGCAGCAGAGAACCGCCACAGTGCCAGGTGACCAGGGATGGCAAGTTGCAGGTGGCATCTGAGTGCTAGCCATTTGGGAAGTCGAGACCAGGAGGGCCTATAATAGTGTTATCCGAATATTTTACCTGCAGGCCAAAGAAGGGAGATCTGAGCCTCCAAATCTCTACAGGAAAGGTCCAGATTGATACCTTGTGCTTGTTGCCAAGGACATAAGGGGGAGATGGAAATGGAGGCAGGCAGGGAGGGACTATGTTTTTGGTTGATGTTGCAGAATCAGAAGTGAACACTCTGCTGCTACGATGTCTAAGGATGGTCGTAAAAGATAATGTATGCCTTGGGGTAAACCAGACTAACAGGTCACCCTATGGGTTCTGGTACCTGAAGTGATGGGGTCTCCCTGGTGGCTCAGGTAAAGAGGTCACCTGCCAGTGCAGGAGACTCAGGAGACACAAGTTCAAAGTTCAATCCCTGGGTTGGGAAGATCCCCCGGGGAAGGAAATGGCAACTCACTCAGTCTTCTTGCCTGGGAAATCCCGTGGACACAAGACCCAGGAAAGGGGGTCACATAAGAGTCAGACGTGACTTAGCACCCAAACAACAATAGCCCCAAATGATAAATCTTGTCTACTTTGTATATATCTGGACTTCACAAAAATTTGTCCCTGATTTTTTTTCATGTGTTGTTGTTTGAACATAGCTTTGTGAATATGATAAATGTTTGAGAATGGCTATTTTTCCACCATGAGCAGACTTATACAAATGTACTAAGCTCGATCATTTGCCATTGCTAGAAATATTTGTTGCATTTTATGTTTGTTGAGCCAGTCCTTCTGACTGACACCTTCTGAAAATCAGATGTCTGATTTTCCTAGAAGTCTTTGTGAAGAAACACTTTCCTTTCTAAAGTGAGTCTGCATCAGAGTTTTCCTTTGACAAGACATACACTGTATCCAAAGATGTTTGATAAAGAAGAAATCCAGCTTTTAGAAATAATGCTGGGGTCTTGGTATAATCCACACACTAGACAATATTTCCGTTGACCTGTGTTAAGTCTTTTCACTGTTTTTTTCAACCAAATAGTTGAAACCACAGCCTATAATTCTGTAATAGCTTCACTGTGGAGAATTTTGCCAGTTGACCTCTAACATTCATCCCCCCCTTTTTTTTCAGAGCAACAGCATTTTCACCAGGTTAATCATTTCTCAGAACATGTTAATCAGCATTTCACACAAGAGATGGATGGGGCCGTTTGAGTTAATGCTGGGCAAAAGAATGTAAGCAAAAATGTTGTGGGCAGTTTTAGGAAAACTTTCTTAACAGATAGCTTGCTTATGCTCTTTGTCACTCTCTCTTTTGTCTAGTACTGCCTGCTGGCTGGAATATAGTCTTTATGGCTGGTGCTACAGCAATCATTTTGGTCCACGAGGTGAATTTAAAGAAAACATCCACGCCAAGAGCTTGCCAACCTAAAATGCTGTTGGGAAGTAAACCAGTTGTTGACATAATATCCTTAGATTATACAAGAAATAATCAGCTTCCGTCTTGGATGTTAGTCACTCAGTCATGTCTGACTCTTTGCAACCCCATGGACTGTAGCCCACCAGACTCCTCTGTCCGTGGGATTCTCCAGGCAAGAATCCTGGAGTGGGTTGCCATTTCCTTCTCCATCTGTCTTGTATAAGTCTCTGATATTTTGAATCTTTTGTGGGTTTAATTATGTGTTTCCCTCAAATTTATATGTTGAAGTTCTAATCCCCAAGTACCTCTGAATGTGACCTTATTGGAGATACAGTCTTTAGTGAGATAATTAGGTTAAAATGGGGTTAGTAGGATTGGTCCTAATCCAGCGCAGTTGGTTTCCTTACAAAAAGGGAAAGTCTGGAAGTGGATAGACTCACAGGAGACTGGAAAGCAAAGAGACACAGGAAGAAGATGGCCATTTACACACCAGGGAGACAGGAATGAAAAAGAGCATCCCTCACCTCCCTGGAAGAAACGAAATTTGGACACCTCCATTCCACACTTTCAGGATCCAGACTGTGAGACAGTAGAGGTCTGCTCTTCAAGCCTGCAGTCCTTGAGGCTTTGTGATGCCAGTCCTAGAAAACTAAGACAGGGTCTGAGCACCAAGGAGGATGCTGTCAGAGAAACAAGTCACTCTCAATGTTTCCACCTGAACGGCTTTAATACAGGGAACTGAGAAGGGTCAGACCGCACTGAAGAGACTTCGCCTGCACGCAGGCAGTCTCTCACAAAATAGCCCTTGCTGCGTCAGTTCCTGGAACCGGCTTCCAACACATGACCTCCCAGGCTCTAGGTTGACCTGGATGACAGCTAAAGGGCTCATTCGGAGGGAACTTCAGATCTTGCAGTTCCAAGCCCAGCCCGGGGAGGAGTGCTCCCAAGTGGGAGAGAAGGCGCAGTGGAAACGCGCCGCCGCCGGTGCCCACACGCAGGGCCCGCCGGTGCCCACACGCAGGGCCCAGCTGGCGGGTGGGGCTCCTCCTGCCGCTGCAACAGCTGGGGGTGTCGGGTGTCGAAGGGGCAGGCGAAGCCCAGCTGGGATGCAGCGCAACTGCAGCTGTCCCCCTAGGATGGCTGAGGCGTAAATCCCTTCAAAAGCAAAGTCTACGTGAGGCTTGAAGTCCCCTCGAACTGCATACTGCAGAAAGTCTTTGTAAAGACCCAGGATGTGAACAAAGATGAGAGCCGGGGTAAAAATAAAGATCTTCATGTTGCATGAAGGTTTCCGTTTGTTTTGGGGTTTATTCATTGATTTCGGGTTGGGCTGGGTCTTCCTTGGTGCGCATGAGCTTTGTCTGGCTGTGGCGAGCAGGGGCTCCTCTGCTCTGCCTCTCCCTGTGCTGGCTTCTCTCGTTGGGGAGCAGGGCCACCGGGGTGTGTGCGCTTCGGTGCTTGGGGCGCCTGGGCTCAGTAGTTGCAACTCCCAGGCTCAGTTGCTCCGAATCTTGTAGGGTCTTCCCGACCACAGAGGGAACCCACATTCCCTGCATCGTCAGGCGGACTCAGCCAGTGTTTAGCAATATTAGAAGTTATCCAGTTGGTTCATATAATGGTTTATTTTCTTTCTTCTCCGTTTCCTTTCCAATTCTTAGATGTTTTCATTTCTAAACTGTTACTTGTAACCTATATGTGTGCTCACCCTATTCCTTCCTGTTCAAACACTTCTCCCCTTCTTTTCAATGCTTAACTTTGTCAGTGGATACTGGCTTATATTTTCACAGCACTGTTTTTTCAAACAAGTTCAATTGCTTGAGAACTTTATTTAAAAATAGACTTTAAAAGAAAGTACAGAGATTTCTGATGTACCCTTTCACCCTGCCCCCTTAGTGTGATTCATTTGTTACAGTTGATGAGCCAATTGAATACATTCTTTTTAACTAAAGTCCGTAGGCCACAGCACTTTTTAAAGACACAGATATCAGTTTGCAGAGATTTGAGAATGTTGCAAGAAGACCTCACAACCTTATTTTTCTTCCTTACTTACTATAAATAATAAAATTCCACTACTACATTTTTTGGTTCAATGCCATCCTTACCACAAGAGCATTATTTACAGGTTAATAATTCGAATTACTGAATGCACTGTTAGGGGTCTAGGGGAGGGAGGCACAGAATGGGGAGGAAGATTGCCACGTAAGTAGCGAGTATTCTTCTATTACTGCGAGGGTTTAATACTGTCATTTTAGTCTCTTGAGGTCATAGTGTTAATAGTAATTCTTAAATCCGTTTGGTTTGATATGAATCCAATAGGCACCACGGATTATCTCAGCCAGAGAAGCAAAGGGTGGAGTGAGAATAAAGGGTGACCTTCAGTGTGAAGACAGGGACGCTGGCCGCCTTCACTGTTCAGAGGCTGCTGAACGAGAAGAGGCCCAGAGGACGCGGTATTCGGGTTCTGTTTTCCCGAAAGTGACTCGAGAGCGTTGCGTTTGTCTGCGAGGGAAACTGTGCATTTCTCCCTCTGGAGAGTTTCGGCTTGGCTCTCCCAGAAGCTAATGTATGAATCTGCTATTGCAGTCCCCCTCTGGCTCTTTGAGGTGCATTTATTTGGCTACATTTCAAAGACTCTGAAATTCTGTGGCCACCACAGAAGAAAGAATATCATTGTGCTTTGGCAATTGGTTGACAACAGAATTCAGTCTTTGTCAAGGTCACCTTTTTCGTAGATAACCCTCTGAGAGCCACTGGATGCCTTGAACCTCTCCATGGTGACTCTAAGCACTCTCCCCACTGAGCAAGGCACTTACATCCTAGGTGATGTACACACTTACTCAAAATGACCTCGTGTCAAAGAAGACACTTTGCTGGAAGGATCTGACGTATTTTTAACTTTGCTTGACATTCAGGAAATAGGGGAGTAAAAATGCCCTGTCATTAGGTCTTCACAATCGAAGCGTCACTGAGCTGAGGCCCGAACAGAAAGACAGGAAGATGAATGCAACCTTTCTCTTCGTCGATGTAATATTGACAAGGTAACTAACGGTATAGCTCCTGGATGGAGAATGGTTAAGCAGGGCTGACAGAGACACTGGTGAGCTCTGCTCGATTGCTGCATTCTAATGGATTTACCTCGGGGGGCATGTAGGCTTTACTGAAAACATTCAGCGGAAAGCTGCGATGCAATAGTTTATTCTAAGAGCTTCACGTGTCTCTTTCCACCAACGATCACTTTTGAGTGCACATGAGACAGATGTCAGACGCGCAGTGTTCAAGACAGGGACGCTCTCCTCAAGGCAGGCTCAGTCACTCTTTGGGAATGCTGCTCTCCAGTTCTGCAGAATGGAACTTCCGCACTTGCTCAGCTTTAATCTAGTGAGTGACCAGCAACCGGGGGGTGACTCCTGCAGTGCTGTTTGACCCCCACATGTTCCTATTAACTTTCTGTTCTGCTGCAGGAAGCAATTGTCAGAAGGGAATCCTCATCCTGGGAGGCTGGGAGGAGCCCCAGGGCGGGCAATCAACACTCTTTATTAGATTTCACTCATCTCCTGAGCAACAGAGTGCATTGCTCACACGAACATCCCCAGACACTTTCCTCGGCCGTTGGAGGAGCAGTTAGGGCCTAAGTCTCAGGCCGTGAGGAGCACCACCCTCCTCTTTACTCCAAATTTATTTCAGAAAGAGCTGTCTCCATGTGTGTCCGTGTTCTGTCTCCATCTCATGGAAGGGGGCGTTCTGGCTTCTCTGGTGAACAAAGTAATTTTTAAGAAACGCTCATTGATGAAAAGGTGATTCTAAAGTTGCAGGAGATGGATCCATGAAATGCTCTGCATGCGTGAGCTTTTGTTTTTATTGCGGTAAGAACAGCCTTAACTGATCGTATGGTGAAGGCGAAGTCGCTCAGCCGTGTCCGACTCTTTGCGACCCCGTGGACTGTAACCTACTAGGCTTCTCCGTCCATGGGATTCTCCAGGCAAGAATACTGGAGTGGATTGCCATTTCCTTCTCCAGGGGATCTTCCCGACCCAGGGATCGAACCCGGGTCTCCCGCATTGGAGGCAGACGCTTTAACCTCTGAGCCACCAGGGTAGAATCAAATGAGTCGACCTGTTTCTTTGTTCATTTGTTTAACTGAATGTACTCTCTCAGTGCCCTGGTGGCTCAGACAGTAAAGAATCTGCCTGCAATGCAGGAGACCCGTGTTCAATCCCTGGGTCAGGAAGATCCCAGGAGAAGGAAATGGCAACCCACTCCAGTATTCTTGCCTGGAGAGTCCCATGGACAGAGGAGCCTGGCAGGGCTACAGTTCACAGGGTTGCAAGGAGCTGGACACAGCCGAGTGACTAACACGTCCACTCTCTTGATGGGCTGATTTGGTGTTGCGTGTATAAAACCATAATCCTCTGCTTGCTATCTAGACCACAGCCCTTGAGGTGTCATCCTTACAGCCCTGGCGATGACTGTGAAACAGATTTTAGCTGACGGCCGTTTCCAGGTCGCTCTCTGTTTTAGTTTTGGGAGGTGTGTGAGGAACAAGAGAAAAACCTCTGCGCAGGGAGGTATATTTCAGGGCAGGAGGCAGACAATATCAGCAAACTCAATACAGGAAACAGACAGTGTAGGCACCAATAATTAGAACTTAGGAGAAAACTCTCAAAGCTGGCTTGAGGGGGCAGGGGGTGGCTACAGGGTGTCAGAGTCCAGGGAAGGAGCAGGAAGAGACAGGGGCACGTTGGGGAGTGCAGACACAGAACGCCTCATGGAGAGGGACCCCTGAATGCAGGCAGGGCGGGTCACGGCTGACAGGAGAGGAGCAGAAAGGAGCAGCACATCGAAGTCCTGGGCGCAGGCGCCCGGCGTGTTGGGGAACCGGGTGCCCAGGAAGCCAAGAACGGGGGGCAGATTGGCAGGAGACGAGGTCAGGACATCATACAGGGCGGTGAGAGCTCTGCGTCTGCGCCGAGGTGGGACTCGTTCCGTCTTGTCAGGGGAGGGACCACGTGTGGCCTCTGCTTTCATAGGCTTATACTGGCACGCGTGGAGAATGCACTGATCATAGGCTTATACTGGCACGCGTGGAGAATGTACTGATCATAGGCTTATATTGGCATGCAAGGAGAATGTATTGAAAGGAGCCATGGCAGAATCAGGGGCAAGTTAGATTCCGTAATTAAACCCAGGGTTCATGATGCCCTTGACCGGGGATCAGTCAGGAGGACAGTGAGAAAAGACAGCATGACTTGCTTCTGGAACGAGCAGCCTCCAGAGGGAAGGTTCATAGCACAGATCCCTCATGCCAGCGCTAGAGAACCACATGTCCCAACTACGGCCCAGGGCAGCCAAACACAGAAACACACTTTTTAGAACATTCCATCTGCAGAGCAGAAACAGACTCACAGAAAAGAGAGAACAAACCAGTGCTTACCACTGAGGGAACAAGGGGAGGGACAAGATGGGGGACGGGATTAAGAGGCTGAAAACGACTAGACATAAAACAACCAAGGGCTGACTGTACGGCAGACAGAGGGAAGGCTCGTAGCGCGGAGCCCCCACGGCCCGAGGCGGGGACGTCTTCACACGGGTGGGAATGCAGCAACTTGCTTTTAGATGCAGCTGTTTTTTCTTTTTGCTTTCTTTCTTTCTTTAGTAACTGAAGCATAATTGATTTACAATTTTATATTAGTTTCAGGTGTACAACATAGTAATTCAACATTTTTATAGATTATACTCCTCTTAATGTTTTTATAAAACAATGGCTATATTTCGCTGTGCTGTACAATATACACTTGTGGCTTCTCTCTTCTTCCTTTTTAATCTTTATCTTATATTGGAGGAGTATGGTTGATTGAGTCTTCCCAGGTGGGTAAAGAACCCACCTGTCAAGGCAGGAGACAAACGAGATGTGAGTTTGACCCCTGGGTCAGGATGATCCCCTGGAGGGGGACGTGTTTTTGCCTGGAGAGTCCCATGGACAGAGGAGCCTGGCAGGCTACAGTCCATGGGGTCACAGAGTTGAACATGACTGAAGCGACTTGGCACACACACATAGTTGATTAACAACATTGTGTTAGCCTCAGGTGTACAGAAAAGTGATTCAGTTATACATATACAGGTATCCATCCTTTCTCAAATTTTTTTCCCATTTAGCTTGTTACAGAATATTGAGCAGAGTTCACTGTGCAGTACAGTCAGTCCTTGTTGGTTATCATTTTATATCTAGTAGGTTTTAACCTCTTGATCCCATGCCCCATCTCATCCCTCCCCTTCTTCCCTCAGTGGTAACCGCTAGCTTGTTCTGTCTTTTCTGTGAGTCTGCTTCTGCTCTGTAGATGTGAACTTTTTCTAATATTTGTATTTTATTTATTTGGCTGCCCTGGGTCTTAGTTGCGGCATGTAGGCTTTTTAGTAGCGGCATGTGGGATTCAGTTCCCTGACCAAGGGTTGAACCTGGGACCCCTGCCTTGGGAGCGTGGAGTCTTAGCCACTGGATCACCAGGGAAGTCCCTAGATGTAAGTTTTTAAAACTAGTAGAATTCTCGGAGAAGGTGATGGCACCCCACTCTAGTACTCTTGCCTGGAGAATCCCATGGACGGAGGAGGTTGGTGGGCTGCAGTCCATGGGGTCACTAAGAGTTGACATGACTGTGCAACTTCCCTTTCACTTTTCACTTTCATGCATTGGAGAAGGAAATGGCAACCCACTCCAGTGTTCTTGCCTGGAGAATCCCAGGGAAGGGGGAGCCTGGTGGGCTGCCGTCTATGGGGTTGCACAGAGTCGACACGACTGAAGCAACTTAGCAGCAGCATCAGAATTCTCAATGGGGGATCAGCAGATGGGGGGACAAATGGTTTCTGGAATTTGGGAAAATTCTGAACTGTCGATAACTGTTTGGGACATATCATCACATAGGCAGTGTTTAAAGCTGTGAAACCTGATGATAGCAACTAGAGAATTAGTACAATTGTCTTTAAAGCCTCAGAACAGACAAAGAGGCAGAGATTGGAGTTGAGGGCAGGCCTGGGATGTTCAGGGCAGGCCTGTGCTGGTGGCTGGAATGTCAGAGGAATTCCAGGCCTCCTTTGGGAGCATTTTCTGTTTAGGCCTCACAGGGGGCCACTGGCTCGGTTGACAGTTGACCTTCGCTCTGACCATTACATAACTGTGGATCTGAGTCTCCAGAACTGTTCAGTTGTTAATAATTCTGCAGATGCAAATATTATGTCACAAAACAAATATATTCATGTATTAAATATTTTCCCCACAATTCAACATTTTATTTTATTCATGTACAACGAGTTTGCCAACTAGACAGTAAAGCATCTTGTTTTGTTTTTACAAAGAAAGGATCTTCTTTGCACAATTCACAGTGACTTTAGACACCTAGTAAGCATTGGACTTGAAGTGTCTACACAACAGCAAAACAAGAAGGAAGCAGTCAGCGAGTGCTTTCTTGTTTAGAGATAATAACTTTATGTGTTGCTGTTCAGTCGCTCAGTCTTGTCCAACTCTTTGCAACCCAATGGACTGCAGCAGGAAAGGCCTCCCTGTCCCTTACCATCTCCTAGAGTTTGCCCAAGTTCCTGTCCACTGAATCAGTGATGCTATCCAACCATCTCATCCTCTGCTGCCCTCTTCTCCTTCTCTAACTTTATACTCATTTAAAACTTATATAATTTTATCATCATTTAAAATGTATATAATGTTGTCATCATTAACAAATTTTAGGACCGTAATAATGACCCTAATTTTAAACTATTGTTATAGGACTCAAGTATAATAGAAATGAGAAGACTTCTGAAGGCATATTCACAATTTCAATTTTCAAAAGTGTATCTTGGTAATTCCTGGTTGACCCTCCCATGAGGATAGACTTGTCAACTGTGATAGGGTTTACTTATTTGGAGAGGACATATAGTTTAGAAAACGGAAGAGGGGAAACCCAATTCCGTTGCGAGAATCTCCATAATAATACTATCCTTTGAACGTAGTTTGACACCACCTCCTGTATTTAGAGAGCGTAATGCTAAAAATAGCATCTGGGACAGCTGGGTGTCAGATTCCGAAATCTACAGCTGCTGGGGGGGG
>SJYF01000464.1:3229979-3251753 GCA_006410515.1 Procapra przewalskii | reverse complement strand
GGAGGGGTAGTGATTAGTTCAGAGGTTTTCTAAAAGAGGGGACACTTGGTCCCCATCATCCAGCAAAACAAGGAATTAGATAGAAGCAAGTCATGTAAGGAGGTGAGAGCTGGACCATAAAGAAGGCTGAGCACTGAAGAGGTGATGCTTTTGAACTCTGGTGTTGGAGAAGACTCTTGAGAGTCCCTTGGATTGCAAGGAGATTCAACCAGTCCATCCTAAAGGAAATCAGTCCTGAATGTTCACTGGAAGAACTGATGTTGAAGCTGAAACTCCAATACTTTGGCCACTTGATGCAAAGAACTGACTCATTGGAAATGACCCTGATGCCAGGAAAGATTGAGGGTAGGAGGAGAAAGGGACGACAGAGGATGAGATGGCTGGATGGCATCACCGATTCAATGGACATGGTTTGCGTAAGATTCTGGAGTTGTTGATGGACAGGCAAGTCTGTTGTGCTGCAGTCCGTGGGGTCGCAAGAGTTGGACATGACTGAGCAACTGAACTGAACTGAAGGTATGAGGGGTCTTTTATAGCTGAGAGTGGATGTGTACAAGTCTGGAGGCTTGAGAACAGAGAACTGCAGGTATTATCTTTTGTGTACGAAGAGTCAAATGAGAACGGGCGCTGGTAAGATTTAAGGCTGAAAAGATAAGCAGCGAATGGATAATTAAGAGCCTTATATGTTAAGCTAAGGAATTAGGATTTTATCCTGAAGGAACAGGAAATGAAGTAAGGGTTTCAGATAAGACAGAAGGAAATTTGCATTTAGAAAGACACTTGGGCGGCAACATGAGAGCTGATTGACAGAATGTGCTCCAAAGGTGGAATTTAATTCATTCTTGTCTAATGACATTAATGTTTAGGTCAGCAAATTTCATGTTAGCACTGCCTAACCCACATTTTAAATTTCTGTTATGTGTCTAATAGGTATCTTCTTCCTCCGAAGACTATATGTTCTCCAGTTTTCAGCAAAGTAAAACTAGTTAGTGTAAAAAGGGTGAGGGTAAGCACGGTCACCCTGTGCTAAGGAGAGTGTAAGTTTGGACACATTTTAAAATTTGATTGTGCACATAAAATGTGCTATAAATTTTATCTCTTTTAATTCATTAATCACACTTGTCATTTATCCCAAGGAGATGGTTGAAAGTGAAAGTGAAGTCGCTCTGTCGTGTCCAACTCTTTGCGACCCCAGGGACTTTAGCCTACCAGGCTCCTCTGTCCACGGGATTTTCCAGGCAATAGTCCTGGAGTGGATTGCCAGAGATACGCTAAGAGCTTTCTATAACAAGGATGTCAACCCCAGTTCTGTGTACACAATTTGGAAGCAGCAAACATGTCAGACAATGTTTTTTGGTGTTAAAAAAATGTAAATTTCAAAAAAAAAGTCAAACAATGGAACAATACACTTAAGTGTTGGTACATTCATGCTATGGGGTATTCTGCAGTCTAGTATTTTTATTATAAGAATGTTCACTAAATCACCAAAAGTTAAAATTAAAAATACATCAAAAGAAAAATCTTATACTTTAAAGTGAAACAAGAAATCGTAACTCGTAAGAGCAGTGTGTCTTCAGCTTTGTAAGAGAATCATTTGTAAAGGACATGTGATTATTTATGGGTGGTGGAGATATAGGTAAGTGATACTTTAACTTTTCCCCAAATTCCCCACATTATTCTTTCATTGCTTTTATAATATAACAGAATAATAATGAGCATTTTTCATAACATGTGGGAATAAAGAGGCCCAGTTTAGGAAGCAACCTGGGCACCCAGCTCACTGTATAAAATTATCTGGCGCTGGTTTTTTCAGAGCATAGAATCTTTAAATCTCCCAGGCCTCTGGTAGTGATCAAATATTTAACTATCAAAATCATTCCTCAGCATGCACAGTTAATTGTTAGTTGAAATGTTAGAGGCAGTCGATAGACTGTAAATGAAAGTAAACCAGATAAATAGAAGATTTTCGAGCTCATGTTTGATAAAAACGAAAGAGGATGCACGTTTCAGGCAGCAGAGAAGGACGTACCATTTCTTGTGGCGATTAGCTTGTCTCTAAAATATTCATTGCTATTATTCAGGGATCCGAATGATTGATGTGTAAGGTCAGAACCACAGGCCTATGTTAGAAGGGAGACACTCTTCATCAGATAAGAGCTATGAAACCAATTTCAAGTGAGCATGCTTGATTTTTCAAAGCTCAGTCTTAACATTTTCTTAAATTTTTATTGAAATAAAAGAAAATGGAAAAGTACTCAATGGTGAATCAAAGCTGCTCTCATGAAAACTGTGCACAAAATTAACCAAAGAAGAGCAATTCAGTGCTTCTTCAGGATCTGAATGGATGGACAGGGTTTTTCTAAGTTCTCTTATAAGGAGCCATTCTGAGTAGGGAAAAAAAAAAAAAAAACAGAAAGAGCAGAGGGAATATTCTAAAGCATGTCTGAAACTTGTTTTTGGAGACTATCTGGAAATTACTGATGTTGTAATTTTTTTTTAATGATGTTGTAATCTTTTTGTAAATCAGAACTAGACCACATGAATGAGATTTCTCTTTCTCATTGAGAAATGTAATGTTTTTTCAAAATCTAATTCACAGACAAAGGTGGTCTTCCCTAACCAACTTTTTCCAGGTAGGTCTGTGCCGATTAGTTCATTATGACTGCCTTCTTTCTCAGTCCTAAAGAATGTTAACGTCCCTTCCTTCCTCCTCACCCCCTCCCCCCGTTTTCTTTCTTTCCTTTCTTCTTTCATTTCTCTCCTCAACGAAAATGCTTCTTCTGTGAAGGCAACTTCTCTACCTCTCACATCATGTGTCTCAGTCATGTCCGACTACTTGCGATCCAGTGGACTGCAGCCCGCCGGGCTCCCCTGTCCATGGGATTCTCCAGGCAAGGATGCTGGAGTGGATTGCCATGTCCTTCTCCAATGTGTGCATGCATGCTAAGTCCCTCCTGTCGTGTCTGACTCTGTGCGACCCTATGGACAGCAGCCCTCCAGGCTCCTCTGTTCATAGAATTCTTCAGGCAAGGACGCTGGAGTGGGTTGCCATGTCCTTCTCCAGGGGACCTTCCCGACCCAGGATCGAACCCGAGTCTCTCGTGTCTCCACACTGGCAGCTAGATCCTTTACCACTGGTACCACTCAGGAAGCCATCTACCTCGAATGCTGCTGCTGCTGCTGCTAAGGCGCTTCAGTCGTGTCTGACTCTGTGCGACCCCACAGACGGCAGCCCACCAGGCTCCTCCGTGCCTGGGATTCTCCAGGCAAGAACACCGGAGTGGGTTGCCATAACCTTAACCCATTACATAGCAATTTAATGAAAAAAGAAATGATATTTAAAATTTGTCTTGATAATCTCTTGCACTGCTGAATTATTTCAATCCTTTCACCAGAAAAGTAATTCCGATAACAAGAAAAAGAAAACTGGTTTTGAGGTATGTGATTTGGAAAGCACAAATCTCGTTCTATTTTTGCCACAACAAAAGCAGTCAGTCTGAGATAGAGGTCTTGTATTTCTGTGGAAGCGGAATTATGAGTAAAATCCTAGGGGAGGATTGTTTATGACTCAGAGATAAACAGCTTCTTTCAGACTCCTGGAAGTGGCAGTACTTTTTGTAATACACCTTGAGAGTGATAATGGCGGGAAAAGCAGTAGTGTGCAACTGCATTGATCTGACTTTGAAAGGGAAAGTCTGCTCTAAGCTTCTCCGCGAGTTGTTTTTGTTTCTTTTTATGAAGCTAATGCTAAAATGTGACAGCAAAATTCTTGCTTCTAAGCAGAGCTACGTGCACTTTCAAACAGTATCTTGCGTAGAAAGCTAAGCCAGGTCTGTAGAAGCGCTGCACATGGAGATGTTTTTCATCAACGACTCTAGGATTTCTAATAAGATTCCTGCTGTGTGTCTCAGTTTCAAGTACTTCCTGGGAGTCAGTTTGGGCTGTTATTTTTGAGTGTGGACTTGCTGTCTGACCAGCCCCGTCTGAAGCTGTGCGACCTTGGGCGAGTTGCATGGTTCTGGGTCCGATTTCTATCATAAAATGAAGAGAAGCGGTACAGGCTGCTAACGGGAGGATTAAACGTCGGCACATTTGTTGGTGCCGTTAGAACAGTGCCTGGTGATGTGGCTGCTTCTGCGATTGCTCTTAGGATCACTGTCTTTACCACTGTTTGATTCTTCGGGAAGCTGCCATTGACCTTGAGGGCTGCCTAGATGGTCGAGGAACTCATGTCCAAGGCCATTACTCTGCGTCTACATTCAGGATTTCCCATCTCATGTCTGAGTTCCATTCTCTCGCCTCTGGAAGTTCCCAGACCTGCATGCTCCTGCTCATTAATTTCACCTCTTCTAACAGCAGAGATGATGGCAGTCAAGACTCGACAGGGTTTTTCATCCAAAGGGTATTTCGTCAAAGGAAGAGCTAAGAAAAGTGAGACTCTCCCAGTGGTCTTCAGTAGTGGATGAATAAGCAGCAAAGGAATCCAACCTGAATTTGGAGAGGTTAGAGGTTATTTTGTAGAGTCCAGGGATCCTGCAGAAATCATGATACCAGTTTAGATACTTAATTCGCACCAGACATGCTGGGAGG
The DNA here is from genome assembly GCA_006410515.1 of Procapra przewalskii. NCBI lineage: Eukaryota > Metazoa > Chordata > Mammalia > Artiodactyla > Bovidae > Procapra > Procapra przewalskii. Next base: position 3,247,163 of record SJYF01000464.1, on the reverse strand, counting down.
GCTGTACAGGTATCCACTCGTTTGTTCTCTTAACAGACATTCAAGACAATTGCCATTGTCATGCGCATAGTACAGATGAGCAAACCAAGGCCTGGAGTATTTGAAGATCCTTGCACGTGGACACTTTGATCTTAAGAACCAGAACCTTGGAGGCACAGAGCACAGAGTGTGCCCTGACTCTATCCTGCCGCTCAGGCGTGCATTTGCAAATGCTGTTCTTGTACAGGTTAACTCAGGTGCATCATGAAATTTATTGGATTCTCATGCTGCTTATTTTTCTTCTGAAAGTGGAAATCTCAGCTGTGCTTTTCCTCTGCCCCCCAGTTTATAGCATCTGCCCCTTCCCTATAGCCTGACAGCTTCATGACAATTAGTTTAACTTATTTCTCAGTTTTTAAATTAACAGCGGTTGGAAGTACTTCTCAGAGTGTCATGCATAAGGCAGGCGACTTCCAGCCCTTTTCCTCTGACCAGGAGGACAGTTCTGAGGACTCAGTGAAGACCTGAAACGCAAAGAAGCAGGTGTGCGCACGTGGCCAGGAAGGCCCACCAAGGGCCGCCAGGCACGCACTCTCTCCCCGGTACTGCGGCTGCAGCGTTTAAAAGGCAGCGTTGCCCCTGACCCCCAGGCTACTCTGAGATTCCAGGCAACAAAGAGCTGAGGGATAACTGATGCCTTGTGGACTCCGGGTCCCGCATCAGGTAAGAATTTGTCAGGAAGACAGGGCGCACAGGTAGCTCATCACAGCTCGCGTTTTCATGATCTCTCGGGAGCCTTTGTGCTGGGCATCCACCCATTTGATCGTAACACCAAGTGCAAGTAACCTTAGCTGTGTCAGAGTCGTTTTGTGGTGAATGCTGGAACTGAAACCAGACTTTGTGTTTTGGCCTTTTCTACTTATTTCTACTCTGAGTTGAATATAGTGATGTGTTCTGAAACCCAAACTGTCAGATGGGTCTTTAATAGACATTATTGATGATCTGTTTAAAATATCACGCTGCTGCGTTTGTTTCCTTCTTGGAGAAAAACAAGTTGCAGATCTCCCAAATGACTTATGCGTGCAAATGTAGATTAATGGGCTCTCGCACTGCAGAATTAAAATTAGAATGACTGGGTCACCAAAGCTGTCTTAAATTGTCCCACATTAAAAACTTAAATGATCAGGAAAAGCAAAGCATCGGCCTTTGGGTGCATTAGTCAGAAAGAAGAAAGAGTCTGATGACTCCAGCAAGTACATCATTGCTTTTGAAGAGCCATTCCTTATATTTTGATTTAAAAAAAAAATTCAGAGGATGCCAAACGCATAATTGTATGAATTCTTTCTTGAAGATCACCTTTCTTTTGATGACTCAAGTCTAAAGCGGTGGCCCTTCATCATTCCTGACAAAAATGCTGGAATTGGTTACTTGCAAAATAAACAAATGTGTAAGGGGAAAAGTCACTGCTTGACCCCTCTCTAATCCATCTCAATGGGGGTCCCTCTGAGACTCCTCAGAAACACTCATTTCCAGTTTTCTAGGTCCATTCCCTCACCAACCTTAGCTACAGCTCAGTGGGGAGACAGAAGACTCCGTGTCCCCCCAGGTTTCGGATAATCACCAAGTCCGAAGCAGGGGAGTGGGGTGATCGTGGAGTGACCGGCAGACCCAGCTCTGCTCTGCACACCTGCTCGTTTGACCCCAAGTGTCATTGTCCATATCACTGGTATCACTAACTTTCTGGTCCTCTGACCACAGATCCAGTACATGGCCTGGACCTCGCCAACCTTGGCTTCAGCTTGCTGCAAATTTCTCAGCATAGAAATTCCTACTGGAACTAGGATTTGGGAGTTTCATGCAAAATAATCCCATGAGAGACTATTGAGTGCCCTAAAATCAGGACATACTATATGGTTTTGATTTTCCTTTCTGTATAACAATGTTAGTAGGAAAACGAATGATGTTAGTTTTTACACCTTGTGGTCTTCCCTGGTGGCTCAGATGGAAAGCATCTGCCTTCAGTGTGGGAGAACTGGGTTTGATCCCTGGGTGGGGAAGATCCTCTAGAGAAGGGAATGGCTGCCCACTCCAGGACTCTTGCCTGGAGAATCCCACGGACAGGAGCCTGGCGGGCTGCAGTCCATGGCATCCCAAAGAGTCAGACACGACTGAGTGACTAACACTCACTTGCACAGCTTGGTTTTAGAGAACTTGCTTTGGTTCTGGGTTTAGTGATTACTTTGTTTTTCAAGCAATCTGTTCATGGGGAAGGAACTAGCTCTTACACCTTACCTGATGAGGTTAAATTGGTCATTAATTTTTAAATTTTATTTAAAAAAATGTTTATTGGAGTACTGCTGCTTTACAATGCTGGGTTAGTTTCAGGGGTACAGCAGAGTGAATCAGTTATACATACACATATATCCACTCTTCTTTAGATTCTTTTCCAATAAAGGCCATTACAGGGTACTGAGGAGCGTTCCGTGAACTACACAGTAGGTTACCTATTAATTAATACTAACTTAATTAATAATTAATCAGTATTAAGCTACTAATTATCTAATATTATTAGTTACCTGTTAACCTTTTATTTATAGTAGTGCTGTACTTTTGTCAATCATTCTTTCTCTATAGCTTTTTTGGAAAAAACCAATTAAGAGGAATTTCATAATGACTGATAGAACCAGATGCAGCGTAATAAAACATTGTACTAAGAAACAAGGCCACATATCATTAATAAAATGAGAGCAATTTCTGAATGGCGGGGAAAGCAGTGCTGATTTTGCCATGGACAGTGGTGTGGACCCTCTCAGAAAGCATTCGCTTTGGCGCTTGGATTTGAAACCCTGTGAACCTTTAGAGAATATGGGTTTCAAGAAACAAAAAATGAAAAAAAGGACAAAACCCAACAAACTAGGCTCAGAAAATGAGTGCTGCCACTTTGTAAATCCGCCAAGATTCTCAATTCAACTGCCAAAGTGTTGATGTTCAGAAAAACACAGCGGAATTGCTGACATGCATGCTGCATAAATGACTATTCATCAAATGAATGCTGGAGCTTATGTGTGACTGCTCTCCCTGGCTGACTAATATATCAAGCATGGCCCTTGTTTTCTGCTCGGACAAACTTTCTCCATTGCCATAGTAACCTCTACATGGCGGCGGAAGCTGATGTCATTCAAGGTATTAGTCATTCCTAGTGAATTGATACTCAGAGTGCTAATAAGTCTCAGGGAGATAAAGGGAACTAAGTACACATCCTGGTTAAACATTACTTAACCCTTTCACCCCACACCTCTGCAAATGCCCACCGAGGGGATTCCCGAGGAAAGCTGAAAATGCCAACCACCTTGTGGGTTGCAGTTAAATTTCAGCTTACTTTTCTCAGTAGGTTTACGTCATGGTATCAGGCTGCCATCTCGAAACAGCACATGTTGAGTAGCGTAAAAAATAGAAAGGGATTTTCTCACAGTCCTAGAGGCTGGAAGTCCAGGATCAAGGTGTTAGAAATTTTGATTTCTGGTGATAACTTCTTTCTTGTCTTGCAGATGTTCACCTTCTTTCTGGATGTGTCCTTATATGACAGAGAGAGCAAGAGTCTTGGTGTTTCCTTCTCTTCTTATAAGGACATCAATTCTATCAAATTAGATCCCCACCCTTATGACTTCATTTAACATTAATAATCACCAAAGACATTCACACTAGTGTTTAGGCCTTCAACATATGAATTTGCAGGAGAGAGGCGCAATTCTGACTGTCCAGTCTCTCTCACACCCAAGGGCAAAAGCCCAAACAGTACACTTCTGGTGCGTGTATGGTCCTCATTGTTTTATTGAAATAGGTTAAAATCAAGTTCATGTATAATGAAGACCAGAATAGTCTTGTATCTGAGGCTGAACACCAGGCTAGTATCAGGGTAAATACAGGTCTGCACCTGAATGTTGTAACTGTGTCTACATAAGTTGCTATTTGAAATATTAAAAACTCATTAGAATTAAAGAGCAAGAGAAAAGAGTAGCTACATTAATTGTGTTTTGTTCAAATAAAATTAAAATATGCTCTTGCATGGGTTTCAGCTGAATTTAGTTTTTATACTGGATTTGCTTCCATGTTAAATGTGTTTATTGTAATAGAATTCATAGGAACTGAAGAGGGGACAGAAGCTGGAGTAATTTCCTGCTAAAAAGTGTGCACGAGTATATTCCAGTTAATGAAGACTAGAGCCAAAGTGCATTGTGGGCAGGGTACAGAACAATTAGTGATACACAAACCCCAGCGCTGGGCAAGACTGAGGGCAGGAGAAGGGCCGACCGAGGCTGAGACGGCTGCATGGCATCGCCGGCTCAATGCACATGGGTTTGGGTGGACTCCGGGAGTTGGTGGGGGACAGGGGGCCTGGCATGCTGCTGTCCATGGGCCCCAAAGAGTCGGACACGACTGAGCACCTGAGCTGAAGGTCTGAATGCTTCTGTTCTTTGACGATTAGCCTATGGAGACCTAATGCCCACTGTGATGGTGTGAGGAGACCAGTGAAAGTCACTCAGTTGGGTCCAACTCTTTGCGACCCCATGGACTATACAATCCATGGAATTCTCCAGGCCAAGCCTTTCCCTTCTCCAGGGGATCTTCCCAACCCAGGGATTGAACCCAGGTCTCCCACACTGCAGGCAGATTCTTTACCAGCTGAGCCACGAGTGGTGAGGAGAACAGTGTGGAGGTTAATTCAACAGCCCAGGTCACAAACAAGGATGGCTTCAACCAAGTGATGAGACGTGAGTAGCTTAGGAGACTGTGTCTACAATTTGAAGGAAGAGTCGGTAGAACTGGCTCCCGAATTACATGTGCAAAAGAAGACCACCCAGGTTTACTCTCAGGAATTTGGTCCAAGCAGATGGAAAAAAGAGCCACCCTGTGCTTTGATGGCTAAGGCTAAAGGGCAATATGTTGTTCTGTTCAGTCACTAAGTTGTGTCTGACTCTTTGTGACCCCACGGACTGCAGCACGCCAGACTTCCTTGTCCTTTGCTACCTCCCAGAATTTTCTCAAACTCATGTCTACTGGGTGGATGATACCATCCAACTATCTCATCTTCTGTCACCAAGCCTGGACAAGTGGGGGAGAGAGGAGAAGGTCTGAGAAACTCACCTAGCACCCAGGGTAGACGTGGGTCACGGCATTTTCCTTCTTACAGGAAAATATGTGTGCTTCTTTAGACCTAATGTCTAATTAGCTTGGATCCTGCCTTCAGTGTTGGACAATGCACGTCATCGAACAAGAGGTCAGTCTTGAACGATTCCTGGTGTACAAGTTGCGACAGGTCTTTAAATCACCAGTGAGTTCAGATTAGTCACTCAGTCGTGTCTGACTCTTTGTGACCCCAAGGACTGCAGCACGCCAGGCTTTCCTGTCTACCAGCAACTCCCGGAGCTTGCTCAAACTCATGCCCATCGAGTCGGTGATGCCATCCAACCATTTCATCCCCTGTCATCGCCTTCTCTTTCTGCATTCAGTCTTTCCCAGCATCAGGGTCTTTTCCAGTGAGTCAGCTCTTCACATCAGGTGGCCAAAGTATTGGAGTTTCAGCTTCAGCATCACTCCTTCCAATGAATGTTCAGGACTGATTTCCTTTAGGATGGACTGGTTGGATCTCCTTACAGTCCAAGGGACTCTTCAAGAGTCTTCTCCAACACCACAGTTCAGAAGCACCAATTCTTCACCGCTCAGCTTTCTTCATGGTCCAACTCTCACATCCATAATGACTACTAGAAAAACCATAGCTTTGACTAGATGGACCTTTGCTTGTAAAGTATGTCTCTGCTTTTTAATATGCTGTCCAGGTTGGTCATAGCTTTTCTTTCAAGGAGCAAATGTCTTTTAATTTCATGGCTACAGTCACCATCTGCAGTGATTTTGGAGCCCAAGGAAATAAAGTCCGTCACTGTTTCCGTTGTTTTCCCATCTGTTTACCATGGAGTGACCCTGATACTGGGAAAGGTTGAGGGCAGGAGGAGAGGAGGGCAACAGCATCACTAACTCCCTGGACATGAGTTTGGGTAAACTCTGGGAGCTGGTGATGGACAGGGAGGCTTGAACTGAACTGAACTGAACTGATGGGACCAGATGCCATGATCTTCATTTTTTTGAATGTTGAGTTTTAAGCAAGCTTTTTCACTCTCCTCTTTCACTTTCATCAAAAGGCTGTTTAGTTCCTCTTCTCTTTCAGCCATAAGGGTGGTGTCATCTGCAAAGCTGAGGTTATTGATATTTCTCCCAGCAATCTAGATTCCAGCTTGTGCTTCATCCAGTCTGGCATTTCAAATGGTGTAATTTGCATGTAAGTTAAATAAGCAGGGTGACAATATACAGCCTTGACGTGCTCCTTTCCCCATTTGGAACCAGTCCACTGTTGCATGTCCTGTTCTAACTGTTGCTTGCTGACCTGCATACAGATTTCTCAGGAGGCAGATAAGGTGGTCTGGTATTCCCATCTCTGTCAGAATTTTCCACAGTTTATTGTGATCCACACAGTCAAAGGCTTTGGCATAGTCAATGAAGCAGAAGTAGATGTTTTTCTGAAATTTTCTTGCTTTCTTGATGATCCAATGGATGTTGGCAATTTGATCTCTGGTTCCTCTGCCTCTTCTAAATCTAGCTTGGATATCTGGAAGTTCATGGTTCACGTACTGTTGAAGCCTGGCTTGAAGAATTTTGAGCATTACTTTGCTAGCATGTGAGATGAATGCAATTGTGTGGTAGTTTGAATATTCTTTGGCATTGCCTTTCTTTGGGATTGGAATGAAAACTGACTCTTTCCAGTCCTGTGGCCACTGATGGCATATTGAGTGCAGCACTTTCACAGCATCATCTTTAGGATTTGAAATAGCTCAACTGGAATTCCATCACCTCTACTAGCTTTGTTTGTAAGGATGCTTCTTAAGGCCCAGTTGACTTCACATTCCAGGATGTCTGGCTTTAGGTGAGTGATCACACCATCGTGATTATCTGGGTCGTGAAGATCTTTTTTGGAGAGTTTTTCTGTGTATTCTTGCCACCTCTTCTTAATATCTTCTGCTTCCATTAGGTCCCTATCATTTCTGTCCTTTATTGAGCCCATCTTTGCATGAAATGTTCCCTTGGTATCTCTAATTTTCTTGAACAGCTCTCTAGTCTTTCCCAGTCTATTGTTTCCTCTGCTTCTTTGCACTGATCACTGAGGAAGGCTTTCTTATCTCCCCTTGCTGTTCTTTGAAACTCTGCATTCAGATGGGTATATCTTTTGTATCTTTAAGTTACCACTTACAGAAAATTCACAGGAAAAATTCAAAACAGTTTGAACTACCCATGAGCAGGTATTCATTTTGTAAATTAAGATCCTCTAATGCTGGAGTTTAACACCATGGAAGGATAAGGTTTTAAGGGAAAATGGGATTATTGTGGAATGCCAGAGATGCCTAACACTTCTTGCTTAGTTTTCCCACCCGTCCTAGACTGCTTCCTGATGAAACACTGTAAATTATTGAAACAAGGACTCTCATTTCAGGCTCTGCTTTTTGGGAGCCTGATCTAAGAGGTATAAACACACAGACAGCTTTTCCAAGGACTTGGAAATCTGATTATCTCAGATAGCAAGCATTGCTTTTCACTGTATAAAATACACATGAACAGAGATGATAAAATTCACTTTAACCCCACTGTCCACAGATAGGCACTCTAGGCCCAGTTTATATATTCAATGTCTCTCCATATATGTATGATTAAGTAATAATACTAGCTATACTATTCTGCACTGGCTTATTCACTAAATAATAAACATTAGACACCCTCTCTGCCACTACATATTCCTTTAAAGCTTTGTTTATAATGGCTGGGGAGAATTCTATGATTTGGGCAACTGAAATGCAATCAGAGTCACCCTGCTTTCTAAGCGGTCTAAGAGACTGGCTCAAAATCCCCATATGATAGACAGGAAGTTCAGTGCCCTCATCAGGATTTCTGAAAATTACTAGAGGTGTCATTTTCTCACCATCCATCCTAACTGGATGTTCAGGCTTTTCAATTAAATCAGTTCACCCTGAGAATCTTCTCACCATCTCACGTAAGGTCTCCTCAGTGCCACACAGACCCAGGTATGAATTTCAGGTATTTTCCTTAATAAAAATGCCAGGAAGACATCTGTATGTGTGACTGACGGAGGATTTGGGGAGCTGGAGGGGCCCCCCTCGGACAATGCAGACAGCCTGCAGGCTGGCGACAGGCACCGCTGCTCATAATAAAGTCCTGGTTGAGGACGTTTTTTCAAGGTTCCAGTTTCAGACTTAATTTTTCAGCATTTCAGCATTTATCTCTCTTCCTTCTTGCCTTTCTGCACGTTCACCCGCTGTCTGTCCCTGCTCTCTGAGGAGCAAAGCGGAGTGTGTCCTTTGTACTTTAGGAAACGGTTCATCTTCCGGACGATGCCATTCCTTGAGTCGAACAGGAGCAACTTCTTGGAATATTCTCTGACTTAGACGGGGCTCCCTCCTCTCGGCCTTCTTACTCAGACTCTCATTTACACCTGCCTCCACTGCTTTGCTTCCTATGGAGCTGAGGGCTGTGCGCGCCGCTTCCCCATCTGCAGGATCGATTTCTCTCATGTTGAATGTTTAAGTGCTTTCACTTTCTTCCCATTCGAGTCATTCTCTGACAAATACCTTTCTGCTGAATCTGCCTCTACATCTTCTTTCTTCTTCCAAAGGCCTGGAATGAGAATTTCTGTATAAAGCATGCAAGCACTTTTTAAAGCTTACTGTGTGTGTGTGCGTGTGTAGGTGTGCACTCCAAAGTGCCTGATTCTTTGAGACCACAGTGGACTGTAGCCCACGATGCTCCTCTGTCCATGGGATTTCCCAGGCCCAGAATCCTGGAGCAGGTTGCCACTTCCTTCTCCAGGGGATCAAAACTATATCTGCTGCATGAGCAGGCACGTGCTTTACCGCTGCTCCACCGGGAAGCAAAAGCTTAGCATACTCACAGGGAACTTGCTTCCTCAAAAAAACACTGTACCAGTTTCTACTACCATTAGTCATGTATGTTTTCTCTAAATATTATTTTTTTCCTTTTTACCTATCTGATTGTGGAAAGCATAATTTTACTTTTTAATGAGTTTTTTTTTCATTGCTAGTACGGTTGAATTTTCTTCCCCTATATGTCTGGTGGGCATATGAATTCCTTCTTTTCTGAACTGCCTTTTGGTTTTCTGGGAACTCTTAAAATTTTTTTATTATTTATTAGTAATTATTTTTCAGAGCTCTTTGTATATTTAGACTCTTCATAAGCTCTTTACCAGCTGCTCAGTTTTTGCAGGTTGTTAAGGATCCCATGTTTTCTAAACCCACTCCCTGCCCTGTGTAAGCTGCTGCCATGAACACAGGCTGAATGTAGGGACTTCTGATGAACAGAATGTGGAGAAAGTGGTGAGATGTGCAAGTTCATAGGACAAAATGGGTTGTGGATTTTTGTCACGCCTCCCCTATCCTTCGAGGAAAACCCAGGAGGAAGCTCTGTGGAGAGGCTGGGAGGGCCACGTGAGCAAATGTGGAGCCTTTTCTTTCCAAACGGAGCTTTGAGATCACAGCATCCCGGCCGGCACCCTGACTGTAGCGTCCAGTGCGATGTGTCAGAGTCTCCAAGCTAAGCCATGCCCAGTCCCTGATCCACAGAAACAGAGCTGATGTCTGCTTATTGATTCTGGCTGCTAAGACTTGGAGAAATCGTTGCATGTCAGTAGATAACTCAACAGTGGTTATTTAAAGAAACCAAACTCGACACTAAAAATCTCACCTATAATTTATCCCACTTCTGTTATGATTTCATGTTAACAGTGAAATGTTTAACCTGTTGGCAGGATAGTTTTGCAACAGACAGATTATATTTTAAAGAAAAACAAGCTGAATATATATATTTTTTTCTATGGAGGTAAGGTAACACTTTTCTATTTTCACTAGAGGATTTTGCATTGATTAAGTGAGGAAAGATTTGCAAAAGTGTTTTGTAAGCATAATTTTTAACCTCTTTTATTGTGCATCTATGCACTGAAAGATAGAGCCCTCTGCATAAATGTTTTAGTCCACTGTGGATTCTACTGGCTGGGTCTCTTTATTTTCTGCATTTTTGATGCTTTGAGATTTGGGAGGCTGAGGACCCTGGAGAGACTTCCCTGCTCAGGGTTAGCCAGTTTCTAGAGAGAGTCAGGGACTCCCCCCCAGTCTGCAGGGAGAGGAGACCCTCCGCCCTCCTACTCCCTCCTTCCTGACCCCGGTCACTGCAGACCCAGAGAGCAGACCAGGAAGGATGTCCCTGTGCCCCCAAAGCAAGCGGAAATTATTCCGACGAGCCAGTCCTCAGTCTGCCTGCTGGCTGCCTCTATTTCTGCCTTTAGACACCACAGTAAGGGTCACGTTTTTGCCTGTCCCTCTGCCTTCTGACCCACAGAGGCGCTTCCCTGTGCCCCCCACTCCTGGGATCTGTGATGAACACAGTTCATCTTTTCAATGAGTCATCTTCTGAAATATTGGCCTCATCCTACCTGAATAATAATACTAGCACCTATATTTTAAAGCACACGTGTGTAACTACATATGTAAATGTATATGCAGCTACATGTATGTAGTCGCTCTCTTCCATGTTACCTGCATATACATATAGTCCTATACACGCACGTACACATGTAAAACATACACAGTTGCTCTTGCTAAAATTAATTCTGTCCTGATGCTGGGAAGGATTGAAGACAAATGGAGAAGAGGGTGGCAGAGGATGAGGTGGTTAGATAATATCACCAACTCAATGGACATGAGTTTGAGCAAACTCCAGGAGAGAGTGAAGGACAGGAAGCCTGGCGTGCTGCAGGCTATGGGGTCGCAAAGAGTCGGACATGACTTGCTGACTGAAAAACAAGTTTATCTGGGGCCGGGAATTGTGCTCTTTTTCAGTGGGATCTTTTTAAAAAAAGTTTTGGCTGTGATGTGCCCCCTGTGGGGTCTTAGTTCCCTGGCCAGGGACTGGACTCACACCCCCTGCATGGGAAGCAGAAGGCCTTAACCACTGGGCAACCGGGGAAGTCACTGTGCTCGTCTGTTTTTCATCTGTGCCTGCTGTGCTAACTGACTGAACAGGGGGGAAAGACAGTTTGTGCAGTATGCACTGTTATTGCTTTTTAAATCTTCTTGGGCAAATACAGCCCTCATAAAGCTGTGTTTCTTTAATGACATTATCGTGGACATCATGAGACCCTCCCCGGAGGCTCCTGATGCTTTTGGATTGGAATATCACCTTGCCATCACTGTACGTCATGTCATCACAGTTTTCTTTTCATGGAAATTTACCGTGTTTCTCGTAGGGGTAGTTGCCAGTCACACCTTTTGGGCTTGCTGTCGAATGGTTCTGCAAGCATCATGCCTACCATTCAACATTTATGAGCCGAGCAGCTTGAGGATGGGACCCTGGGGTGCAGAACTCAGCTGAGAGTCAGTCAGGCAAATGTAATGGATTCTTCGACTGTGACGGAAAGAATCTTCTAGGAAAATCACAAAGGTGGGAAAACTCAGAAGATTAAGGGACATGAGCATTAAAAACCCTGAGCAATTGCATGTTTTCCATAAGAAGAAACAAGCCCTTAAGAATGTTTTTTGACCGTTTTTACTGACTCTACAGGTAATTTTCCTCTGAGGAGTGTCTAGAAAAAGTGAGACAAAAGCTATAGATGAGATAGGGAGGGTGGCTTAGTGGCAAAGAAGCCGCCTGCCAATGCAGGAGACAGAGGTTCGATCCCTGGGTCAGGAAGATCCCCCGGAGGAGGGCATGGCAACCTTCTCCAGGATTCTTGCCTGGGGAATCTCAAGGAGAGAGGAACCTGGCCGGCTACAGTCCCTGGGGTCGCAGAGTTGGACACGACTGAGGGACGAAATAGCAGCAACAGCAGCAATTGAGGGTGGAGACTGTCCTTGAGGGCAGAGATGGAGATGAATCCAGGCAAAGGAGGAGTGACGGGTGGGAGAGGGGACGGGGACAGCTGGGTAAGAGCAGCTGCTCATGACTGGGAGGTGGGCTCAGATGGGGCTGGGGGGAGTCAGCACACTTCCACCCGCTCTGGGGTCCCAGGGGAGAGCCCGGTCCAGAAAGCTGCCCCAGCCAAGCGGTTCTTCATGGGTTTGTCTTGGAAGGAGATGAGCTGGGGACAAGCGCGTCTCAGCCAGGCTGGGTCACGACCCCACCTTGTTGCCGATGCAGCGTCCCTTGTGCCTGACGAGAGGTGACACGCTGCAAAGAGTTTTGGGATCAGGGAACTGGCCCTTGGTACGGCTTTATCATTGTCTCCCCAGTCAAGGGAATGGTTTTGAGCACCCACTGACCTCCTCCAGAGATTCTGGCTTATTGGTAAAATAAGAGCAATAATAGCAATGCACAGCAGACATATTAAACAAGGCTGAAATTCTCCAAGGAGACACTTTATAGTGAAATCTGTAAACGGAGAAGGGCTCCACGAGCTGAGAGCAGGGAAGAGCTGGAGGTCAACATGGCGCGGTGGGAAAGGTGAGCGTGTCGGGGCAGGCCCTCCCCACACCCACTGAGCCGGATTCTGGACTTTTATAAGATTCCCAAGTGCTTCACATGTGCATTCAGGGCTGAGAAGCAGCCTTTGGGACCACCTAGGTAGATAGAAGATGGGGTTTCCCTGATGGCTCCCCTGGGAAAAGAACCTGCCCCTGATGCAAGAGACACAGGAGACGCGTGTTCCATCCCTGGGTCGGGAAGATCCCTTGGGGGAGGCAATGGCAACCCACTCTGCTGTTCTTGCCTGGAGAATCCCCTGGACAGAGCAGACTTGTGGGCTACAGTCCAAGGGGGTCACAGAGTCGGACACAACTGAGTGACTAAGAAAGAAAAAAACAGCAGACACTCAATCGACTGTTCACACTTAAAAATATCTCTTGGAGAAACTTTATGTGCTAGCTTAAATTCTGCTTAATACATTAAGATATGCTGACCTCAGATCGAAATTCAGAGGAAAAACTCTTTAAGGTAAATTAAAAACATAAATGACAGATTTACAGTGTACCTTTTATGCCTCCATTTCAGGAGAGGCAGGTGAAAAGATCATGCAATTTGGAATCACGGGATCAAAACTCAAGTTCTAAACCTTTCCCCTCACCCAGTTAGATCTGAGGCTCAAAATCTGGAAGCCCAGTGACTCCAGACATGAAGTGGGAGCAGTGATACTAATGATCTTACATGAAGGGTAAGAGTAAATGGTAGAAGAGGGATTTGAAAGCTTTCTAGTACTAAACACATGTTATTTTTGTTGCTTCTATCTTGAAATACTTGAGATATTCTAAACCTGTGTATTTTATTGGTAAAATTAGCTACAGTTACTTTTAAACTTATATAGTATTCTATTTTTCTTGCCTGGAGAATCCCATGGACAGAAGCACCTGGTGGGCTATAGTCCACAGGGTTGCAGAGTCGGACACAACTGAGTGATCGAGCACGCACAGCATTTTATTTGTTAAATTAGTTTTTATTGGAGCATCGTTGCTTTACAATATTGTTAATTTCTACTGTACAGCAAAGTGAACCAGCTGTGTGTATACATACATCCCCTCTTTGGGGGATTTCTTTCCCATTTAGGTGCCCATGGAGCACTGAGTTCCCCAAGCTGTGCGGCTGGTTCTCATCTACAATCATTTTTGAAACACTGCCACTTTGACAGCATTGCTATAACGTGTCTCTACATAAAATGCCCCGTGGAAGCTATGTTTTCCCAGAACAAAAAAACAAGGAAAGAAAGTGCTCCTCTTCCATAGCCAATAGTACAGGTGCATTTGGTGAAAAACACAAATGTTGACACATCTATAAATATAATGTAGGTTATATTTACATTCACTTTATGGCTTTGAGTTAAGGGTGAGGACCGCTTTTAGTAGCCATTCATGCTCACTATATTATTAATTATTCATTAAAATTGCCATACCAGAAACTTTATAACACACAGAGGTATATACCAATAACCTCTTTCATCATATGATTTTGCTTCTGTTTGGCCTTGCTTTTATTTAAATCTATTCATCTCTTTCTACTTTATTTCTCCTTGTTAGCTCTCAGTCCTTTTGGAGGAAAGAGAAGAATAAATAAAAATAAATAAATAGATATCTCAGAATACTGATCATAAGTTATGTTTGTGATAATTGTCTTCATATATAATCTATAAATTAGATTCATGCATTTATAAGTTAAATATATAAGTATAATTGTAAATACATAAATATATCTGTATAAAACATAGATATTTAAAATGCATAAAACTACATTAAGGATGTTGAGTTATTATCAGGCATCGCAACTGTACTCAATATTGTTAGAAAGACAAGACGTAATTGTTAAACATTCAAGTTTCGAGCACTGTGTTTTTCAGAGGCCAATGATACTTTGCTTTTATTCTCAGTGATTTTCCAATAAAGCAGGAATATAGAGGAGCCACATGAAAATCCGATGGCTAAAACAAACCACTTTGGTCTCTAGAGATTTATTTGAAACGATGCCTTATTTTCTCTGACAAAGGTCTTCCAGGACAAGAGAAATTCCTAAAATGCTCAGAGGTGACGGTATCCATGCAACTGACTTGAAATACAGTAAAGCGACTGATTACTGAGATTTCAACAGTGAAACAAGTGGGGCCCCAGGTGCTAAGGAGCTTCACATGTAAGATTTTACCACAGTTAAGAGACACTTGACCCTGGTTAAGCATCAGAATGGCCTCTGGTGCATCCGTCCACAGGCAGGAGGTGGTTTTCTAGGACTCCTGTAGATGGGAAATGTTTCTGGAGGAACTTCTATCTGCCCTTGTTTCTTGACTAAGAAGGTACAGGAAAATGATAGCATCAGAGACACTGGCTTTAGGCGTTTCTAGTCTTCAGTTGGCTTCACTGTTCAGTGTTTTTTTGTTTGTTTCCACCTGCTCTTAAGGGTATCTCCTGATGTCTAAGATGGAAAAGACTTTGAACCATCATTAGAAATAAATGAACCATGATTAGAAGTAAATTTTCTGTCCTAGGCCAGCTCCAACACGCACACAGTTTTGTTTGAAAAAATTTTCTCTTTTCTTTGGGAAGAAGGTAATTTGTTGCTAAGCAATTTAAAGCAATATGAAAGTAAACTTTTTTTTAAGCAGGAGGAGGATGCTAGTCTTAGGACCGCATCAAACTTCCCAACCCAGGGATCGGACCGCAGAACTGCGGCGCCCTGCTGGCTCCGCAGTTTCTCATAAATGGAGTCCTTTTCCTCCAGCGATCCTCACTCTGTTCTGTAGACTCATCTTCTTGGTCTTATTACCTTAGACTCATTCCATCCAGGCTTTACGACTCACAAGCTCTGATTCCAGATTACCTCTGATTCCCTCAGTTACCCCTGTCTTTTCAAACAAATGAACTTGTTATCTGCGGACCTGAAATGAAACGACTTAAACCAAGATGCGGAACCCTGATTTACTTCTAGTAAGACTTCCTTCCCAGATCAAAGCCCTCAGGTTGAAAGTGAGTCTGTCTCCATCTTATTGAAATCTGCTTAAACTGTTACTGCGTGACTCATTTCTGCCCTGACACAGGTATTTTACCTATTACTGTATTGTTAACATACACTGGACAGCGAGGCTCATTTCCACTTTTAATTAGTGTTAACTTTGTACCTTTAAATTTTTCTTATTGTGGTAAAAGTCAAAAAATATGAAAAGTGCTATTTTAACCATATTTAGCTGTGCGGTTCAGTGGCACTAAAGTACATATACATTGTTGAGCAACTCTCACCAGCATCCATCTCCTGAATTACATACACTGCTGTGTGTAAAATAGATAAGAACCTACGGTTTAGCACAGGGGAAAAAAAATCTTCGAATTTTAAAGATATGATTAAATGACCCGGGTAAGTGAACGTGAGTGAGTGAAAGTCATTCAGTCGTGTCCGACTCTTTGTGACCCCATGAACTATACAGTTGACGGAATTCTCCAGGCCAGAATACTGGAGTGGGGAGCCTTTCCCTTCTCCAGGGGATCTTCCCAACCCAGAGATGAAACCCAGGTTTCCCCATTACAGGTGGATTCTTTACCAGCTGAGCCACTGGGGAGGCCCAGGTGAACATATGACCCTGTTACAACTCCAGTAATTCCTGTTGATTGGCACGTGTGTGCTGACTGTATTATTGCAAAAACTGCTTTCCACCAGCTAAATCTGACAGATCTAATGATTTCTGTAATTATTATTGTGCTACACGCTCATTAGACAAGAAAAGTAAGACATTCATTGAAACTGTTGTAATTACAGTTACAACATAGCTTTCAGTTTCTCTCCCTCAGTTTTTTTTTAATCTTAGAACATTTATAACTAGATTCAATAGGGTTTATGATTTATGATAGGTACCATCTTATATTGGGCTTCTTAGCAGCTCAGACGGTAAAGAATCTGCTGCAATGCAGCAGACCCAGGTTCAATCCCTGGGTTGGGAAGATCCTCTGGAGAAGGGAATGGCAACCCACTCCGATATTTTTGTCTGGGAAATCCCGTGGACAGAGGAGCCTGGCGGGCTACAGTCCATAGTGTCGCAAAGAGCTGGACATGACTTAGCAACTAAACAACGACAGTGACTCTTAGATCTTTTGATATAACCAAGCCAGAATGCCCAGAATTTTCATCAAAAAATCTACAAACAATAAATGCTAGAGAGGGTATGGAGAATAGTGAACCTCTTGCACTGTTGGTAGAATGTAAATTGGTATGGCCACTATGGCGAATAGTATGGAGCTTCCTTAAAAAAATAAAATCAAAACTACCATATGACCCAGCAACCCCACTCTTGGACACACACCCTGAGAAAACCATAATTCACAAAGGCACGTGCACCCCAGTGTTCTTTGCAGCTCTATTACAACAGCCAGGACGTAGACACAACCTAAGTGTCCAGCAATAGACGAATAGATAAAAAGATGTGATCCGAATAGTTCTAATAAAAACTCTATATTATGTAGGAGAAGGCCATGGCAACCCACTCCAGTACTCTTGCCTGGAAGATCCCATGGACGGAGGAGCCTAATGGGCTGCAGTTCATGGGGTCGTGAAGAGATGGACACGACTGAGCAACTTCACTTTCACTTTTCACTTTCATGCACTGGAGAAGGAAAT